>LQNS02278155.1:5453050-5509658 GCA_001587735.2 Parhyale hawaiensis
CGTCAGCAAGTTGGTTACATTAACCTCACAAATGCTGAAACAAACGTCATTTTGAAAATGGATGATAGTAGACAAAGGCAACGACGCAGCTCTGAAGCTGGAATTGTTCGACGAAAAGTTTCGAAGCTTCAGCCAAGCTATGATGGTTACAAGGCCCAGACCAAGTACCAGTTTCCAAGTACCGCAGCAGGGCCGAGCGAGAGGAGATTTGCAGCAGAAATAAGTTCATCAAATTCTCATCACAGCAGAAAATGGGTCTTTACGGTACGGTGAACGTTCGTGTAGGATAAAGAGATGTCATTACACGCAGGAAAGTATGTTCCTTACGATAAAAAAACACCTGGTTTCTTATCACTAACGAAGTAATATTTTAGCTACAAAGCAATAATAATTAATCGTAAAAGACACTTTTGTTCATCACAACGCTCTTGTTCATCTGTTGTTCATCACAAACGACAATGTGCATTGGCGCAAATTCAGACGACAAGGTAGTTTAAAGTTAACTAACTTTGCTTAATGGTAAAGAACCATTTTGCTGTGTGTAGGCACTCCTGTACTGGAGTGGAGCTGTAAGCATCCCTCAGAAACCCAGTGATTTTATACTGGTTTAAGTGCTGCTTTTCAACTGTGATATGAAGCAAAGTCCATCACCGGTGTATAGATGGACAAAAATCAAGTGCATAATGTCCATTGGAATGCACAGTATGCTGTAACATAGAGTTTGTGGAGGTTGGTACCTCAATTATGCCTATTGTCCCGTAGTGCCTGATGCCCCACTTTACCCTGCATGGAGTAATTTCCATTTTGAACGACTGGTATTATGGTAATATTTCTGTCAGAATATGAAGCTAACCCTTTACTGGAAGAGTGGAAAATTTTTCATAAGAAAAACAATAAAGCAATAGTTAAGTTTGGTAAATTGCTGGGTAATGCAGCGGTCTGCTAGGTCTTAGCAATGGCCCTGCCAGGTAAAAACGCAAAGGTGAAATCAACTTAACCGCATTCCTTCATGGCGAATATTGGCCAACTGGCCCAGAGGAATGTGCGGCTGCAGTCGATCGCGAATTGTGAAGAACTATGGTGTCATCGACTTAAGGTTCTTATGCAGCGACCCGTGCCCTCCACTCTCCTGTAATTACCCCCACATGAGCTGAGCAGATACCAACCAAATGATGACTAAGCAAAGAGCTCACTTGCCTGGGTTGGCACTCGAACCTGCAACGTCTAGTGTCATAAGTTGAGCACCTTAGGCTGCAGCTGCCGCGGGTATCAGTCTTTGATAACACAGTTTTATAGCCAACATCCTGCCCCTATGTTATTGTATGATTGTTTGTCTCTTTAAAATATGCATAAAAGTCCTGCGGAATTTTGTATCCATGTCCTTTTCTCCATCAGGTTATCTTTCCAATAACAAACACTCGTACCGGTACGTAAATTCCAAGTCCGTGCTATAGTGCGTAGTGTAATGAACATCACTTTCAGCATGATTTTTACCGTTGTCATTTATTGTTTTGTTGTCCAACGAATCAAATCTACTATTAAATAAATATAAAACACACGTCCTGTATCATGCGAATAATAAATAATGCATGCTGTCGAGCACTAATTTTTACGCACGAAGTTTCAAAGAGAATTGAACAATGACAGCTTCTCCAAATTTTCACTAACAATATTTACATAGGGCTTTGAAACCTGTTTAGGGTTGACAGAAATTACTGATTTTCTCTAAAGTTATCATTGCCCCAGACTACTGAGAACACTGACGGACAGTTTCTATGCGCAGCCCAACTCTACCTCGAATTCCTGCGACGTCATCGTTCAGATATCAGCTTTGTGCTATGAAGAATTTTCATATAACAAGAAAATATTTGAAGTAAGGGCCAACTAGAAGCTTTCAACGAAGGAGTTATGAGTCAAATTTTAATGAACTGCATCTTCCTAACTTCTTGTAAAGGAGAATTAAGTTTCGAGAGGCTGGAACTATGTAGATGAAACTCGTTTTCTGTATACCAACTTATGATGCAATCAATGAAATGATAATTGGGATGCCATTACTGAGACAAAATTTTCTTGCAAAAATAATGACGAACTGCCCGTCTGTGTCTTCCGTAGTGTGTTTTACTACTGTTATTTTGCTTTTGTATTCATAAGCTTAAAATATATGTTCAAGTCAAGTTAGTCATGACAATTTTGATGGGAGATGAAACCGAGCATTTCGGAATAAACCAGCGTTAAGAAAACTTTGGGCTAGAAATGGTTCAAGTATCCAGCATGTGGTGAAAAAATATCCCTAGAAAATAAGTTCCTTTTCTACAACAAAATATTAGTTTACAATATACAAGAACAGTAGTGCACAGTACGGGCAGCCTGAACATCCCGTGTCGGTTGATATTTGTGAATTTAAATTGATTCGAGTACACGTAAATGTGCTACTGGTAGCAGCAACCTAGGATGCTCAACTCATGACACTGAACCTTGCAGTTTCGAGTGATGACGCAGGCAAGCAGGCAGCGCGTCGTTTAACTCGCTGACTCAGCAGTTCATAGGTATGCATAGCTCCCGTAGACACTTACCTTTCCCAGAAATTGGGAGGGTATAGGCACGTGTCGTTGAATACCAGCCTTTCGTCGATATCGCCATAGTTCATTAAGATCCGTGGTCGACTGCAGCCGTACACTCCTCTGGGGCCAGTTAGCCTTTATCTGCAAAACGAGCCTGTGTGTGTGTTTCCCAGAAGGAGGTGCAATCAAGTTGATTTTGACTTTAATATTTTATTGTATATTAGAAACTTTTTTAAGGTATCTATAATAAAATAAAAAATAAAACGTGTGTACCTGCTTATGGTCCTCTAGGCAGTTTTACTACTATTATGTACACCATTGTAGGTCTTATTAATAGGAAAATGTAATGATTAATTACAGGAGATACGCAACCAGGACGGTAGCAGCTGCGGAAAGAAATTCGTATGCCAGCTTGCATCTCTTCCTGCAGGACAGCTCGGCGAGCAGCATCGAGCCATCTTGGATTTTGTTGGGTCAGATATTGTATTTTTTTGGGCAGTGTAGTATCATAATAATAACAAAATAATAATGATAATAGTAAGAATAGTAGCAACCAGGGCTCGTGAAAATGCTGGAGAAGAATAATTTCATCCTGTGGTGGAAGAACCAGCAGCCTAGAGTGCTGAGCTCGTGACACTGAACATTTCAGGCTCGAATGCCAACCCACTCAAGTGAGCTCCTGTGGCACCAGACGTGCTGACTGATCTCCGCATTTCATATTTGCACCAGCACAGCTGCCGTAGGGGTACTTACTTTTCCTAGCTATGGGGGAGTAGGGGGCACTAGTAATTGCATAAGAGTCTTTTGTCGATAGTTCTATAGCTCTTGTTGATCCGTGGTCGACTGTAGCCGTACACGTCTCAGAAGCCAGCTGGCCTATATCTGCAGCACGAGCCAGTGCGTGTGGGTTGTCAGTAGAAGATGCAATCAATTTGACTTTACCTTTAAATGATCTGTATCATGCATGGCCACAAAGTACGAAAATATAATTCCATCCTGTCGGAAAATCACAGGCATTTGAATGATGGCTATGAATACATAGTGCTCTACATCTGATAATATCGGATTATCACCTTAAAATTTCCGACTTGCAAGTCAGACAGGACAACGAAGACCCGCGAGAAGTTGCTGCTCAAAATAGACACATTTTTTTCGATCCCGTACGATAGATACAGTGCAAGTTGAAAAATAATACAGCCTAGACGGCCCGTGACCCGTTGGGTCAACTTCACAATCTTCTTCGCCTGAGTAAAAAGCAGGTGTTACGTAGAGCCGTTGGTTTCCCCATATCGCCTTTAAATTTAACGCTCACGTTTATGCAGCCGAGCTCAGGTTCATCTTCCGTATCACGGATGCAGTCGAATTGAATTTTCAGCGCTTGAATTTCTTCCTATCCTAAAGCGAAAAGCTCGTGTGGAAACAAGCACGACACAAGTAAATAAAGTTCACAGACTTTAGGTATAATATAGATTGGTAGAGTTGTCGCACAGTAGGGTATTAAAGGATCTGTAATACAGAGCAAATATCCACACGGTATCTTTCACCCGCGAAAGCAGTAAGAAAGGCCATAACGTTTTCGTCATGTGTGGATCTATATTTGTTGGGATACTTATATATATTTTGTAAAAAAGATAAATGAGAAGTGGTTGAGAAAATTTTGTTACCCACTACTCGCCTTTTCCTGTTCATTAAATCATCAGATGGGAGACTCAAAGTTGGTAAATTTTGTTCTTAAAATTTTGCAAGTGCAGTATGTCTTTCTATTCTAAAACTACCGGACGGAATTGAGCTATAATCACAATCTCAAGCATGCCGTCAAGTGAGTTGACCTAGATGTGAACATGCTAAAACTGCTGACTCAGCACTCAGTCTCGTAAGAAACCGTAATATTGTACTGCTGAATCTACTCCCAACTAAGTTTTTTTCTACTCCTTTCTTCCTGTCGTTCACTGTGGGGTCAGCTATTGCCACCAACCACGGCAGGTAGCGTTGTAGAAGTCTACGTTTTTGGGTTTTCTCAATTTCTGGCAGTCTTAGCTTTAAGAGATGTTTCTTGTTTTAGGAGACTCAGTTTAAGGAGCACTACTGTGTTTCTACAGACCTGCAGCGTATCCTGCGTCGGGGACAGCATCACAGCCTGCCGACGCAACCGAGGATCCATGGTACGGGTACCGCCTGGCCCGGGGTCTGGGGGAAGTGGGAAGGTCCTGCTCCACCAGCTTCTCTCTGTGTCCTGTGGAAGACGTCGCCGCTGCTGTGGAAGACTATTTCGCCCTAAGCTCTTGACGACAAAAAATGCAGCCATAGGGCATCACTGTACCTGAGCATTTGGCGACAAAGTTAATGTTACGCTATCTATGTGGCAACATTAGTTTGAAGTCGCTTAACTACGCTGACCTTGAAGACGATTGTGACATTATGGCAACACTAACACTTTGTATTATACAACTGCAATAGCGACACATGGTTAACTTATCAAGTGGAGGACCAAATTAAAGATATATATAGGTCACTCATCCACACTGATATAATCAGAAGAGGTCACTTTGATAGCACAAGCAAATAATAACAGCCTAGTGCTGAGAGTCAGAAGCGAGGATGTATAGGCAAAACCGTAGTGTGTGCCAGCACCCTGGAAATCATTTCTATTCAAGGCCCTCGGTGCCTGTTTGAGGGTCTTCGCATGAGGTATTTTCTTTGCTACGAGCTGTGTACTTCCGCAGAGATTCTAGCTCCATGATCCCACTTGATTTTGCACGTGAAGCACACGAAACATAAGCTAGGAAAAGAAAAACGCTTTACGAGCAAATGAAATAGCTTTCGCTCAAGAAGTAGATAAGCGAAACTCTCCACATCAGTCTGTTTAATACAAATTTGGATGCCTCAACGTTCACGTCTACCATTTGAAACGCTAATTAAACTGTGATATTTTTTGTAAGATAAATGATTTGGTGTGCGATCAAGTTATAAACCACAAAGACCCAACAAAACGAATGATACTCCACTTATAACATAGTAATAAATTCCACAAATATTAATCTTTTTATTAGAGGACCAAAGGAGCACTACTGTGTTTCTACAGAGCTTCACAAAGGGAAAACATATTTAATATTTCCACTGCAATAAAGCGCTTAGGGGTTACATTAAGAGGTGATAACAAGTGATAACTTTTAATAATTTCCTATGCACCATTAACGTCAATGAGCACCACTTTAAAATGATGGGCACATCATCCAAAATGGGATACAATGAATGAACACTCGTTTAATAATTTATTTATTAACGCTAACATTGAAGGATAGGATTGTAGTAGTTCCTCAATCATCGTTAAATATCTTGTAGAAAGCTAATGCGCACGTTCGACCAGTTATATATTGTCATAAAAAATTAACCCTGACAGATGACTCTGCATTATCCTCCTATTGCTTGCGTAAGCTGCCAAACCAACCATTCAGAATGACATAGGGTAACATGTTTAGTACCCGTCCAAGATGCTAGTAGCCGTCCACTTGGCTTTAAAACCTTCCTCTGTAAAAACTAGCAGTGCTAGAGAGCCGTACATAGGCTTAAACTGTAGGGTAATACTTAGCCTACAGTTTAAGCCTATGTACGGCTTATTAGCACTGCTGGTTTTCACACAGGAAGTTATTAAAGCCAAGTGGACGGCTACTAGCATCGTCGACGGGTACTAGACAGTTTACCCTACCATCCCATAAAATTTGAACTGTTTTCAAAGTTTCTCTTCATTTTCTAAATAAGATGCGCACCAATTTTGTTTTCGATGGAAACCAGGGACACTACAATATAAATTTTCAGCCGCTGCTTCATACACGAATAATAAGCTTTCGCAATATTCTATAAAGCAAAAAATAGTCAATTTCAGTTATTTACATGGCGAGATAGTAAACTTTTACATGCAGTATAGTTATAATATAAGCTTATTGCAACCTACCTTAGGTACAAGTGAAAGTAGATATGTTTATTTAGTACTGTAGCAATAAAATAAACATATATTGCTAGAATTTCTTTTTATTTGACCTCTCGTTTACTTCGTTTATTTCCAATAAATGCCAGTTAAATTTCTTCCTATTTCTAAGAGAGAGAGATCTGGGAGGGGGAAGGGGCAAATTATCTTGGTTGCTGCGACGATCAACTCAGTCGTACAATATAATATACAACAGAAACGGGTACATTAGAAAGATTAACTGCTAAAACTCGGCACAGCTTTCCAGGCAACCCACAGCTAATGCTATCGTACACCGAAAAACACTTGAGCTCCGTAAATGAACTTACAAGTGGTAACTTTACCAGTTATATCTACCTTCATAATCTTAGCCCTAATTTCGTTCTCTTGGTACAAAAAATATTAATGTGGACTACTAATTCAATACTACAAGTTTCTGCTACATTATAACAAACTAGACACCAGTGATGTTCACATAGTAACATCTAATCTGTTTCCTCGCAATGGTAGAGTGGCTCATTGTCTGGAGGTCAGGCATTCTACTCTCAGCCAGGAAGGTGAAGCCTTGATTTCGGGAATGCTGAGGCAGCGTTTCTAACATGCATCATCCTTTGCGAGGGCATTCCTCTGACCGGCAGTAGAGACGATTGAAGGGTCACAGCTGCCACGCGAGTCGCGCCATAGCTCAGGCATTGTTAGACTGACAAGCTGAGGTCGAATTCAGCCGTGCACTCGTTTAAGCCTCTCCAGTGAATGTCCTGAAGCACGAACCAGTGCTTATAAGTTTCCAAGTAGGGTTGTGCTGTCAAGAATGCTTTACATTTACTTCTACATTTTGTTACTGTTATTATTTTAACTCAATCTGCGACAGTAGAGACGTTATAAAAAAAGTTGATGTTTTCTTATTTCAACACTTTATTAAATGATAGTATTCACATTTGGAATAACTAAACTTTATTTTATTACAAAAATTTTCCCTTATTTGTAATTATTACTCGTATTATTCAAGCTACAGTTCAACAATCTAAGTGTTCACAGAATAAATTGAAATTCATTTCTTCAGTCTGACATTAAGTTTTATTTCAATTGGTGTAGAACCAATTTTTACCATTGAAATTTACCTCACGCAGTGTCTTGCGAATAAAATCTCACAACTCACAAATTTTCAATTGATGTGCTCATCAATTATTTAATTTCTGGTGGAGAATCAATGCGTACCATCAAAATGTGATCTTCACTGTATCTAGGACAATACAAATTATATATAGCTATATATATATATATATCAAACGCACTAAAAATATTAATATGTTATTATAATCAAATGTTTGATCCAATCACTTTTCTAAGCACCAACGAATTTACCTAATTCTTCCCACTAAAAATTAATGTAGTACAGATAAACTCCTGAAACGAAGGCACTCAACACAGAAAACACTGCTGAAAGGGAGACCTAGAAACTGATTAACTCCAGACTGTATACACCGCCACCTGTCGTGAGCAATAATTGTAACAACAGCTGACGCCTCGTTGAGTGGCCAGTAAATTTAAATGTAGTAAATTGCTAATTGGTAGGTAGTAAATACAAGTGTGTAACTTTACCACTTCCTGAGGTTTTAGTCGAAGAAAATGTTTCACGAGAACTTAAAACTCACCATCACGAAACTTCATGAGATTCCTTCTGAAAATGAGATCATAATAATTATAATAATTATTTTAATACTATTAATAATAAAAAAGCGGATGGAAACTGATCGAGTACTTCTCGCCAACTGACCGGACATCTTTGTGAAAGACAAGCAGGAGTAGTCGGCCAAACTGATCGACATTTCAATCCCCTTCGAATCCAGAATCGTGGACAAGGAAGCGGAGAAGAAGGGAAAGTACCGTGACCCTGCCATCGAACTCCAGAGACTGTGGCAGATGGAGGTGGACGTCTTTCCAGTGGTCATCGGAGCTCGGGGGGCAATGTCCAAGAATCTCAAGACTGCCCTACGAGAGCTGAAAGGCGGTCATCTCCAACCAGGAACCCTCTAGGAAAGCGCTCTGCTTGGAATAGCGCACATCATTCGGAAAGTGCTCTGAGCCTTAGGTCGCGAGATGTGACCCGGCGCCGGAGTGTAGAGCTGAACATCGCTCAACCGATCCAATTTGGGTCGTGAAATCCCCTCGATAATAAAATATTTATTTCTCTAACGCATGAAAGTATTCTTCTCTTAATTCTTATACGCCTGTTTACGCCTTAGTAATTCCGCAGTACTCAAGTAACCCGGAGCTCACATGCAGCATCTAGCACACCTAACTCGTCGCTCACTATTTTCAATGGTTCCCTTCCTATCATAATGGCGGTACTCATGCACTGCGTGTACATCGCCATCAGACTGTCGAAATTACACATGTAAATTGCTGTCGGTACTAATGAACTCCTTCTCACTCGCTATGGCTGGGTCACTCTTCCAAGCCGTTGCTTTATCGCCCCAACTTGCTGGTAGTCGTACGGTAACTATGTAATCACAGAGATAGGTTTAGCTATAAAGAAGTGATATCACCGTTTTTAGTAATCCCACTAAACTTATATAGGATATGGAGGACGGATGGAGTGAAGATAACTGTATAGTAAATTTCCCAAATTCTAATTTTACTTTATAGAAATATTTGTGCATGATCGAAATTAAATTTGAGAAAACACGCTGATGCATGCTTTTCAAATTAATCATGATTAGTACATATTTAATGTTATGGATAGGGAATACGATTGCCCCGCAATAAATGCTATCCCACACACGTTGTTAATGCCTCTTTTTCCACCGTCTACGGTAAATATTTGCGTAGATAGTACTAATATAGGTTTTAACTCGACCCTGATGCTTTAAGCATAATTTATCATTTGATTTCGTTCATGTAAAAACTTTCGTTTTTTTGGATTTAGGTTACAAGTGTATTGAAATCTGAAAAACTTTGCTTAGTAGAGAGCTACATGATACTTTTATTTGTATTACTTTATGTCTGTAAGACCAGAGAACTGAGATAGGATCGTTGCGCTTCCTAGGATATTGCTTTTTGTTTACTTTCCAATAAGCTAGTGGTAAACGCTGTCCATTTAAAAACAGCGGAAATTGATTGAAATAGAAGCCAGTTTTTGAATGACCAAAAAGGCAATGTGCCGAATTGAAGGAGCTTAACAACAATATAAATTATACAAGCATTCTGATGGCGCACACCTCCGCCGATCTACGCAATGTTAAACGAAAAATTCAAATTGACTTTGAAACTAGAATTTTTTCTGATTAATTTTTTTCTGATTATCACAAAAAATGTGGTCACTTGTCCCACTTAATATTCCTAACCGTTCCTGTCGGTGCTTTTCTTGAAGATTCGCTAGTAATTTTTTGAGTTACGTTCTAAAAAACAACAGGATAAATATATAGTCAAACACACAAACAGGCTAGTACTAAAATTTTGGCATTTGCGTCTATAATCTTTTCTAATAATTCCTGCAACCCTCGTGAAGAATCGCTCATAACTTTTTGAGTGATGTTGCTGGCAAGCATAAAAGAAAAAAAAATACGAACAGATCATCACAAAATTTTAGTCATCTGTTCTTCCTAACATGTTTAATATTTCCTGCAGAAACTTCATACAGATCCGGTATTAATTTTTTGAGTTTTGTTGCCTCGAAAATGAAAATAGACAAGCAGGCAAAGAAACAGACAAATGGTTGAATAGATTTTCGCTAAAATTAACCGTCTGTTCCTTCTAACTTGCCTAACAATCCTTGTAAATTTCATTGAAATCCGTCCTTACCTTTTTGAGTTATCTTGATGTCAGACAGGCAAACAAACAAACAAGTAGCAACAAAAATATAACCTCTTTGGCAAAAGAAATTATTCGCAACACAGGAATCGGATGTTACGGTACTTCACCTCTAATCAGCTCACTTCTGTTTTTTAGAAGTTCCGATGATGACAAAACGTTGGTGTTGCGGGTAATTTATAATTGCAGATTGTTGATGTTTTTAGCAAAAATTAACTGATGTAATTATATGTATAAGCGGTTTTTAGATGCTATTATATTTCATCTACAAAAAAGCCTGGTTACCAAATCTTGAAATAAATTATTTATACGCTATGCAATACGTTTAATATTTCTGAGGAAAAATAAGAAAGCTATAAGCTGGTACCGTTGCTCCAGGAAAGTGTGTACAAAATAAAAGGTTAGTTGAAAGCTTATCAAATAACTAGCTGAAAATTTTATTTCATTTTTCCGAGGAAGATACAGTACAATAATTCTTATGCATAGCCTAACCTTTAATTATACAGGAAAAAATACACAGCCTTCCGGAGACAAGCGTTAGAAAATATAAGTGTATATTGAATACATTCCATTGTGACCCGAAAACTCGCCTTTGAGGCTTGACTTATCCGAAACTGCAGACAGAAGCTTTGGATTTGTCACCTTGATGCGTGTTGCAGGGGCTAAAAGCGACCCGATTGCGTTAGGCCCGCTCATAGCTCCAGTTTACGGAGCAAGATTGAGTTTTTGGCGGATTGAGGAGTCAATACTTGAAACTTGATTCAATGAGCCGAAGCCAGCGCACCTGATTGAAACTTCGAACAAATCAAGCCTCGAAGGCTTAATTTCGTCACCCAATAGAAAGTGCCCTCTATTCGTATACTGCGAAAACCTATCATCCCAAAGTCGACACGCCTCTCGTCTACTAAAACGGAAACAAGGGCAATTATTCGTGCTACAAAATCCCGCCCATCCAATTAAGTAGTATCAGTCGATGATCACGGAGGTGCTCCTGAGTTGCAGTAACAAGCACTTTTCTCAATATACATGGCATACAATATTTATAGAGGAAGTAGATCAGTTTTTGTTACAGCATTAGCTCTATTCCGCCGGGTGGTAACATTTCTACACGTTTCACGTTAGCATTTCTACTGGAGACACTTGATTTTAGTCCATCTGATTAGGGTTAAGTTAAGGGGGGGGGGGGAAACGGTCTGGAAGCAAGTTCGACTGGGCGCCAAAATTTAGCTTCTTAGACTTGACTTGTTCGACACTTAATATTCTGATAGAAGCTTTGGCTTAGCTACTTTGCATCATGCTGTGAGTGTTAGAAATTACTTCAATTACGTTGAGCGCGTAGAAAATACCATCCATCGGAGCAACATTAAGTTTATGAAAAACACTCAAAGGGTTTGGATCAATGTCCGACACTCGAGTAAGTAGGTGGAAGCCAACGCACTCCCCTGAAGTTTCAACAAGTCAACCCTCAGAGGCTCAAGTTTGGTGCCCAATCGGACATGCCCTAACTTTCGCGTTGCATTCCCAACGAAATTGGGTTACCGCAAGCTAAAAACCTACAGACAGCACAATGATTGACAATAAACTTAAAACGTCGGGTAGGTCAAATGGCTAATGTAAATAAAACTTTTATAAACAGTCTTCTAATCATCAGAGAGACATGATTTTATGTATATATATATATATATGTATATATTTATTGGGGTGGCAATAGCGGATAGAAAGAAAATTCAACACAGTACACCTTTCAAGTCAAGTCACATTATCTCTCACTGAAAACCGATTTATTCCGAATTTTACACGAGAGGTTGTCCTATATTGCTAAATAGTATCCCACCAATTAAGGCCCGTTCACAGATATTAACGATCCAATTTGCTTACTACTGTATACGCTATAGGCACCCCAATATAATGTACGTATATTAAGCATATTAAGATGCATATATGTTTGGGATTTGCTTCAAAGTAAATACCATTTTGAAATACCACCGCTGCGGTCTGTATCAGCATCCCTCACGCTGTTTACCTACTTGTGTTGGCAAGCCACTGGCCTCATTACGAAAGCATTACACCTGGTTTAAGAAAACTTCTATTTTTTGACTATTTAAAACAGCCCCGCTGATTGAGAATCCCGCCGCTTGAGAAATAAGATCGGTGATTCGTTTACTTAGTGCAAAAGACGTGGAAGAGGCTAAAATCTATTGTCAGATTAGTAACATTTACGGATAAAACTTTATAACCACCGTAATGGAAGGGAGATGGGTTAAATCTTTTACAGATCACTGTCACACGAATTTTCTAAAGAGCACATCAGGTGGCAGATTTTCTCGAAATGTGGATTTAAAAACTGCATGGTTGTGCGATATGATAAGTGCTTTTATTTTGGCTGAAATTTTGTAGAGAAAAATATTGAGATATTGGCTACCATATACAATCAAAATTGACATGAAGATTACACTTGTTGCTTGTTTGAAGACAATAGTTTGTAATAAAAATTTTGTGGATGTATGTAGGTAAAAGCATTACTTTCTCGAAAAATAATCCTATAGCGCCAAATTCTTAAATTAAACATCTGGAGATTCACTGTTGCCGTACTGCAACATTTATCATTAAGCGGCTCAATTTCAGTGTCGAAACCCGGCTAGATAACATCTTCAACGACTTGAGGACAAATAATCTTCCACCGCAGAGGCGATGTCTTCCACCAAGTAACGTGGGAAGCTGGTGGAGCAGGACCGGCCGACCTCCCCCAGACCCCGGGTCAGTCGGAACTCATACCTGGGGTCCTCGGTCCCCTTGGGGGGGATGTGGTGAGGAGCCTGTTTCAGGATACGCCGCGTGCCTGTAGGATTGGAGGACTTTGATTAACTAACCAAAAGAACAGCATGCTATAGTCTGACCAGTTTATCAACGCAGTTTGGCAGCGTTGTCAATCCTATGGTATGAGATTTTGTTCGGCCCATATCTTAGCCCCGCCCACTACCTGTGTATAGAGAGATCTCAGAAATACCCACAGAATTGGTACCGCTATATAGGAATTTGACCAAGACCAAACTGCCTTCATAAAATGGTCAAACTATTGTAGGTATTGAAAGACCTGATTTATTGGCGCAAATAACCGCCTGCCTGTGGGAACGGAAAAACTTGAATAATGACCATTAAAAAACCGTGATGCAAGTATTGTTCTATGAGAACATTCCAAAAATTGCCATTTCTTCGAAAACTGAGCTTTACTGCACCTTCCGTTTTCGAATGTGATGCGCTGATAACAGTTGAATCGATTTTGTTCACTATTATTAATTCTCCGGATGTTCCTATCTAATTAGGAGTTACTGTTCAAATTTTTTTCTTTCATTTTTCTCTCTGATATCCAACTGATCTGACATAACGTGGCAGAAGCATTAATCCCGCGCTCTGTGGGAAAGGGCCTGTTGGTCTGTCTACTGCCAACTATCTAATCTAAAAAATAATAGGCTGTTCAGAGAAGCAAAGAAAGTTAAGTTTCTCACCCAACAAAATCCAAAATGGCGCGATGCTGATGGCAGAGCTCTTCTCTTGCGGCAGATGCAAGCTGGCAGACGAATTTTTTTCCGCAGCTGGTGACATCGTAATTTTCTATCTCCTGTAAAAAAATAAAACAGAGATACATAGTATATTTCCAGTACAAACGGGCTATATCTGGCATCATCGAACAATACATCAAACACCGTCGTGTATTTATTTGTTAATATATTTGTATGTTTATATATTTGTATATAAATGTGTCCCTTTCTAAATGAAATAGATAAGCGAAAAATAGGCCAAGTTGGAGATTTTGGCGATCTTGGTCCCCTCTGATGGAATTCAGTAGGCAACAATTAGACCAGGTTGCAGAAGATAGTCAAATCGAGAATACTTACCGTTATTAACATTGTATGCACTTCTTGCTCTTTTAGCTTCTCTTGCCGTTCTCGTGGAGTCTGATTTTCATTACTCGGTCATTTTTGACAGCGCGGCCCCACTAGTTTTTTATAATAAAATATTTAGTTGGAAAACAATACACAGTAGGGTGGCGCTCAACGTGTTAGACGGATACTATATTTTATTTTCCTCAGACTTAAGGAAAAACGAGCAGTTTAATTGTGAAAATTCTAGAAATAACGCTTAGTGTTTCATTAAAATTTTTAAAGAATGAATTATTGCACTTGTGAACTAATCCATCAGAGATCGAGGCTAGTTTTGTGGAATGCAAATAATAATAATACCTAAGTTCTCTTGAGTTTTCTTTTAAACGGTAGAAACTTTGCATACAATAATACAATGAAAAGAAAAATCCAACTTCATATACCTTATACGCTCAGTAACAGAGGAAGTACTCGAGACGCAGGTGCTTAGTGCATATGAAGAGATCTCTATGCCAGTAAATTTATATTTTCATTACAGAAATAAATCGTTATAGGAGACTGGTTAGATTTAATTCTAAAGACAAATACAGCCTCGCTCTGGTCGGAAATAAGTTGGTACGCGATCAGAAAACTGTCAGCGTGTTGGTGTGTTTCGCAACGCTCGTGCTTTTTACCTCCGCCAAGGAGGTTATGCTTTCGTCGATTTTGTCTATGTATCTGCCTCTTTGTCTGTCTGTAATCAAGATAACTCAAAAAGTTATGGACGGATTTTGACAAAATTTACAGGGATTGCTAGATATGTTAGGAGAAACAGATGATTAACTTTTGGTGAAAATCCATCCTTTTGTTTGTTTGTTTGTTCGTTTTTTTTGTTTGTATCTGTCTGCCTATTTTTTCTCAATGCCATAACTCAATGCCAACAAGTGAAATGACTAAATTTTTGTTATAATTCGTTTGTTCGTTCGTTTCTCGCTGTTTTCAATTTTATGCTTATTATATCCCTCTAAAGGGGCATAGGATGGGCCATATCGGTTTAAGTTAGTTTGACCCATATTTATCATAATGTTTGTTAGCAGCATAACTCGTAACGTTATGAACGAACCTGCAAAAAAATTACTGAAGTTGTTAACACTCTTAAAGAGCACAAATGCATAGATTTTGGTGTTGATACAAAGAAAATCATGGTCTCAGTGCCAATGTTAATTTTCCGTAACCGTTGCGTTGCTTGGAGGAGGTATGCGCTCGCAGAGCGCTTTCGTTTATAATAGACAGTAGTTTAAAATATTCTGAATTTTACTCCTCGATGTGAGTAAACCACTGGTGAATATAACAATGCCTGAGCCTCTTCAAATTATATGTAATGTTTTCTTTAAACTTCCTGCAGTATCTAAACAAGCATGGAAAATTACGTTGATCAATGCTATTGTGAATCTCGAGCATAGTAGTGACATTGAAGAATTAACTAATTTTGCACGAAGACCAGTCCCTCAAGCACTACCAGCGATATCCAAAGCTATCAAACTAAAACGAGATACAGTCACAATAGTTGCCAGAACATTGGGAATGGAAAGAAATGCTACGGGTAGAATTTGGCATTTCAGCAATGTTGAAAATCTACTAGGTATACTGTATAATCAAGTTAACCTTTTGCTTCACTGCAACAAACTTATCTTTTCCAAGTTAAAACTTATGTTACTCAGCTATATCCGACTAGAAGATGTGCAAAGTTACTGTAACGTAATTTTTTCGATATTTACTGTTTTTCGGTTAAACTTAGAGGTGTTATTTTCTTACCAGGAAAGATGACTCCATTCTTCGCTGTGAAATACCCGGAGCAGTATCGCTCCTGAAGCTAAGACTTCTCCATTCTTCAATTTATATGGTGTGGGTGCGGTAACCATCGCTACTTTAATGCAGACCCATGGTGTTTGACGCATCAGTTTCTTTGTCAGAGTAACATTCTTGGTCCGACCTATTCTTCGTGAGTTCAAAAACGCCCTTTCTTCATCAATCATCAAGTTCCTGAAAACCTTGTCAGAAGGAATTTCATCTACAGTTGCAAAGTCTTCATCAGAGCTGTTAAAGTTCTTCCCGTTGATATAAAAAATCATTTTGGGATGTTTTTGGAGGAGAGGCAGTGACCGAATTTTGGTGAGTCATTGCTGCTGATTTAAGAAAACATTATATTAGGGTATGCTGAAATAATAAATTCATTTATATGAATTACATATCGTTCCATGTCACTGGTGCGCATCTTTATTCTTATATGCACGTAACATCCTTGTTATAATATAACTGGGGCTAAGTTAAAATTATTACATCAAGTCGCTAGTTTCGCTACGAGGAAAGCTCAATTTTTGCTCCAGTCAGAAAAATTCATTACTTATCGACACCGTTTCCATTGATAAAAAAAATTACATACATATATATCCCTCACGAATAAGAAAAAATGTAGTGCTTTCGAGCCTAGATATAGCAATCAGTATCTAGTCTTTAACGTATCACACTGACAGTAAATTTATAAAAACTTGTAAACTACCGACGATCCTCTGATTTTGGTTCCAAACTCCTTGTGCATCTCCAATAAGAGATGATAAGTTTTATTTTTTTTTCGCTATATGGCAGTAAATAGCACTAATGAATGTGCAGGGAAGCAATATATGCATAACTCATAAATTAAAGCCCTCCATTGCTTCCATTCGTCATTTATTTTAAATGAGTTCAAGTTCTCCCAAATTTTGGTTCCACTGATTAGTTCGATGCGCGTGAAGATTTCACACGAAATACATCAACACAATAATTATTGAGTTGTTTTGTTGAAGTGTTGAGGAAACCTACATGTAAAGTACACGGCTCCCGTACCACAAGGCTAACGTTATGAGCCATTACCAAGGAATTTCTGTTTCCAACCTTCTGCCAATTTGTGCAACGCATTGTATAATTCAGGACTCATTTTGTACTCTGCTTGTTAGCTACAGGGGCGAACTTCGAAATGCTAGTATTTCATTAGAACTCAGTCTTAGCGGAATNTAACGTTATGAGCCATTCGCAAGGAATTTCTGTTTCCAACCTTCTGCCAATTTGTGCAACGCATTGTATAATTCAGGACTCATTTTGTACTCTGCTTGTTAGCTACAGGGGCGAACTTCGAAATGCTAGTATTTCATTAGAACTCGCGTTATTTCTTAGCGGAATATAAAAAAATGGTGTGTGCTGTTATCAAAAAATGATGGCAAAAATATTGCACTGACAGCTGTGTAGTGTACCGTTGCTCGAGCCAACAAAAGTTGCTAGTGTGCGCCCTATTTAAGCAAGGCACTCGTAGGGAAGAGTTCTACGGAAAAAGCCGTCACAAACTCCCAGTTGGAAATATTAATTAAGGCCAGGATCAGATAAGGCCCATTCTATTATCACCGATATCGGATACACGCTTATGATTTTTCAACAAGGATTGGGGATATTTTGAACAATGCTCTTCCAACACAAAGAGAGAGAACGCTGTAGCGGTTAGCTTGTATTTATATTTTATTAGATAAATCTAATCAGACTCTGTTAGATTTACCTCTATGAAAACAAACCATAGACCACATGATACTTGACTGTCCACATGTCCAAAATGGGGCTCCCAGCAAATTGATAAAATCTAAATAAAACGTTTCGAGTCAACATAGCCACAGGAAACAAAAAAATAAATAAACTTGTTTTTGGTAACTAAAGGAATGCATCTAGATATAACGCATACAAGAGTGCTGGAAAATGGTAATTTGCAATATTTATTTTAACTAATATATAGTCATATTGGTATCCTATATAAGGTCCAATTATCATCGTTCACAGATTATATCTAGCTACGAATTTGTATTTCTTGTTCATAATTCCATTTCGTTATCACTGAGAACAGTTTACTTATTTTTTGAGGTCGCTCTGTGGACTAAAAAAACTTTTATAGAAGTTTAATCAACTTGTCATCAGTCCAACTTTCAAATTTGTGTGGGCAGTCAAGTATTGTGCGGTACATGTATACGCATAAACTAACTGCCCCGGAAATGTGTACATGAGAAACAGAATTTTTATTCAGCATTCTGTGACTTGGCCCTGTACCTAACGTAATATTGTCATTTACTATGATCTTGTAGGCGTACTTGCAAACCTACGATGGTCTTAATGGTCTTAATAAAATATTATTGTTCAATAGCCGTCGCAAACACACGTGGTCACCCTAAGACTCGTGGGTGTATCGTCGGCGGCAAGCCTCCAGTAAGTGATCTCTTGGTCAACTGGGGCCGATCATTGATGGCTACATCTACAAGTTACCGTGGTGCTGCATCATCGTTACCTACAGGAGTATTATCGCCAGTAGCTACCTGTTATTATGGTGGCCAACTTAGCAGATGAACTGAGCGACCTCATTACCCAGTTTTTCCGAAGTTCTGAAGGCTACATAAACAATTTATTACTACTTCGAATACCGCATAATTATATACAGGTATATTCGTACAAAGTGGGAGCAGTGACACTCAAGGTGAAACAAATCAAAGGTACAAACCTGTTCTCAGATTCACCAGTATTACAAGACTGTAGCACTAACTGGCTCGTAACTGATAACATTACGGAATTTCGAAAGAATGACGAGCTATGAATTCCACGTTTGTAAAATTTATTTGTAAAACTTCATGCAGAACCCTTGAGCGTGCTAGCCAATGAGAGAACTCGTTACATGCACCTGTGCAAGGGCTCACACCAAGAAGTGCTTGAGCTTAGTAAATAAACTTACAAGTGGTAAGCATATAGATAAATTTGGACTACAAGTTTAGTATACTACAGTTTTCTGCTGAATCATGGCGAACTGCTGACGTTTCCATTGTGGCTTCTGATCTGTTTCCTCTTAATGTTAGAGTGGCTCGTTTTCTGTAGGTTATATGTTCTGTTCCCAGCCAAAAAGATGAAGCCTTGGTTCTAGAGAATGCTGAGTCAGCATTTCTAACATTCATCATTCACTGTGAGGGCACTTCCCTGGCCATCAGTAGAGACGATTGGAGGGTCGCTGCGGGCATGCGAGTCTTCCGCTTAACGCGCCACAGCTCGGATATTATTAGATTGACAAGCTGTGGGATCGACCTTAGTCGTGCACTCCTATGGGCCTGCAAGAGATTGTGCTGCAGCACGAATCAGTGTATGTGAGTTTCCAAGAAGGGGTATGCGATCAAGGACACGTTATATTTACCTCTACAGTTTTTTAACTAGGGCTACCACATATGAAAGGTTAAAAGAAATGGCTGATGTCCTGTTATTTCTGTGCAATATTAAATGATAATTAAGTACTCGCATCCGGATAAATATACTGTTTTTTCTGTTACTTGTTTTCTGCATTTTATTAGTATTTAACCTGTTGTGCAACATTCTAAGTGCTCAAAGAATGAACTGAAATCCACTCGTTCAATCTGACATAAAGGTCTATATGTCTCAGTCAGCATCGAGCTAATTTTTTCCTTTGCATTTCACATTATCCTACATAACCTACCAGGATATATATAACTATCTAAGGAACTAGTAGAAGGCTACAGACGTCATTGTACAGTAACGCCATTAGCCACCCTCTAGTTCATTAAATTTTAGGAATATCCAGATTGGGACTGTGCACCACATCCACTGTAGAAGACACGATCGGCCTATGCCTACAAGGGTAGGGGAGACATCGGGAGCTTGGAACTATAAATCCAGCAATACACCCCGAATGGACTTATTTTGACGACAGACAAACTCAATGAAAAAATAACCTACTTGGGAACAAAATATTGTTTATTACTCCAATGCATGAAGGTATTCTTCTCTTGAAGTAGCATAGCTAGTTGTGCCTCTCAACGCTTAAGGAGTTCCACTGTATACAAGTAGCACGGAGGTGACAACAGCAGGAAAAACATCTGAAATGTCACTGACCATTTCCAATGGTTCCATTCCTGTCTCAATTGGGTGCTCATTCACTAGCTGCGTGTACATCTCCATCAGACCGTCGACATAACATATGGAAATTGCTGTGCGTGTAGCTATTGGTCCCGTTCTCGCTCGTTGTACATATTTGGGTCACTCTACTATGATGCTCCTCAATCTCACCAAATTAGAGGTAGGTGGTTTATT
This sequence comes from Parhyale hawaiensis, assembly GCA_001587735.2. Taxonomy (NCBI): domain Eukaryota; kingdom Metazoa; phylum Arthropoda; class Malacostraca; order Amphipoda; family Hyalidae; genus Parhyale; species Parhyale hawaiensis. The sequence goes on from LQNS02278155.1 coordinate 5,473,405, forward strand.
TATAAAAATTATTTGAGCTAAGGACAGAGCTGAGCCTGGAAGAGGTGAAATTACAGTTTTTATAGGACGCCCACTGAAGTGATATGTTGTAAGGACGAACTTATAAGGATAATTGATATATTATAGTCCGCTTTATAAAAACATTCATGGATGAACTTAAATTTGAAGGCAGTTCAAATGAAAAAAACGCATACGGATTATTTAATGGGCCGCTGTGCCCTAGGCATCGAGAAAAAAAAAAAAGATCGGTGAAGGTTAAATGTTGCGGAAAGCGAACATGATCGTATAAAAAAAGTCACTATCACAGATACCTTATTATAGTGCCTCTCTTGCCATAGTCTTTAGTACGTACAAATATAGCATTAGCGTCATAACCAAATTTTGTGGTACTAATTTGGTGCTGTGGCGCGCTCGTTTCGAGAAATGGCTAATGCCAGTTTTAAATTTAATTAGCTTCTCTCGGTAGAGATACTGTTTGAGTGATACATCTACCCATCTATTTTTCTGTCTACGAAACCAGTAAATTGAGGTAGGTAGGTTTATTGCCCGATTTTCCCTACATGTTGCTGTTTGCTTATGTTTCAAATCAGCTGATTAAATGAGAGGCGCAGATGTTGCTCGGTTTTACAAATAACTGAAATTGCTTGAAATCGAAGGTTTTCGATTGAAATTATGAATGCAATGTGACCAAACGGCCACGCTTTACGATACATATACTCTTTACATCACTGAAACCGGCTCCCCCTCCTCATCAAGTGACTTCTGATTTTGTTTGAGTTCTGATGAGTAGTGATGATGTCGACAAGATGACAGATTGTCATCGTGATACTTGATATTCATAAAAGCTACGGAAAAGCTATTACCTTTCATCTGCAAAATAAAAATTTGCTTTGATACTACCTCTTTAAATTAATACTGCATACACGATGTCTCATATTTACAAGGGAATAAAACGTTAGCTCTTGCGAAGGTTTACACAGAACTAATAGGTGTGTTGCGCAGTTATCCAACAGGAAACAACACAGTAAGCATTGGGTGTAGCCTATCCCAAGGCTTTAAGCACGAAGAAAATACAATTTTCCTGGGAAACACTAAGCGCTATGTAGGTAAATTAAGGGCATTTAATTAGTGTGCTGCTAAACGTGCCATCCTAAAAACTCGACCAGCTTCTGGTGCTCTAGAAGGGAAACAAGCGCAGATTTCGTACTGAACTATAGCACGACACGACAACCATTCTCAGTCGGCGCCCGGGAAGACGGGCTGGAATTTGAGGCAAACCTTTCATCATTGTCCACATAATATGTTGTTACCAAGAAGAAGCAGAATAGTTTTTCAATCATAATCATAAGTTGGGCACGGAAAGAAACATAGTGGCGTATGACATACTCCTAAAAAACATCGGGTAAGGTGATTGGGTAGGCCTCTATTCTACGTAATACTTGGCAGTCCACTAGCTGATCTAACTGACATGTTAATAACATGTTTTCTAAGCAACCCAGAGAGAAACTATTCGTGGTGTTACAATAGAAGTTTTATTATCATCAACAATCATAGTTTCGTCAATTATATTAGGTAGGCAACAATCAGTCACATTGACCACCCCAAAAGGACTTAATATTGATCAAAAATAAATAATTTTCCCTGAACCAGTTGCTTATACTGACGATTGTATCTACTTTCTTTTTTCTTAAACGGTGCATTAGTAGGTCGTCGTGAAGAGTTTGTTGGTCGATTGAGTTAGCCAGGTCAATTAAAGACATTGTGACATTATGTGTGCTAAAGAACGTTTCAAATAACATTATTCCTAAGTAGTACATGATTTTGGTGGCAAGATTCTGTGAAAATTGAGATCTAGCCATAGATATATGAGTGCCGAAATTAAAAAGAGAGCATCAAGCTTTAAAATATAAACATTACGTATCATATATACTTATTTACATTTGTACCTTCCTCTTTCTCTACGGTAGACTCTGCTTTGTGGTTTAGGAATAATTTGGAAAATCTATAGGTGTTTATTTTTCTCTACAATCTTCTTTAGAGATACTTCTAGATTAGCCCGCAAATAACAACTGCAAGAAGCCTAATTCAATTAATGATATATATAATCCCATGAGGGTTTTTTTCCATCTTGCTCGACCAACTTCTTTTGGTGAACTTAAAAAAGCCTGTAAACAACAGCCGTAATAGGTTTATTTCAAATATTATATATATATATGGAAATGAATTTGAACAAGATATATTCATGTATATATATATATATACGCATTATTTTCACTAAGCATACTCTTCCTGTATAAGGGTGTTGAGTTGAAGAGCTGGAACTCTACTGCCACCGTACGGCTATCTTTTTCATTAAACAACTTAAGTTTAGTGTTGACATCTAGCTAGATAACATCCTCAATGACTTGAGGAAAAATAATCTTCCACCGCAGAGGCTATATCTTCCACCGGGCAACGAGGGAAGCTGGTGGAACAGGACCGGCCGACCTCCCCCAGACCCCGGGCCAGTCGGTACCCATACCCGGGAACCTCGGTCCCCTCGGGGGGATGAGGTGCGGACCCTGTCTCAGAATATGCAGCGTCCCTGCAAGGATATAACAGCTTCATTAATCGACAGAAATGAGGCACGCATGTGAGAATTGGAGAACCTGATACATATTCCGAAATAACCGCAGTCCTGCAAGAACTGACTAGTCTAATTATTTGACAAAACCAGCCCCACCGGTATTGATAACATTCCCAACAATAGGATTTCTATGAACAACTGAGCTTTGTCTTCCGTTTTCGAAGGCGATCCGTTGATAACAGTTATATTCAAATATGCCCAGTTCTATTCATTTAGTAATTCGAGGTACAGCACAGTAATATCTTCTAAAAACCAGGAACAGGCTTCAGCGGAAGCTTTTATTTCTAGAGGGCTCCATTCTAAGCTTAATTGTCTAGCTAATTGCCTCTAATTTGCCCTATATTTAGGGGGGCTCTATTGCACGTACATTCACTCTTTGTTTAGGAGCAATAGCTAATTTAAAAAAAATTATTTGAGGCAGCAATTTACAAGGAAAAACAACGATTTCAGAGAGTAATTAACGAGAATAAAGTATCCCTAGAGCCAGTAATTTTAGCACTTGCAGTAATGCCTTCGTTCCTCTGGGAATACGGAAACCTTTGGGACTGCCACCGTAGCTGCATGCTTCCGTTCTCAGCTCTAACACCTTGTATCGCTCGCTGGTTCGATTCTCCGCCAGACACTAGAGCTCTTTGGAGACCTTGGTGTGCTGACTCGGCTGTTGTGTGCATGCATAGCGCTGTGGCAGAACTGCCTTCCTCATAGATGAGGGGGGTGGGGGTCTCGGGTCATTGCTCCTTCCGTCAAATTGGCGCCATAATTCTTGGTGACCCGAGGGCGACTGCGACTACACTTACTCATCTGGGGCCAGTACTGGGCCTATACCCGCACCACAAGCAGCACCCCAGGTGAGGGTGTGGTCTAAGTTGACTTTACCTTTACTGTACTGGAAACTGCTGCACGTTGTTTCACTAAGTAGAAACATGCTCTCACGTACAGTAATGCACGTGAGCGAAACATATCCACAACTGACGTCACAGCAAACTGCACTTCTGCGGATTCGCCAGAATGCAATAACCGACTAGTTTGATTGCAGTGAAAGGAAGTAATGTCAGGCATGCCCTTGTTTTGGTCATGTTATATGTACAACGGGACTTTTTGAAGGAGACCTCAGTGATTGCATGCGAAACAACGGTCAAAAACTAAATAATAAAACTCAAAGAACGACCTTAAGTCAACAGTTCATTCCGTATTTCATAGTCAGCATTTGCAATAGACTCCCTTCCAATATTGTTAATGCGGAATCAGTCAACGCGTTTAAAAATCGTCTTGACATACATTGGGAGGGACATCCTCCGCAGAAAAGAACTCCTCCTCCAGGAGTCGCAAACTCTCAACGGCCAAAGCTTCCGAGGCTACCTCAATCCGTATTCTTTTCTCTCCCGCTCCCACTACGCAGTTTCACATCTCTAAACTCCGCATATCAGCGGCTCTTGATCGTGCTTGCGTGCATTCATGATCGTCTCTTTGGCAAGGATTCTTCCCCTTTTTTCTCTTTTCTCCAGTCCTCTACATCCTACTAACACAATTGCACTAGCTCATAGAAGACCGAGGCGCAAGTTCCGGTGTTTCTTTGGGAATGGGCCTATTGGTTCGTCTACTGCCGCCTATCTAATCTAATGAAATCTATACATTTTCGGTTGTCAAGAATATCCTTCCCAGGTACGAGTTCCAACTCCCAACGCCTTGATAATATTATAATCAGCAAGGTCTGTAGCCTTTGCTCTGCGCTACTGCGGAGAGTAGAAGATAACAAGCACAGCGCTCTAAGCACTCAGCTGCTGAGAGTATGATGAAAGTTGCGATCAACTTGTGACGTCATACAAAAGGGAAACAACTGCTGCAAACGTGGCAGGCAATACAAGACGTCGCCAAACTTATGAAGACATAATCTTATCGAAAGGCTGAACGTTCGCTGAGTTGTTCGACGGCCATTCTGCATTATATTACTCTCTATAATTGCAGCTTGAGGTCGCTAAAGGCCTTTTCACGGTCCCACATGACCGTGGGACAGTAATCGGGTTCGCGTTTGCTTCCACACGTAGTGGGGCAGCACCCGACATGAGAGTGCAGGCGATTTAAATACTTGAACTTCAATGCCCCCTTGTTTTGATTGGAACGCGCCGTTATTACATTCACAAGGTGACACGACCCTTCTCAACCCGTCTGTGTTGAGTTCACTGACAAGTAAGGCATGCCCTGCTCTCTAGCAGATAGAGAGTGAAAAAGAGAGCAAAATCGGACGTGTTCCTAGGGCATGCCCATCGTGTGGGAAGGCCATAAGCACCGTGACTACTCTATATAAGAACGAAGTATTCCCTAGACTTGCTTGAAACAATTACAGCAGAGCTAACTAACACGTGTACATGATAATAGGGAGTAAATACGAAGGTCCCTAGATTGCATGAAACAATTACAACAGAGCTAACACGTATGCATGATAATAGGGAGTGAATTCGAAACTGCAAAAATAAGAAGAAGGCATTAGAAGAAGATGCATGAACATTAGTCTAGTTGTTCGTATCTACAAATGTTTTTAAGTCAGAAGTCTTTCTCTTGGGGAGTTACTATATGTACTAATTATGATATATATATATATATGATATAATTATATATATGATATAAAGGCTGTACACAAATGCAAAGAGAATTTTGTTTTCTCACCCAACAAAATCCAAGATGGCGCGATGCTGGTGGCTGAGATTGTCCCTTGCGACAGACGCAAGTTGGCAGACAAATTTCTTTCCGCAGCTGGTCACGTCAAAATTCTGTATCTCCTGCAAAAATAAAAAAATAATTTGTAGGTATGTTTTCAGTGTAGTCCTGCTATATCTTTCCTCTAGTGATATTTTCTTCAAGAAGGTTATGTTTTGTCAGTTTGTCTATCTTTCTGTCTGCTTGTTTGTTTGCCTATTTGTTACCAAGATAACTCAAAATGTTGTTCACGGATGTTCATGAAATTCACAGGGATTGTTAGGAATGTTAAGAAGAGCAGATAATTAACTTTTGGTGATGATCCGTTCTACCGTTTGTCTGTCTACTTGTTTTCATTCGTAGCATAAGTTAAAAAATTATGGACGGATCTTCATTAATTTTCAAGAGCAATTAGGAGTGTCAAGTGGTGCAAATGAGCCAAAGTTTTGTGTTGATCTGTTCGACCTTTATGTGTTGGACCATCTATTTGTCTTATTATTGGACAGTACATAACTGCAAAAATTTTCCATCGATCTTCAGCAAAATTACAGGATTTGTTGGGGATGTTGAGAGGCTTAATGGGCCAAATTTTGGTGATGTTAGAAACTTTGTTTCATGATCAATTTGAGTTTTTCATTAACGGTGCCTTTAGTGGCGGAGGTGTGTGCTTCAGAGTGCTTCTTATATTGTACAATGAAAAGGATAGCTAGTAGACAAATTGTGAGATTGCGCTCGTCGTTAATCCCAATACCTGATTCGATTGTCACACTTGCATGGAAAATGCAGCAGTTTCATTGGAAAATATATTTCAAAAATATATAAACGTAATGCATCTCATGAGCTGTTACTAAAGTGAGATATAATTTCACTTAGTACAACCCACCATCAAAATTCAGTGACGGTTCCATGAAACATCACTTAAATAAAAACCAAGGTCATAACCTCTCGTTTTATTTAGGCTGTAGAAACTATGCACACCATAATAAGTACTACAACATTGCACTCCCACGCCCGGTATGCTATATAGACACGAATAGTTTATATCTTTGTAGGCGAGCCTGCAAGTGCAGGACCAGAGACAAGTTTGGCCAGGCCCCACTGACTCTGCAAGCGATGCAATGCGATGTTTACTGTAGACTATTGCGCCTGTGAGCTATAGAGTTTCGCGCGATCTGGGTTGCGTTCGTGGGGACAGTAGATTGCAGCACCGGATGATACGTTTTTCGTGCAACAAATTTGTTGCGCCAGGCACGTCGCTTGTTGCTTCCATGTGGTCCCGGCCTTATCTATAGTGTTCTGTCACGCGCTTGCTTACTTTCATCATGGGTATAGCATTTTAGCTACACAGAAACAACAGAAGCTGAACTAACTACAGTTTTACGAAACGACTACGAAACGCGAGTGTTAACGCGTTGTAATACTATCCTGAAAACAATTGAAAAACGGATTGAGTAACTGCAAAAAATAGGAGGAATAATCGCAAAAAAGAAATACTACCAGAGAAAACAGTTCTGCTTAAAGAATGCTGTGCGTAAGGTAAAATGGTGCAAACTATGAAGATTTACAGTAGTATATTATATCTTACCAGGAAAGCCCACTTCTTTCTTCCCTCTGAATTAGCCGGGGCAGTTTCGCTCCTGAAGCTACGACTTTTCCGTTCTTTGTTAACAGCGTATTTGGTCTGGGCGGGATACCCGTCGTCACTTGGGTGGAGACCAATGAAGTTTGAAGCAGCAATTTCCATGTCGGAGTAATGTTGTTTCCGGTCTATTCCTCGTGAATTGAAAAGTGCCTTTTCGTTTTCTTTCGTCAAGTTGCTGTAAACGTTGTGATGAATAATTTCATCTCCTGTCACATCATCTTCTTCAAAGCTGTTAAAACTGTTCCTGTTGATGTCGAAGATCATTTTAGGACCATCTTGCAGGTGACGCAGGGATCGAATTTTTCTGCGTATCATGTTCGCCTCGTCATCGAATTCGCTGTAATCATCGTCGTACTCATCAATATCCAATAACCGTTTGCTGTACCTTGAAGAAGAAGAAGAATAAGCAGTAGTCGTCAAAATCTTCGGCTTAGGTTTTTTCACCGTCATGCAGAAGCTTTTGGCCACAGAATGAAGGCTGAGACCTAATGCCCCTGCGATAGTGAGGGCCGCCATTCCCCCATTGAATAGGGCGTCCCCACCATAGCCTGAGAGACCAAGAAAAAGGGCAGGAAAAGCTGTTGTTGTCAACGTAGTTGTGGTAGTGACAGTCGTTGAGGTAGAAGTTAGGATAATTTCCGTAATCAAAGTCGAAGTAAAGGTGACGGTGGTTGTTATAGTTTGATCAGTCATGGTTGCTGGCTTACAAATCTGTTACTAAGTTTCTGAAAGACAGTACACTGTTATACATGTAGCATTTAGTACCATATGTCACAGGTGCATGTCTTTATTCTTAGTTATGTGCATGAACCTCATTGTTCTACTACAACTGCAGCTAAGTCGAGTTATGTATTACATTAACTCGATGTATCTTATTTCCAAACATTGAAAGAGAAATAGCTGCACTTCTTTGCTCTTTCCGCAGAACTTCTTTGCTAATCTACACAGTTTCCGTTGACGAAAAAAAAGTTATGTCTCCCATTTCAAATTTTGAATACAAATAAAATGCTTTCGAGTATACATATAAAGCAATCAGTACCTAGTCTTTGGCATACGACCCTGACAAACTTAAATTAGTGAAGATCCTCTGATTTTTTTGCTCAATACTCTTTACGAATCTCTACCAAGAAAGGGGTAATTTTTTTTTTTTTTTCTTTCCACCAGATTTCAAATTGCGCTGACGTTTTTGAAAATTGTTCCGCTTATACCTAGAGCAGTAATGAATTCGTAGAAAATCATATGAATCATACATATCTTAGTGTCTTTATTACTACCGTTTTCATTTTTTTTAATACCCGCAGATCGGATCTGTGCTCGACACGTTAGGAGTTTAAACGAAAAATACCAAAACAGATGTTCAATTGTTTCAATTTACTGCTGATTATTTTTAATCTTCTTCATTCAAGCTCCAATTCCTACATATCTTTCCTCATGCCATCCATCCACCTATACTCCATGGTCTTCTCTTTCTGCGACGCCCTGAAAGAGGCTTATCTAAAATACGCCTGATTACTGATCCTTGGCTATCAGTAGTAATTTTGATGCGCCATTGAATTTCTTTCTTGTAGTTGCTTTAAAAATTCCCCTTTGAAAGTCTCCATTTGCTGAAAAATGGTTCCAAATCCCATAATTCCATAAATCGAATCTACAAAGAAATTCTAAATTGACTTTGAATTTATAAAACGCAGCGTCAAACTAACCATCGACGATATTGTTGCAACAGCGCAGCGGGACTAAAATTAATGTTATGCTTGCAAGAATCCATAACATGTGTAAGCTAAGCATCTCTAATCCTCTATGCCTTATGTGGTGGAAGTCAATGGAAGAAGGAGTAATTTCAGTCACCTACAAACATGTCATTATAACACGACTAACACCAATCCCCAAAGCTGGAAATGGTACGGCCCCACCCAACATAGGCCTGCATTACTAACTAGCCAGGTAAAAAATACGTTTGAAAGAGTGTTTGGAAATCCCTTAATTCATCTTGTACAGAACAACAACCTGCTTACATCAAGTCAACATGACTTCCGCCATAAATGATCTACAATTCGCCAGCTGCGAGAGCACCATGATACTATTCTAGATTCACTCTGCCGAAGCAAGATGAGAATGTAAAGTATTTAGGTGTTTTGGGGGACACAGTGTAAAAATTTATTGGCAATAAGCACATGTACAGGAGCACCGGCCTCAGTAACCGAAAATTAATTAGAGCAGTCTGAGAGCGCATACCTCCGCCAAGCGAGGCAACGGTAGAAAAAATTCAAATTGGCTCTGAAACCATAATTTTCGTCGTATAAACTTCAAAATCTAATCATTTGTGTTTTTTTATAGTAATAACAGGTTGTGCAACATTCTTGAAGATCCGTTTATAACTTTTTGAGTTATATGTACTGCTAACAAACGGTATGACGAACATGAGTCAAACATGCAAACGAACAAACCGATCTGCACCAAAATGTTATCATTTATGTCTTTCAACATTACTAAAACCCCTATAAATTTCATAAAGATCCATTCAATATTTTTTGAGTTATTGTGCTAACAAGTATGAAATTAAAACAGTTACAAAAGAACGAACAAACAAACGGATCATCACCAAAATTTGGTCATTTACTCTTTGTTTTATCCCTAACAACTCATGTTAATTTCATAAATATCCATCTAAAACTTCATGAGTTATGGCATTAAGAAAAATGAGGCAGACGGACAAACAAACAAACGGATGGACATATCTTCACCAAAGTTTATCACTTGTTAATCCTAAAATGCTTATCAATCCCTGTAAACTTTCTCCAAATCGGTTCATGACTTTTTGAGTTATCTTGGTCACAGACAGTTAAACCCGATGAAAACATAACCTCCTCGGCGGAGGTAACTACAATCAATTTTAGGTCATTTCGGTATCATAAAATTAAATGCCCGCCGCCTCCGTTGACATCTAGCTTTGATTTGCATTTCTTTCTGATGAATTCAATTCTTCCTTTACAATGAACAGTTTACCGTTTAAGGCCTTGATTCTAAAGAAAAAACACATCATTGAAGTTTCATCACTCAGCCGTAAGACCTACGTGGAATCTTATTTGGGCGCCAATACCAAGTTTTATGCAACAGAAAAGAGAAAACGGACATTTTTTTATTAATTATTTTGCAATTTTATTTTCATCTATTTTATTCTATCAAAATTTGGCAGGAAATTTTTAAAAATAGTTGCATCGGTACTTTAAAAGAAAACCTAGGCTTCACCATGTATCAACGCTTCTTGTGCAGCAAAGCTTATATCTTTTCATACGTCCATTGAACTGTACTCTGTGCCAACACCAAGCACAAGTGATCACAAACAGACTCGGAGGTTCACTGTCGGCGGATGCCGTCCAGCAAGTGATGCTATGCTCATCTCGAGCCTTCCATTGACAGCTTCTTCTATAAGGTTCCGTGCCGCTGCCTGCCTCTTGCAGGTAAGCCTATTATTGCATGTGATTATTCTGTTCGACTATGTTGATGGTGATGAGCGACCTATTTACCCAGTTTTTTCTAGGCTCTGGGAGATACGCAAGCAAATTATTGATCACTAGGCTGATAAAATATATACAGATTTTCTAAGAGATAGAAGCAGATTTCTTAGTCGATACAAGTTTGACTAAATGACAAGCCGTGTTCTTGTTTTATCTCCTTCTGTATATCTAACCGACTCTTAGCCGCAGACCTGATGCGGTGAAGCTCAGCGCAATGCCCGCCGTATAGATAAAAAATGAATAAATAAATCTTCAACGGCTTCTCATTGAACTCTATGATGTAATAATTCCATCTCCAGAAAATATCATACTATATAATGTCACCATCTTGTGATTATATGCTTTTTAGTTATATGTTTTCATATTAATATAGGTATTGAAGAATACGATGAGATGCGGTTGGAGAAATTTCGTTACCCACGACTTGAATTTCGCTCTTAATCAGCTCATCGAGCGGAGGCTTAAAGATGGTCTATTTAATTCTTCAGATTTTGTGAAGATTCAAGTGGTTATCACAAAAAGAGGTAACCTGATGCCGAATTACCCAAAAGAATCAATGACATTTTCAGTCAAGCGAATGTTTATGTTAATTTTCACCTATTGTCCTTTGCAAATTTGACTCCATTGCCATTTCTGCTCCCAGTGCAGACACACAGATGTATGTATACCGAGCGCCGAAATTCACATCAGTATGGTCGGTTTCTTTCTAGTAACGAATCCTACAGTAACTGTTCAAACACACCACACTCTGAGTCAAAAGGGAACTTAAAAATGCAGCTGCAAACGAAGTCCTAGTGTGAAAAAAACGGATAAATAGTGCTTAAGGAATCTTGTAAAAAGTGAAGCCTTTTTTAAAGTATTTATTGATTTTTTCAAGTGTCAGCCGGCAGTCAGTTGTCTTAAGCAAGTATCACTCGTAATGTTTCCGATATAAAACTAATTTTGCACTGAAATAGAACTCTGAAAGCTTTGGACTCCCGCGCAGCTTAAACCACACAAGGACATGTTGCAGTGGGTGCCGAGTATAAACAAACACTACAGGCTGGACTACTCCGGACGTGCTGGTACGTGCCCTGACTTCAACCCGGCGTGCGGTGCTCCAAGTATAACTTTGAATTGTTTCACTTGAGAGCTGCAGAGACGCAATCCTGGGCCATAAATAGAGTTTTCAGCATGTGCATTGATCCTGTGGGGGAACACCCCCCCCCCCCCGTGCATGGGTTCCATTTGTGTATCGANTATATGTTCCTTCTATCTTTCTCTGTGCTAGGTATAGTCTTCGTGTGGAAACTGACGCTTCAACCCCAGACATTGCCTAACACAACCTAACATACGGTCGCCGACTTGTTAAATACGCGTATCAAATGACTCAATGTTACATTTGCGATTGACTAACAGTTTTTGAACCGAGCTGTGTCATTTTGCTACAGGAGTTCCTTGTCCTATTGCAATCCTACGGAGGGAAAAGCTTCGTATTGACCAAGTAATGTCAAGTGACTAGAGCACGCTGAGAGCGCATACCTCCGCCAAGCAAGGCAACGTAAACGAAAAAATTTTATTGGTTCTGAAACTACAATTTACTTTTTATCAGCACCGAAATCTGGTGATTAGTGCATTTTGACAGAAAAAACAACTTCTGAAATTTTTTTTGGAGATTCGTTTATAACTTTTTGAGTTATATTGCTGACAAACTTTTTGACAAACATGCGTGAAACACACGAACAGAGCAATCGGTCATCACCAAAATTTGATAATTTATGTTTTTTAATATTTTTAACATTTCCTGTAAATTTCGTAAAGAGCCGTTCAATACGTTTTGAGCTTGTTTGCTAACAATCATTCAGATACAAGCAGACAAGCAGATCAACATTCACTTACCGTAATATACCTAACGACACAGTGGAATTTCCCTTTAAAAGCTACTTTACTATTTTAAAAATTTACTACTCGAAAAATATAAAAGATATCAATTTCTAGTAAACTGTAAATGAAAGAAGTATCCGGAAGTTTTTCCTAAGAATGTATGATACGATGTGAATATATGCAGAAAACTTTTAGGCTTAGAAATTTGTATCTTTTGTAGCTTTTGCGCAAGAAATTTTTAAAATGGTTAAGTGACTTTTGGCCCACCCTATAAATGCAAATATATACACTTACATCTTCAACAAAAACATTTGTTTGCTGATGATAATAAGAATCACACCTCAGCCTACGATACATGTGCGTCATGCTTTTCTGAGCGACGCTATTGAAAGCCGGTTGCCGAGAAACATTACGTGCCTTCGGAGTTTCAGTTCTTTACGCCCAATGGACATTATATATATTACAGCAATTTACTGCGTCACGGATAAGCTAAACAATATCCAAGTCAGAAATATGACGTTGAATATTTGATTGCTTCAGTGCTTAGCCGACGAGTTTTACTTTACCACGAGCTCAATTGATATACAAATATGTATAATATACAGTACTAGACATGACAAGAGCGTGTCTGACATCGTTTTCATGCACATATGGGTCAGCTTGTAAGGAGAGTTGCCGATCGTAAGGGTCCGATATCTCAGTTTGAGGATAGCTACTTGATGAGGAGGCAGGTCGCCTTCAGTACAAAGTACAATAGGAAGTATGGGGTTTCTGAAACTGCGCGGTTGGAGGCACGCAGTATTTAGAGCAAAGAAGCTGGAGACATAGAGCCATTAAGTTCATGTGGCTGGGCGCATGTAGCCATAAGATAAGGTGGTTGAAACTATGTAACTTTTTGCTTTTGTGCCCCTTGGAAAGAGTGGTTTGGCGATCTTTTGCAAAATACCACGGCCTGGATAATTCCAAAACATTCCACAAAGGTACTCCATGTTAAGCGTATAGCTGTGTGGACAGATACGTTGCCATAACCACTAATACTTCATAGTCTCCTACAAAGTTATTATTATTATTACCTCCACCAAGGAGGTTATGTTTACGTCGTGTTTGTCTGTCTGTTTGTATGTCTCTATGTCTGTCACCAAGATAACTCAAAAAGTTATAAGCCGATTTGGACGAAATTTGCAGGGATTGTTAGGCATGCTAGGTGAAACAGATGATTAACTTTTGGTAAAGATCCGTCCATCCATTTGTTTGTTTGTCTGCCTGATTTTTCTCAATGCCATAACTCAAAAATTTATTGACAGATTTTTATGAAATTCACATGAGTTGTTAGGTATATAAAGAGGAGTGAATGCCCAAATTTTGGTTATGATCCGTTGGTTCGTTCGTTCGTTTGTCACTGTTCTTAATATTATGCTTGTTAGCACAATAAATAAAGAAAAATAATGAATGGATCTTTATGAAACTTATAGGGGCTGTTATTATTGTTGAAATACATAAATTAATAAATTTTGGTGCGGATCGGTTCGTTCGTTTGTATGTTTGAGACATGTTTGTCATAACGTTTGTTAGCAGCATAACTCAAAAAGTTATGAACGGATCTTCAAAAAAGTTGCACAAGCTATTATTACTATCAAAAGGCACAAATGACTAGATTTTGGAGTTGATACAATAAAAATCATCGTCTCAGAGCCAATTTGAATTTTCTACTACCGTTGCCTCGCTTGGTAGAGGTATGCGCTCTCAGAGTGCTCTAGATATTATTGTTATTATTAGCTCTGCCGAGGAGGTTATATTTTCGTCAGCTTTGTCTCTCTGTCTGTTATTCTGTATGTCACCAAGATAACTCAAAAAGTTATGGACGGCTTAGGACGAAATTTGCAGGAAGTGTTAGGTTTGTTGAGAGGAACAGATGATTAACTTTTGGTGAAAATTCGTCCATCCGCTTGTTTGTCTGTTTCTCTGCCTCATTTTCCTCAATGTCATAACTCAAAAAGTTATGGATGGTTTTCTATGAAATTTACATGAGTTGTTAGGTATATCAGGAGGAGTAAACGACCGAATTTCGTAACGATCCGTTAGTTCTTTCGTTGGTCACTTTTTTATTTTACGCTTGTTAGCACAGTAAGTGAAAAATAATTAATGGATCTTCATGAAATTTATAGGAGTTGTTAGTAAAATTAAAAAATATAAATGATTAAATGTTGGTGCAGATCGGTTGGTTCGTCTGTATGCTTAACTCATGTTTGTCATAATGTTTGTAGTAGCATAACTCNTGTCATTCGTTACTTTTGATAGTAATAATAGTATGTGCAACTTTCTTGAAGATCCGATCATAACTTGTTGAATTATGCTGCTAACAAACGTTATGACAAACATGTCTCAAACATACAAACGAACCAAAAGATCTGCACAAAATTTTATTAATTTATGTTTTTTAACAATAATAACAGCCCCTATTAGTTTAATCAAGATTCATTCAATATTTTTCTATATTTATTGTGCTAACAAGCATAATATTAAAAACAGTGACAAACGAACGAACGAACAAGCGGATCATTACCAAAATTTGGTCATTCACTCTTCGTTATATACCAACAAATCATGTGAATTTCAGAGTGCTCTAGTTATTATTGTTATTATTACCTCCGCCAAGGAGGTTATATTTTCGTCAGCTTTGGCTCTCTGTCTGTCTGTTATTCTGTATGTCACCAAGAAAGCTCAAAAAGTTATGGACGGCTTTGGACGAAATTTGCAGGAAGGGTTAGGGTTGTTGAGAGGAACAGATGAAAAACTTTTGGTGAAAATTCGTCCATTCGCTTGTTTTTCTGTTTCTCTGCCTCGTTTTTCTCAATGCCATAACTCAAAAAATTATGGATGGTTTTCTATGAAATTTACATGAGTTGTTACGTACATCAGGAGGATTAAACGACCGAATTTCGTAACGATCCGTTAGTTCGTTCGTTTGTCACTTTTTTTATTTTATGCTTGTTAGCATAATAACTGATAAATAATTAATGGATCTTCATGAAATTTATAGCAGTTGTTAGTAAAATTAAAAAACATAAATGATTAAATGTTGGTGCAGATAGGTTTGGTTCGTCTGTATGCTTAACTCATGTTTGTTATAATGTTTGTAGTAGCATAACTCAGTTAGTTATGAACGGATCTTCAAAAAATTACTGAATCTGTTAACACTGCTGAAAAGCACAAATGATTAGATTTTGGTTTTCATACAAAGAAAGTCATGGTCTCATAACCAATTTTATTTTTTGTAACCTTTGCCTTGCTTGGCGGAGGTATGCGCTCTCCGAGTGCTCTATTTATTATTACTAAGAGAGTCATAGTTTTACCAACATAACCTCTCCAGGGGTGATCCCTACAGTGGTTCTTCTCGCATGATTTTTGCAAACTAGTCTTTTTTACAAATCCACTTGTACATCACTGAGTGGAAACGATTTTTCTTCATAATTAGGTAAAACGAGCACATGTAAATTTATCACGATCAAACTGAGTTGGGTACTGAAAACGAAACTTTTGTCGTTGTACGAAAAAGGAATAGTGCACTTTGGGGACACTGACTGTTCGGGCTTGCAATCGTCACTGAAAGTCTTCCGTCTTTGTTGCCGTAGATCTGACACTCTGCAGTTGCTTGCAAACTAGCATTCTTCTGGGCTCTAGGGGAAAGTTCAGCCGCACGAATTAGCGTGTGTGAGTTTCCTAGGTAGGTGTGCGGGGAAGCTGAGACATAGCAGCTTTAAGCACCGATACTATTGTTAAATATATTAATTTTCTCCTAATTCTTAACCACAAGCAGCTATCAACTACCTACATTCTTTCTTAAACTCTAATTGCGCGTTGATTTTAAAGTCCCTCGAACATAATAAGCTTTGCGGTATTGGTAGGAGCGAAAATAGAAGCCCCCAGGGGTAAACTCTGACGCACCCATTCCTTGCCACAACATATACCTATATATATTTAGGCCTCACGAACCCAAGGACCGTCCGAGTGCCTTCTATGCAGGGGATGTTGCAGCTGGCCGTAGTTCCTGCTGAGAAAGTTAGGTTAGTTGGGTTCTCTATTTTTCCCTTTCTGTTCCGCGAGGTGGGCTGCCGATCGAGATAGCCGTTCTAGTGCGCGGGACACCTCTACTCTCTTGGATGAAAAGCCTCGAAAGGGGCCGTCGAGTTCTATCGAACGTCCCCTTCTCCAATTTTATAGGCGTCTTTTCGAGGGCACATTCGTGATCAGAATTACCTTGATCATAATCATCGTGATCACTAAAAAGCACTAGTACGGTCGATGATTTTGTAAACAAAGCAGAGACGCCATGACTCTTTTCAAAAATTAGATTTCTATCGTATTTACGCGAAAGATGGTGAAGTCAATGTTTTGAAGTCAATGCATACTTATGTGAACTAGCAGTATTCAATACATTTTGAGCATGCACAGGCATAAAATACCGAAACTACAATTCTGCAAGTCAATAATATAACCATAATAATATTTTCCATTTTATCCTTAAATATAGGAAAACATCACGAACTTCCATTTCAAACTTTGAATTTTTACTTGTCTAACGGCTGGAATCACTCTTTAATCACGCAGGATCAGCCCCGCGGAGGAAGTCACGCTGCGATCAATTCTCACCACTGACCACGGTTGATCGCTGTCAGAATCACGTCAAAAAGTGGTCACAAAAACGCACGGAACAGGCGGAATCATCCACAAGGTGATCACAGAAGAACGCCTTAAGTAGCAACTGCCTGAAGATGATCACCGGGCATGATCGAAACGCGTCGCAGAGCACCACACAACTTGAAGAATACTTACGATACTCTCAGTTTTGGTCAGGTACTTCACAAGACTGGCCAAAATATGCCATTTTAGCTATTAGATTGTAGGAAAGAGTTAATAATGGAGTTTAAAAAAAAATGCGGTGCTCTGTTTAATCATACCTGTATTAGAAAAGGGAAGAGTGTTAAAATGTCAAGTAATATACTGGAATTCATTACCAGGATAAAGTAATACATAGCATAAAACGCTAGTGAGCCCTCATTTAGAATTTTGTGTTTCATTCTGCAGGCCACATCAACGCAACGATATCAGTAAAATTGAAGAAAATCCGACGCAAAACAACAAAATTGATACCTCAGCTGCCAAACAAGCCATACGAATTTCACCTACAGGAAGTCGAACTCATATCTCTCGAGCAAAGACGACTCTGGGAGTAACTAACAGAAATATTCACGCAATGTAATGGTTTCAATGAC
This sequence comes from Parhyale hawaiensis, assembly GCA_001587735.2. Lineage (NCBI taxonomy): Eukaryota > Metazoa > Arthropoda > Malacostraca > Amphipoda > Hyalidae > Parhyale > Parhyale hawaiensis. The sequence goes on from LQNS02278155.1 coordinate 5,491,018, forward strand.
GACCCAATAATGAGACTTTAGGACAGAGAAGTCGATGACCACCTCCGAAATAATAGCCAAAAACTCAAATGGAAAGTTATTTCAGAGAACTACTCTGAGCCAACAGTTTTTCAGGTTCTTTATTTATAGTGAACATTGTTTAAATATTTAAACATTGTTTAGACATTTGGAGCAGCATCCTCCACAGATACGAACTCCTTCTCCAACCAGTCACAAGCGCTTCACGGCCAAGGCTTCAGAGAATGCCTTAATTACCATTATCTATCATGCCCCAACGACACGAACCTGTCTAAGTCGCTGACAGTCTGCTGCAACTAATCGCGCTTGCACGGGCACCTAGCTCCTAGGTTTGGCATAGTTTTCTTAAAATATATTTCTCTATCTATTCATTCTCAGATGTCAACATTATCTGACATAACGGCAATAGTTTACAGAGGGCCGGAGAGTCAGTCCGGATACTCCCTGGGGATGGGCCTGTAGTTCCATCTACTGCTAGCTAGCTATCTAATAAGTATTGCCAGCATGAAGTAGGAGGTGTTCTGTAATGAGTTTACTACTTAATGAGCTACTTTTTAGTACTATATAAATATAAACTTATTACTTTGGTAAAAAAATACTCTTAAAGCACCAGGTTATTCAATTAAGCACCTGGATGTTCACTGTCGCCGCAAGGCTAAGTTTCTCATTAAGCGGCTAAGCTCAGTGTTGACAGCTGTTTACATAACATCCTTAAGCACTTCAGGAGAAATAATCTTCCACCGCAGAGGCGATGTCTTCCACCGGGCAACGAGGGAAGCTGGTGGAGCAGGACCGGCCGACCTCCCCCAGACCCCGGGCCAATCGAAACTCGTACCTGGGGTCCTTAGTCTTCTCCGGGAAGGGTAAGGACCGAGGCTCAGGATACGTCGCGTGCCTGTAGGATTGGAGTAACTTCATAAACAAACAAATAACAGCATACTTGCTGTATTAAATAAAATGATTGACGCAATGAAACCATTGATCCCGGCGTTATTCATTGAGATCATTCCAAGCAAAAAACTTTTCCTGAAGACTAATGCTTTTTCTTTCGTTTTCGATTGTATTCCATTGATAACAGTTAACTGAATTGTGTCCTGCAATAGTTCTTCAGTAATTTTAAAGAATGCGATTTCTAACTAGGATCCAAAATTTAGTTTAAAAGAAGTCCCCAATTCGTTCGATCTCTGTTTGCGCCGATCCCTATTTAAGTTAAGGTATTTACCTAATCGCTCCTAATTTGGCACTCTTTGGGAGGAGAGGGATATCAATCGCACGAACTAAGAAGTGTTCCTGTAAATTCACTCTCTCTTCAGAATGAAATTTAAAACTAGAATATAATAGTTAAGACATTAAACTGAGTATTTGTCATTGTTGCCTTCGTTCCAATGCTTCAGTGGTCTAGCTCTTTGGAGATCCTCTGTGCCCTACTTGATGAGAAGAGAAGCATAGTAGGATAATCGCGTCACTTGCTTTGAATAAGATTGGTAATTTGCCTACCTGAAGGTGAATCTATATATGTTCACGGGATGTAGTCGTGGATGCTCCAATGCATTCTTATTGCTTCTCTTAGATTATCATTAATCCTCCGGTCTGGGTCTCGACTGCTGCCAGTCACTTGCGCCTGATGGAACAACTGCTTATATTTCGGCCGGTAGCCTTTGGGCTCAGAATGATTTGGAATCGATCCTACAGGTGGGACGATGCGGGCCTATGTATGCTGCATTAGATATTCTACATTAAAAAACATAGGTTGTATTCCTCTGTCCCATTTCTAAGGTTTTTGGGAGCAACACATGTGTTACGGCTTATGTTCAACCCTCTAAGTTGAAGACAATTGCTTTCCTAAAATGTCACTTCAGCTGCTCATTTCTACTAAAGGTCATTGTGATCTGGAATTTGTTACTGCAATTTGCGGTTGGTGTAGTGTATCTCCAGGCGTTTAAAACAGCTGTTAATGGCGTTTTCATGGAACATTCTTAGCAAATGCCAGTTTCTGGCTTCCCGGTGTTGCTTAACGCTTCATTTGGGTTTTATAACCTGTCCTGAGAAGCCCAGGCGCGTAGGTTAATTAATAATAATAATATGGCATAGCATTTGCACCATCCTTGAAATTTCTTCACTAAGTGATGGTATTTACTTTCATGAAGTCAAAACAAACCCGCGCTAGACGTTACAGTTACCTGCACTCTGCGGGTTCACCAATGTGAGATGGTCGACTTTTCTGAGCCGTTGTGAAAGGATGTAAACATCAAGCTTGGATTAGACTTAGTCACGTTATAAAACAAAAAAAAAACAACAACAGCAGCGTTCAAAGTAACTGTAACTGCAAATATAAAAAAAGCTATGGCGGCGTAATAGCCTCATACAAACAGGATAAAATTTCAACAATCCCTGTTAGTACTAATCCTTAACTTAGAGTACAACATTAAGTCAGCAGTTCTTTCACTATTTCATAGTAGGCATTTGGAATAGACTCCCTTCCGACGTTGTTGGTGCGGAGTCGGTCAACTTGTTTAAAAATCGTCTTGACATACACTTGGAGAGACACCATCCACAGCTAAGAACTCCTCCTCCACGAGTCGCAAGCACTTAACGGCCAAAGCTTTCCAGGCCATTTTAAGCTGACTTTTTCTCACTTCAGCTCCATCTATATATTTAAGCTCCGCATTTCAGTGGCTATCGATCATGCTTGCGAGAATTCATGACCATCGCTTTGGCGTAGATTCTTCTCCCCCGTCTTTTTCATTTTTTTATTTTTTTCTCTTTCGTCTTCCATTTTCTTCTCCTCTCATTTCCACAGTCCTCTACATCCTACTAACATAATGTTGCTAGCTCATAGAGTGCCGGAATGTAAGTCCCGGTGTCTCTTTGGGAATGGACCTCTTGGTTCGTCTACTGCCGCCTATCTAATCTAATCTAATCTAATCTATATATAGGTTCCGAGAAGCTATTCATTAGCTGGATTGTTCGTAAGTTTTTCAATACAAAATTTCAGCCTATGATTGCCGTTTGAGGTCATCGAAACGTCATTATTATTTTAAATAAACAAAACTTTACCCTGAGACTTACCAGAAAGAATTATAGGGCAGGAAAGCAATATATAAATATGATTATAAGGGGTAAATATGATAATGCAACCTTTCGAGCACAATGCGCCGTTTTATAAACATGATGGGCATAAGTCAAGATTTTGTTACCTACAAATGCTCCTAAGTCGGATATTTGTATTTTCGGCAGTTACTATAGGCACTAATAAAGATAGGGTGCACGGAACAAGAGAGAAATTTAAATATATCACCCAACAAAATCCAAGATGGCGCGATGCTGATGACTCAGCTTTTCTTTTGAGACAGATGCAAGTTGGCAGACGAATTTCTTGCCGCAGCTGGTAGCGTCGTAATTTTGTATATCCTGAAATATTAATAAACATACACAGAACATTTTCAATATTATCTGCTGTATCTTTCAACGTAATTATAGTTTATTAAAATTAATTATAGTTTATTATTATCATGAAATGGGCAGAGGTGGGTTGGTGCAAATGTTTCCCTGCAGTACAAAGCGCAATTTCCCACTGAGTCCGCAAAGTGCTGCAGTACTATGGGAGCGCATGCGCAAAATTCTTGCTCACAAAGCCTAGTCTGTATACTGAAAAAAATAATTGATTTGGATAGTGACAGTATATAAACAATCTATTCAACTCATGTTTATATAGCTATTTAATGCAAACATAGCCAACAACTTAAAATCTGCATTGCAAAAATTGCACGGTTTCAACAGAAGGCAATTTGAAATGTATCGGTAATTTTCAACCGTTTTGAAGAGGAACCCAAAGTGTCCGTCATCTCGCTAGAAGAGCCGGTGGTTCGCAATGTCCGTTCTGTCTAACCATGGCGATTTATGCATTGTTTCTATGACTTCGCTGGATATGTCTGTTGTTAAGCTGTTAACGAGAAGCTACCCTCGTTTCTGTCAAATCACTCACCCAGAATTTGCACATTCCTTACCTTAAGCCCGGTGCCCACGTAACAACTTTTGTTGCAGCTATCGGCCTAGAAGCAACTCAACTAATTCGTTTACGTAGCCGCGGCACGGCTTCAGCTTGTGTAAAATTTAACTGTTTACAAAATTGACAAAACCCTCAGTCGCTATCGCATCAAGTGGCAATGGTAAATTTTCTACTATCTCAACGCTGTGGTGATCGGTTAAGCATGATTAGAAGGAGTAGATCAGTAAAGACTCGAAGACGTTTACCCTATACGGACGAGTGTCCTTCCATGGGACCGTTAAAAATAATGCTATTCCTACGAGACGCGGGCATTTCAGTTGGTCTTTTAAGTCAGCTGAGCCATGAATATAACGGATAGTATGGTCCGTTAACATTAACATATGGCAGCAAAGAGTTGGTGAGCCTTGGAGAAGGAGTTCGTAACTGCAGAGGGTATTGCCCCATAAGTGTTTGCCATGAGAATTTTTGAACGCGTTGAATATCTCTGCACCAACAACATTGGAGGGGAATCTAGTCCTCAAGTTTACTATCCCTAAAGTACCGGAAAAATTGCTGGTTTAACACATTAACTACCAAGTACGAGATATCTCGTAGTTGGCAGTCTTCAAATACATGCCACCAACGAGAATACTCGTAGCAGCTCAATGTTATTGTAGCGTGTTTTCTATTAGCCGGCACCCAGTGGGAGTGTCACTAACATGTTCTGGCACTCTGTGAGACGTCATATGTGCATTAAAATCTGGTACGAGTATCCTCGTAGTATGGCATACGAGAGTACATATACGAGTAAATTCACAATCAGTGAAACTCAAAATATCCCTATTGGAACACAGTGAGGGAATATGTAAATTCCCGTGGCAGTGAACGTGTTAAGCAGTTCTTCGATCCTTATGTTTAGTTGTTGACCGTTCATCAGGAGGCGAACATCAACGCTTCTGTCATAAAGTCCCGTTCTAGTCATGTTACAGAAGCCATTCAAGTACTTGAATGTTTTTATTAGCTGCCCCTTGAGTCGTCTCTGCTTGAGAGACAGAAGTCCAACATCTTTCTTTGTAGGCGAAATTTGTATGGCAAGTTTTATAATTGAGGTACCAATTTTGCTACTTTGCTATGGATTCTTTCTATATTATCCATGTCTTTGAACAATTGTGTCGACCAAAATTGAACTCATAATGCGGAAGCATTAGTGTTTTGTACAAAAGAACAATTACATTCTTGATTTCTACTCAAGTTTTCTGGCAATGTACTCCATAGCCCTGCTTCCCATTTTGACACTTTTGTTTACCTGTTTATTGTGAATCATTAGTATGTGATATTTATTCTCAGGTCACGTTGAGTGACAGCTGATAATATACTCTGTTCATTTCCAATTTGGCCGAGACGTTTTTCGGTTCAGTGAGACTATAGATTGACCATTATATGAAGGCGGTTCAGTCAAGGTCAAATTCCTCTATAGCGTTGCCAATTCTATGAGTATATCTGAGATTTTGTTTGGCCCATATCTTACACACACCCATTAACTGCATATAGAGAAATCTCAGAAATATTCATAGGATTGGCCCCGCTGTAGAGGAATTTGACCACGACTGAACTGCCTTCATAAAATGGTCAGACTATCGCATCCAGTCGCTCGTCACTCCTTGGAGTTTCACTCGCTGCTGCAGAACAATGAGCCCTCGGATCCAACGTGAATTATTTCCCTATGTGCCTTGAGCTTTCAATGATTTAATTAATCGTTGATAGGGAACTTTACTAAATGCCCTTTGGATTTCAAGGTCAACGAGGTCTACTCCTTTTGCTTCATCTCTGATTTCTGTAAGTTTTTCCAAGAAGTCTATTAAATTAGTTAACGAGTTCTCCTAATTCGAAAACAGTGTCAGATGTCGGAAAAGAGCTGGTGCAACTTCAGTTGGTAAGTGATGCTCTTCTTCAGAAGGCTTTCGATAGTTTTACTGATTGGTCTATAGTTACCTAGGTTTTCTTATCTTCCTTCTCACTGCCAAGTTGCAGAGTTTCCAATGTTTCGAAACATCCCCCGTGCTAAAAGACCGATTGACTATTTTGAGTAGTGGCACTGTGATGACTGAGTCAATTTTCAGCGTTTACAACGGTTAAAACTAAAGTGAAATATTTATTCAGCATAGTAGCCTTGTCTCTTTGGTCATTCGTGACCATGCCATATGATAGAGTGGATTTATGGTTTCTTTATTGAGCCACCTTTCATTTTATCCTTACAGAATGTCTTTGTGTTGCAGCTACAGAAACTTGCTTTGAACGTTCAGTAGCTTCGATTTCTTTTGCTATCTTTTGACATTGCATTGATTGATTCCACCTGTTCTCCTCCGTTAAAATACGCTTCCAGGCTTAGTAACCCACTTGTCGCCTGGCAATGCAGTTTTTTACTGCTTAATTCATCCGGAGGTGATCATTGCTTAAACAAATTCTTTTTTGAGGATATTTCTTCCGGTAGCAGTCACATACTCGTCTTCTAGATAGCACAGCATTGTTCAGCAATGCCTTTCTGATAAGACTTTCGAAGTCAGTTTTTTTCTTTCTGTTTCAGTGGCCATCCTTGAACATTCGCTCACCGATTGTCTGGTATTTTAAGAGGGCACAATGGAGGCGTCCGATCGTTGCCAAGTTTGAAAGTAAATTCGACTATGTTATACAAATCACATTAACGAGGTTCACATNTCTGATAAGACTTTCGAAGTCAGTTTTTTCTTTCTGTTTCAGTGGCCATCCTTGAACATTCGCTCACCGATTGTCTGGTATTTTAAGAGGGCACAATGGAGGCGTCCGATCGTTGCCAAGTTTGAAAGTAAATTCGACTATGTTATACATATCACATTAACGAGGTTCACATGCAAGGTCTTACTCCTGCACTATTGTTAACAGTACCATAAATGCGAGCACAAAATATGTAGACTCCCGGACACTGTAACAACTTTCTAGCCACTGCTACAGCCCCTATGCAACACCAGTAGGAAGCGCTTACGAATACTTTTTATTCAAATATAAGCTCTGTTATAAGCTATCAGGCTAAATGAGCTTCGTTCTATGCATAAAATTATTAATCTTGACACCTAAATTCATTCGCTGTCTTAAGCATATATTTTAGCTAGCAGTATTTTTGTAACATCACTGGCATAATATTCATATAACGATAATAACTGCTTTATTACATCATTAAGTACTGATAAAACTTACGTTCTAACTTGATACAAGATCTGCACTGCGTGCGGTGTCGCTTTAAGTAGCAACAGCAAAAAAATGGCAAAATTTACACATTTGCGGACTTGGAATATTTGCGAAAAGTAGGTGCAAATTTGGGGCGTTTGGTGCAAATACAAGCATTTTATTTATATACTTCTAAATTAAGCATTTGTACTTTAATTTACGCTTTTCTCCACCTCGGAAATAGATAGTAAAGAAATAGTGCTACTCTTGCTAGGGAAATGGATAGCTTCTTAGCAAATTTCTCGAAATTTTTTAATGTTTTGCAATGGCTGGTTAGTTATAATGAGGAATATTTAATTAGTACAATAACCATAATCAAGACTGTTCTGTAACACAGCAAATAAATAAACGCAAGTTTACCATTTCTTTTTATGTCATAGAATCTTTCCACACAACAAAATAATAACAATGAGAAATCCATCATGTCTTCCTATGCTCATTAATACTGTATACGGGTACACAGGTCCCTCCCCCTTGTAGGGAGGCATTTAAGAGTAAGCCAAGAAGTATGTTAAAGTAAGAAATTATGTGAATCATTAAGGAGGTATTTACAAAGCTGAGACTACCGAATGAAATTCGGTATTTCGGTGGTACCGGCGGTAGATTCATCTACCGAACTACCAATCGTCACCGAACTACCAATCGTAACCGAACCATCTTCTACCGATACCAAATGGATCTACCGAACTACTTTCTTCGTTAGATTTCGTGGCCCTCTATGACCCACTGTCCTTCCTGGATGACATTACAAAAATCCCATTGATTTTCAATAATTGAGTATTTTCACGCTGTATTGCACTTCATTGAAGAGAAGAGACGTTGCGCTTTGAGAAATGGGTGTAGTGTGTTATAATGTTTCGTTCATTCAACTATGACGTCACGTGCTTCAGAGCATATAGTGGGGCGTAAACTGTACGTGAGTGATGTAGTTAAAGGCTTGAAATAGGAGTTCTATGGGCTCTAGAATGTATTAAAAGGCTTTTTATTGTGTTTTTATGCATATATTTAATAATTATATACATATAAAAGGAGTTTTTTTTAAATCTACCGAACCAAAATACCGAATCATTCGGTAGATTTCTTGGAGATCTACCGAAATACCGAACCGAATGGCCCCTTTTTATCTACCGAATACCGATACCGACGCTAGAAAAATCTACCTAATAACAGCTCTGGGTATTTGATACACAAACACACGTCGGTGCTTATTACCCACAGAAAAATTAATTTGTTTATACCTTTAATTAAAGATGTAACTGGAGCACTCTGAGAGCGCTTACCTCCGTCAAGTGAAGCAACGGTAGCAAAAAATTCAAATTGGCTCTGAAACCATAATTTTTTTGTATAGACTCCAAAAATCTAATCATTTGTGCCTCTTTTATATTATTAACAGCTTGTTCAATTTTCTTGAAGATCCGTTCATAACTTTTTGAGTTATACTGTTAACAAACGTTATGACAAACATGAGTCAAACATACAAACGAACAAACCGATCTGCACCAAAGTTTGATCATTTATTTCTTCTAACATTACTAATAACTCCTAAAAATTTCATGAAGATCCATCCATTATTTTTTTAGTTATTGTGCTAACAAGCATAAAATTAAGAATAGTGACAAACGAACGAACAAGCGGATCATTACCAAAATTTTGTCATCTACTCTTTGTTATATACCTAACAACTCATTTTCATTTTATTAACATCCATCTATAACTTTCTGAGTTATAGCGTCGAGAAAAATGAGGCAGACAAACAAACAAACGGATGGACATATCTTCACCAAAAGTTAATCATCTGTTTCTCCTAACATACCTCACAATCCCTGCAAATTTCATCCAAATCGGTTCATAACTTCTTGAGTTATCTTGGTGACAGACAGACAGAGAGACAAACACGACGAAAACATAACCTCCTTGGCGGAGGTAATTACAAACATGCAACTGATTAGATTTGCTCTTGAAAGTAACTACAAGCCGCTTAAAATTACTGCAGTTTCTCTATGCGCCCTGTTCTACGGTTGAACTTAAAGGTGCTATTTTCTTACCAGGAAAGCCCACTTCCTTGTTCCCTCTGAATAAACCGGAGTAGTTTTGCTCTTGACGGTACGACTTCTCCATTCTTTATCAACTTCGTATTTGGTTTGGGTGCGGTAACCATCACTACTTGGTTGAAGATCCATCATGTTTGAAGCAGCAATTTTTAGGTCAGAGTAACGTTCTTGCTTACGGCCACTTCCTTGTGAATTCAAAAGAAATCTTTCTTCACCTTTCATTGGGCTACCGTAAGCACTGCGACGAAGAATTTCATCTTCAATTCCATCATCTTCTCGAGAGCTGTTAAAGTTCCTCCTGTTGATATTAGAAATCATTTTGAGATCTACTTGGAGATTGGGTAGTGACCGAGTTTTCCTGTACATCTTGTATTCCTCATTGTCGTACTCACTGAAATCATCATCGTATATATGAATATTGAATGACTGTTCGACTGTTGGATGATAGGGATAATATACGGTATTCATTAACGGCCTATATCTGTTCCTCGTTATACAATAGCTATTGGCCGCAGAATGAAGGCTGAGAACTAAGGCTCCTGCAAAGGCAAAGGCCGCCAACCCTCCAGTGAATAGGACTTCCTCCCCATAGCCTGCGAACTGCAGAGCAAAGTCAGAAGAAGCCGTTGATGTTAACGTAGTTGTGGTAGTCGTAGTTGTAGAGGCAGTAAGCAGGATAATTTCCGTAATAATAGTAGAAGTTACGGTGACAGAAACTGTTATAGTAGGATCAGCCATTGTTAATGATTCACGATAGCGTTACCAAGGTATGCTGGAAAAAATAGACAATTATTATTTAGGATTTCGTAGCATATGATACATAATATAGGTGCAGGTATTTATTCTTGTTCTACTGCAACTGCAGCTAAGTCGATCTGCTACATTAACTTTATGGTGCTTATTTCGTTAGGTTTGTGGGAAGCGAAATGACCCAACATATGCCCTTGGAGTCGAAATACAACACTAATTGACATAGTTTCCAACTTTCCAGAATATTATAACTCTCACTTCACTAATATGAATAAAACTTACATGATTTCAAGCATAGTGGTCATACTATTCTGGTCCAAACTGTTACATTTGTCTCAAGGTAATTTTGATTTCTAGATATATATTTATTTCAAAATATAATCATCATTTTTGAGTGATGGCACAAATATTATTTGCCTAATCGAGCTCAACGCGATGACTTTTTCGTACACATCATATAGAACCTAATGCGTATTATCCTGGACTTCGGACAGAACCTTTTGGTTTTATAAAATTCCAATAAGTGTTGATGATCATTAAAACCATTCAACTCCTACACACAGAGAGAAACTTCTGCTGCGGTCAGTTTATCTTTACCTTTCGATAGGTAAATCTAATCAGATTCCTGTTTAGATTTACCTATTTAAATACATTGACTACAAGTTGTCGTAGATGCATACGAACAGTTGCATTTTTGATGAACATATTCGTGCACATATACAAATGTAAATTGTAATCATAGTGCTATAGGTAAATATGAACTTTCCATGATCGCTAGTTTTATTCAATATTGAATAACAGGCACCACACACACACGAGTGATCGCACAGAGAACCGGCAGTTCGCTGCCTGCGGCAGCTCTCAAGTAAGTGGTCCCATGGTCAACTGGAGCCGATCATGGCTGGCTACATCTACGGCTTCCGGGCTACTTTCTGCATGTTACTGGTAGGCTTATTATTGCTATGACCTGTTATTACTGTGTCCGACCATGGCCTACTATAAATACGGCCGTGCATCTTACATTTGCCTCTTAAAATTAAGAGGCCTGAACTGCAGGCTGCCAGATCCGTTTCCCGAATGGAGTTCCGTTTCCAAGATACGGAACACCATTCCTGATAGAGGAAGCCGTACTAAGTAACAAACTATCTACTAACTAAATTAACTAACGGAGAGACAAGCAGAATTATAATATATATAAATAGATCTTACTACACAGAGTTAGATAAATATGAACGAAATTCAAGTCGTAATTACACCCAATGAAGAGGTATTGGTAGTATCATGACCCCGTTCTGACCATTATGCTCGCTACTGTACGTATCCACTATACATAATAGACGTTTGGTGGCTTTCAAAGCTGGTTGGACTCTCCGTCCCGGAAAAGATGGGAGGAAATTCCGCTGCTGAACGCCAAGGCCTTGAATGAGATGGCAGGAAATTTAAGCCTCAAATTAATATAGCAAAACATACCTTCTCCAGGTATGCTTGAGATTTTGTGTTGACTGAAGTTTGCTTTAATTAAAACTTAAAGGTAGTTTGGTGATTATTCTTAACGTTTTCCTTTCACTTGAGCTTGGGAAGTTAAATTATTTTTTCCTGTCAAATATCGTCTGTTGTTCCTGGTGCTTCTTTTAATGTTGAATGGATTTTAGCGGCACCAATTGCATCGCTTTCTTTGGATTCCATTTTTATTAATCCATTATCTTCAGCCTTCTTTCTTCTATTATAAAGTGCCTTCATTTTGATAGATATTAGTAGACTTCTCCAAACCTATTTCCATTGGGCCAACTTTCGGCACTTGATAAGTTAGTGCCTTCGTCAAACTCTAACTTGACCTGTACCGAATGTTTGGCGCAATACAAATAAGTCTGGAGAAATTTATTAATATATAGCGAAATGAACCAGCACAGTCGTCAAGCAATGCTCTCGTTACTTAAATATCTTCCCTTGAAATGATGCTACCCACGTAAATTCTAGAATTAAAATTCAGATTTTCATTGCTCACTGGGCTTTGATATTCCAATTTCGGTTGTTATGACACTCGTCCCAAATTTTCATTGCATGTTTATCTCTTCCTGCATTTTTTCCGTTATTGTTTGGCCTATAAACATAAAGAGGCAGACTCCTCAGTAAGTACTGCCTTGTGATGTATGGGCACCCTGGTAAATAATTACATAATAGCAGTAAATAATCATCAAATTACGGAAAATATCAACAAAAAACTGAAAAATGACAGGCACAAATCAACAGAAAACGGAAACTATCTGGCGTCATTAACAGAAAACGGAAACTTTCACATGCAGATCAACAGAAAGCGGAAAATAGCAGGAAAAGATAAAAAAAAATAGAATATGCAGAAGAAGATGAATGGTTTCCGAATCAATGGGAATATAACGTTTTGCAAATCGTCTAAAGATAAAAGTGAAACATTTTCAACTCAACAGCTTATCATTAATATGGTAAAGTTCTCATAGTTCTAGAACACAAAATTGCACAAGTTTTGTTCGCACGACAGTTTTTCAGACGTAATCTCTTCGCTAGTTATCCGAATGTTTCCTTATTGTCTTTTTGTATCATTTTTCTAAAAATGTTAGCCGTCAAATCTGGTGGCCTAAGTTCCTAAAGTCTCCTCAAGCTTGTTGGCAATTAGAACTGTGAAAGCTATACAAAAAATAAAATTATGCGGAGGAAAGGATGACTGCAAAAATGCCTACTAAATACCCGTGTTTTCAAACAAACTTCGTCAGAAAAACAATCACTAAACATTGCATTGTTTAATTTAAATAAGTATCAAGCAGCGCTTACGCTACTATGCTTGCTAATTTAAATGATGTACCGCCTGATCTGTAAAGTCAACATAAAGGTACGATATATTTATTTTCAAATGAAAGAAATGAAATCGCAATCAAGATGCCAGTCTGTTAATTAAGTAAAATTTATATAAAGGACTGCTTTCTGGCACCATGTGAAGAAAACACAGGTATAGCCACTGGCCAAAGAGAAAATACGGGAATTCTCCAGTAAACTAAAATACGGGGCGTTCTAGGAAACAGTTATAGAGTTTTCTCGTATAAAATAACGTATTCCTTTACAGTGTATGAGTTTTGCTCTGTTTAAACTACCACACAACAAAGCATTCGGACGATTAACTGAACAATGCGTCCGATGAACTATTGTGGGACCCGGCCTTTAGTGCAACTTTCTTATTGAGCAGCGTAGAGCAGACCGCACCCTTTCATCCGCTTTGAAACTGACTGCACTGAATTACTCATAATTTGTACCTTATAGCCTTCTGCTGTTTTCCTATAAAGTTTGAATTCCAGAGGACGAAGAGAACTAGTGAGAAAATGATGCAGCCTAGAAATAGGGTTAAATCCTCTCCGCATGACAGTGTTTTGCTTCGCATACGTATACACATAGACCTTAACAGTACTTGAATATTAGGTCTGATGCCATATGTCGGCAACGGAAAAATGGGAGTTTCATTCCAAGGTACCCAACATTTTTTCTTGCAGAGAGGGTATCTTGGATACGGTGGGGACGCACTTGAGCGCTTGCCTGCATGACCGTGTCTGGACACGTTCGTAATAGCTTTTGATAAGATCCCATTTTCCCATTTTGGCCACCAGCCAAAACTTTTGGTGGAAACGCATTGTTTTGTCCGTTTTTATAACAGAAATGGGCACAGCTTCTGCTTCTAATTAACCCAATTTTGAAGAGATCTGAACCTCTACTGTAGTGATACTTCTTTAAGCCTGCTGACGCGAATGCTAAAATTATATAGTAACTTTCATAGTGAATACGACTGCTGAGAGCACACGTTCATTAGGCTGGCATATTAGCATGCGCTGTTAGTTTATTACGAGGGTGCTGGGTTCCATTGAATTCCTACGAGGGAAAAAGTTTCCCAACGAGGCTTCCCAGTCTGGTGTTCATGCGGTTTGTAATCTGAGCCCCTAAGTTGTTTTAGTGAAGCGTTTCATCATGACAATGTATTACCTTTTTATTATATGTATGGGTATGTATATCACGTATACGGTTACGTACCTATATTATCCACATATATTGCGTATACTGGTATGTGTATTACGTATATGGGTGTGTATACTGAGCAAATTGCTACGTATATTACCTGTTTTTTTGTAGGTATATTATGCATATGGGTAAAAGTATATTACAGACACATATGAGTACTTATATCTCGTGCATTTGGATACATATACTATGCACACAAATATTACAGTTTTCAACAAAACGGTACGTAATATTTTTAGGAATTCTCTCAGAAGGAGCTCATCTTAAAATGAAGTAGTGCCAGTAGGGGGTTAGTAACTGCTCAATTTTCTGGTTTAAGCTCCGGGAAGATAGCAGTAGTCAGGGAGAGCGGTGTCAATGATAATAATAGCCTACCGAAGAATGCTTGCACGCAGCAGCAGCAAGGAACTTCACGTTAAGAATGTGTACTGTATTTTGAGGAGCACTTCACTGTTGCTGTTGTTGGTATTGGTGGTGGTGTTGGTAGTGGTGAACATGGTGGTGGTACGTGGTTGCTTTGCTGGTAATGGTATTTGTGGTACATATGGTTGGTAGCAATAATGTTGGTGGTAGTGATGGCTGTTGTGGTAGTGATAGTGGAGGGGCTCAGGATGGTAATGGCGGTAATGACCTGATCAGGAAGCAAAGAATGCAACGGGAGGACTCAATAGGACTAAAATGAAACATAGCTGTGACCGCACGTACCAAATTTTCATCACATCGACGAGTGGAAGTATTTGAGTGTGGGACTTCAGGCCTTTGTAAGTTGTTTTCTTAAACATATCACCGTATTTTTTCGATTTATTTCATTCAATCTTCTGCTAATGACTGGCCAGCTTCTTGAGCTGCAAAATATTGTAAAATGTTGTCGTCAAGTTTAGAAGTTCTAGCAATAGGCTAACTGCTACTGTGGTTTCTCTCGCGTACAGAATTGGCAATAATTGTGCTTATATTTGTTGGTAAGGAATAAAATGTTCTGTGAATAGCACTGTGAACTGAATATGAAGTGTAAACAAGGTTTCAATTAAGAAAAAAGTTAAATCAGGTCGTCAAAAGGGATCAAATTCTGCGCTAGTGCTGTGAAAGTTTCCACTAGCGTGCGCTGCAATTTTCTGTGGATAATTGCTAATTTCATTTAGCATATATTATTTTAATTTATTTATACGCTAGAGAATAATTTCGCAATTTAAGACGATCTTTCTGGTGAAATTATATAAACTACTCCTAGGCTTCTCGGCCATAGATTCATCGATGATGACGTCACTTTTTGATGCAAATTCCCCGTGAGTCCTCCCGTGACGCTCTTTGCTTCCTGGGCCTGATGGTCGTGGTATTGGTGGAGACTGGGGTAATACTGCATGATGGCAATGGTGGACGTGAAGGTTAGAGTAACCTGCGATTACCAAGACAATTCTAACTGGTGGCCGATAGGTAGTATCCATATTCCGTTGATTCCAACTCCTTGACACTCATCACCGGTGGAAAGAAACGGTGCTTGTTCTAAGCCCGACACCCAAAGTTGTCTGCACCGACATCAGTGCATGGATACCATAGGAACCATAGGGACCAGCGCATAGGGACCATAGGAACCAGCGCATAGGGACCATAGGGACCAGCGCATAGCGACCATAGGGACCAGCGCATAGGGACCATAGGGACCAGCGCATAGGGACCATAGGGACCAGCGCATAGCGACCATAGGGACCAGCGCATAGGGACCATAGGGACCATTGCATAGGGACCGTAGGGACCAGCGCATAGCGACCATAGGGTCCAGCGCATAGGGACCATAGGGACCAGCGCATAGGGACCATAGGGACCAGCGCATAGCGACCATAGGGACCAGCGCATAGGGACCATAGGGACCAGCCCATAGGGACCCTAGGAACCATAGGGACCAGCGCATTGGGACTACAGGGACCAGCGTATACATCACGTGACACTAACAAAGACCGAGAGATGTCACAGCCAGTGAAGCAGATCCGTATGTTCGTCAGCCCATGCGTGGCACGCCTCCGCAGCAAACACAAGGCGTTTTGCCCTTCACCAGTTCTAAACCAGCACTGTTCGTGTTATTCGTAAGTCTAGCAACGTAAGCGGGTGATGGACTGTCGTATGTGTGTATTCAATCAAATGAGTGCTCTCTCCAGATTAAACTCCAAACATCCATAGCTAACACACCATTTTCAATTTGAGTTGTTTATATTATAAAATTATCATTAGTCAACAATTCTCCTTAAGTATCGGTTTGAATAGGAGCTTTATAAATCCGGATTTCCCTTTAAATGCAGTACGTATCAAGGGTCCATTATTGATTAATGCTCTTTATAATGACAAAAAATCTTGGTGCCAACTTTTTAAGCTCATTACGTAACCGACACCTTATAACTGGTTAAAGCTTTCCACAGCGACCCAAATTTTTATGCCACTATTCCAATTCATCATATAACCAACACCCGTAATTTAATGTTCCCTATAATGGCACAAAATCATGATGCCATTCTTCATTCATTACGTAAGCAATACCCACATTTGTTAAACTTGCACCATCATAAAATTTAAAAAATCAAACAATATAATGGTTTCGGAGAGTAATGAAAGTTTGGGCGTGGTATCATTTTTATCATCGTGCTGGCAAGATATCGCAAAGGCCCTCATTCGATACAAAAAGTCTACTATGGAACAGAGAACTTGTACTTTCTCATATATTTTAGATTAGCAGCTTCACCACCTAAAGATGGTTTCAAACTACTAGCAGTAACATTTCACGTGACGATAATTCTTTTCCTTAAGTGTGCTGCGTGTGAGTCATATTCATAAATTGTGTCCCTCAACGGAAATTCTAGCTATTTTACGCTCTCCAATTGCATCGTGACATGCTTCAGGCGTTTCGTGTAATATCCGTCCCATGACGTTTCATATAGTTTTCCATACGATGCTGTAGAAAACTAGTTTCTGAGACAAAGTCGAATCTGTCTAATTGATTAGCGTTAATACTAGGGGTCTCATACAAAGTTCCTGGCAATAACTCCATCATTATCGCCTTGACGCTACAGAAAATCGGTAACCAAGACAAATTACGTGTCTCTGGCGCTTCAGTTCTTTACGCCCAGTGGACTTATATTACAGCAATTTACTGCATCACGGACTTGCCGAACACGAAATTTCTACGTCTGTATAAATCCGACATCGAATATTTGTTCGCTTCAGTGCTCAGCCGACGAGCGCTTCTTTAATAAGGATTCATTTGACATACATATAGAAGAAGGCATTAAGTTTCTTGCTTCATTGTCATGCATATTTGGGTCAAGATGTATGGAGCGTTCCTGGTCGTAAGGAACCGACATCTCAGTTTGAGGATAGCTGCTCGACAAGGAGGTAGGTCGCCCTTAGGATAAGGCAGAAGAGGAAGAACGTAGTCTCTGAAAGACGGTGGTTAGAGGCACGTAGCCCGCACGTTAAGGTCGTTATAAGCACGTTGCCTTTACAGTAAAGTGGTTGGAGGCACGTAGCTGTTACAGTAAATTCGTTTGAGGTACCTAGTCTTATTGTCAGATGGTTGGAGGTAAGTAATCTTTTAGGGTAAAGTACCTGGACGTATGTAGCTTTGAGGGCAGCGTGGTTGAGGCATCTCGTCGTCAGCATAGCTTCGGATAGAAGTACGTAACGTTTAGGTTGAGATGGTTTGAATGCATGTATTTAATCTTCAGGGTAAAGTGTTTGGAAGCATGAAGCCTTGAGGGTAAGGTGATTGGAGACATGCAGCCTTTAAGTTACTGCAGATGGACCCGCGTAGCTTTAAACTAGAGCGTTTGAAATCCCGTGGCCTTCTGGTTTGGTGCTAATGGCGAGGGAAACTTGGAGCTTATCTCCTTTCTAGGAGGAGTCCACAGCCTGGATTCCTTAGACACTTCAAAGTATCATTTGTCAAGCGTGCAACGGTGAGCGCACATACTTTGGTATAACGGCTAATACTTCATCGTTTCCTCTGAGTTTCACAGTTTAGTCTCATTCACAAATTCACTTGTGCTTCACTTCAGTGTCAAAATAATTTTTAATCAGAATTAGGTAAAGTCAACGCGTGCGTAAGGACAAGGCTGAACTGGAATCTGGAAGTGAAATGTTTGTTGCTTAGCTAACGAGAAGTAGAATAGAGGATTGTGCCCATTAGCGATCTACCATTTTTTTAAGAGAGATGTTTGATTTTCAACCAAGGTGGTGAAACTCTTCATCGATCGTAGGAGCAAAGTCAAGCCCAACTGACTTAGCATGACCAGGATTTCAGATAGGCACGCTGGCTTCCATTCAATCAATCAATCAATCAACTTTATTAGGTACTCACAGGGGTGGTACAATAGTTATATTAAACATAGCTTATCACTAGACTTAAGTTAAATACAGAGAGCGCTTGATATCGTTAGTACACGTTACACCGCATTCCGGCTCATTGTTTGGCCTCTGTTTGGTAAGAGTATGCGCTGCCATCGGCTATACATATTTGACAGTCTGTAGCAAGGGCCATCGCAGACCACGTTTAT
>LQNS02278155.1:5554479-5572589 GCA_001587735.2 Parhyale hawaiensis
GTGTCGACCACCGAGAATATTTAATTAGGCAGTAGCTGATTTGAGGATTTGCTGCTAAGTCCGTCCGGAACTGTGTTTGGGTTCATGTTTGTTAGAGAAAGAGTTACTGCTGAATGGGAGAGTAACTTAAAATGTCTCGCACAAGTATCAACAAAACTTTTCAGTTTTCTGCCACTTGATAAAGATGGTTCTTGAAAATAGTTCAGTCCTCATATCGATGCCAAAACTTAATACATATGAAACTGTAGTTGCAACTATTGTGAGGGTGAGATACTTCACGCAAACAAAAGTCCAATGTTGCCAACTCCGGAAGAATCATGAAACCGGGGACATTCACGTCTGTATCTGGTTTTGAGGTTTACGTTGGTAACCTGCCATGCTCATAGTACAGAACAGGGAACTCATGAACCATGTTTCCTATTCTTTCAGATTTTTACTCACAAGTGAAATACTTGCTATTTGAGTCGCTATGGCTATGACAACCACCGTAATCAGTATCATAACTACTATTACAGTTACCACGAATACAGTGATCACTACGTCTACGTCAACTTCAACAATAACATCAACGGTGTCAACAACCGTCTTTCCGTTTAATGACGAAACTCTGCTTCTTGGAGGAGGGACAGCAGCTCTTGCGCTCTCAGGGGCGTTAGGTCTTAGCCTGCATGCCGTCGCCCGAAAACACTGCACTGCCTCGAAAATTAAGAAAAAACTTAAGCAGAAGAATACCGCTTACCATCGAAGCCTGGACCACAATTTCTATGAGAAAGTCTATAATTTATTCGGGAGGAGAAAAAGAGAAATTCGAGTGATGCCGGTTGATCCAAAGAACCGGATAACAGCCGTTGACATGGATGAGTCTATCACCACTGACACGTCAACTGTGGTTGCATCTGGAACTGGCATCCACATCTTTCCTCCGGAAACCAATCATATCTGGAAGGATGAGTTCAAAAGCAGGGAAGAGAGAAAAGTTCTAGAGCTCAACAGGGAAGAGTACCCAAGTGATATCGGCACTGTTGTCAAGAGGGAAGAAGAAGTTGAAGTACGCATTCACCCCAGTAACGATGGCTTCCTGCAGCGAGAGAATTCAATATTCCAACACCTGCAACATTCACCTGGAACCCAAGAATATGGGAAAGTCATCATTCCTTCCTTCAGCTGGGGGATAAGCAGGAGCAATCCTTTCAAGGTGGGATATTGATCAGCTCATATCAATTAATTGAGAGGTTACCAACAGTGGATCCTCGCAATCTACCATAGGGTACGAGCTATTTTATTTTAGGGGTTACAAAGTCTTTTTACAAATCATGAAAACGACCTAACTTGAATAAAATTTGTTATCACAGATTTTATTAGAAATTTTATTCATTATCACAACACGAGTCATTAAGTTTAAGTATGTGCGGGTGTGAGAAAGTAAGAAAAAACTTAGTAGAGGTGCTGGGCTAAAGAAAAAGGCTGACAACAACTAAGATGCTAACTAAGGGGCAGCAAATCCGTAACTAAACACTCACAGATCTCAGCAGTTTTGTTATTGCTGTTCCATTCTCCTAATTTAGGGCACATTCGTTTGGGCCTCGAAATTAAACCAATGAGGCTTGAATTTTCCGAACCCTCTGATAGGTTGGCTGGCTGCGATCTGTTCAATAGAGTTTCAGACGTTGACGCTTTATTGCTTACCTGTGCAATTTACAAAACTAAATGTCGCTCCATAAAATGGAGTTTTCATTCGTATGAACGAAGTAACGAAGCTAAAATTCCTGCTTACAGTTTCGGACAAGTCAGGTATCTAAGCTTTACATATGGCGCCCAATGGAACATTCTCTTGATCGAGACAATCCCGTCTTTGATACCATTGCTCTGATAATGTGAGGTCGAGTGCAGCCGTACACTCCTTGGGGACTAGCGGGCATCTAACTCCAGCACGAACCAGTGCATGTAGATACCCACTTTACGTTTTCAGTCAAGTTGACTTCACCTTTTCAGACAATACACGCTAAAGATGCGTCAGGCTGCGGCAAGAAACTCGTGTGCCAACTGGCCTCCTTAGCACGGGAGCATCTCAGCCCGCGCCATTGCGACATCCTGGACTTTGTGGGGTGCGTCACTGATGTTGCTGCTGATGCTAGTCTTGCTGCTGATACTAGTCTTGCTGCTGATACTAGTCTTGCTGCTGATACTAGTCTTGCTGCTGATGCTAGTCTTGCTGCTGATACTAGTCTGATATACAAATTTATGCCAAATATATCATGATAATCTATTATCTGCTTGTCCACTCTACTTGTCCACAAATCGGCGTGTCTAAACTAGAAGAGTCTATACTGGCACCTACCCTACTGCAGTAGAATGAGACTACTGTAGTTATATTCTCCAGATATAGGAAATTAATTGCAACGGTCAGTAAACTGTGAACATGATACAATTATTCAATAACAAGTTTATTGTGCTGGATAATTTCCAATGTATTTCTCTGCTTCACCAAAATTTTGAAACATCTTTTAATTAGTTTTCAAAATTAACCTTCATTTTGACAAATAGCATCGGTTTACTCGCACATTTCATAAATCAATTTTGCAATAATCTCAAACCCTTTTTCTCACTAGTGTATTATAGTACAGTAATGTCCATGCAATTTCAATGTAACTAAAAGCTAGCCATGTGTAAGATGACCCAAAATTCATCGAAGTGCCTTCCGTTTCTTAATATTATCGTTAGTTTTACTGAGTAAGCATTTCCGATTTTAATACACTACAGTGAAATTATTTGAGACAAATTTTCACCAAGCGAAAGTGTATCAAAAGCAATCAAATTCTCAAAAAGCGTTAAAATTAAGACCCGCCATTGACAATTAGGCCGTCCTGTCGGCAAAATATGTAAAGTTCGTAGTCCACTACGAGGGCTCTAACTTCTAACTTGGGGGGTCACATATATGTCACAGGTTCCTTCCGTCTTTGACGCCATTGCTCGTATAACATATGTTATGAACAAGTCCATCTGGATTTCCTAATTGGGTTGGACGATCCAGTTAACTCAACTTCTAGCAAACCCATTAATCTTCCGTGTTCACCTTGCAGACCCGCCATTTATCCTGAGGAAAGAACCGCTCTACAGCCACCGGGTGAAAGGACCGAGGACCCAAGGTATGAATATCAACTGGCCCGCGGGCTGGGGAAGATCGGCCGGTCCTGCTCCACCAGCTTCCCTCTCTGTCCAGTGGAAGATGTTGCAGAGGCTTTGGAGGCTCTGAAAGAAGCACACAACATGTAACTTTATTTTGGCTAGCCGTGACAAAGAGCAACCGGTTGTACAGCTGATGATTGTTATGTTACGTTGTCTTCTACCGTATGTACATACGCGGGAAATGGCAGTGCGTCTGCCCTGGGCTCTGTACCACTCCGTATTTATTTATTTATTTATTTATTTATTTATTTATTTATTTATTTATTTATTTATTTATTTATTTATTTATTTATTTGTTTATTTATTTATTTATTTATTTATTTCCTGGAAGATTGGACGTCTTGGACCATCGTTATTCAATGAATTAATGGATATCTTCAAGATATTTATTTATATATTTATTTATTTTGATCTATTTCTTCACTCATTCATTTATTTATTTATCCCATTTATTTGTTTATTGTGTGTATTAGGAGGTGGTGCTCAGGTGCAGCATGTTGTTCGGTACAACTCCCCAATCGGAAATTTATCGGCACTTATCCCATATCGTTCACTAGTTACTCGTAGGTAGCCGATAAACGTCTACAAATTTCTGGTTGGGTCCAGAAAACTGGTTGCGAGTCACCACACCGTCACTATTTTATACATAAAACACGCTTTCCAATTGCTTCAGTTAATTCTTAGCCGCATTCAAATTATTCCTGACTGCATTTGATTCGCTTTCTTCACTGCGACATCATTTAAGTAGATTAGATAGGCGGCGGTGGATGAACCAAGAGGCCCATTCTCGAGTAATAGTAGTATTATCCTGGTGTGCTCGCAGGGCCTTTAGCCAGCAAGCATTACTCATAAAAATGGAAGCCACCACAGACCAATTCCCATATACGAATATTTATATAGATTTTTCAATGGAAAAGAAATAATAAACATTCGTATATGGGAATTGGTCTGTGGTGGCTTCCATTATTATGATAGTGCTTGCTGGCTAAAGGCCCTGCGAGCACACTGGTTTAGCCTGTCATTTGGGTCATTTTGGATACCAACCAAAAGCTATTTCGGGCCCTGGTAAATAGAATATACATACCTTCAACAACAAAAAATTAGTTTCCTGCGAGCGATCTCACATCAGAGCTGATTTATAACTCACAATACAATGCACCATTCAGATATCACTGCTGACGATATCCAGTCAATCTAAAACTCTCAAAGATAATGTGGATCCAGATTACGTGTAATAGTAGCTAACTGGAATCCCATCATCGCTATGATCGAGTGTATTATGTTAAACTAGAGCACTCTGAGAACGCATACCTCCACCAAGCGAGGCAACGGTAACGAAAAATTCAAATTAGCTCTGAAACCATGATTTTCTTTGCATCAACTCCAAAATATAATATATTGTTTGATAGTAACAACAGTTTATGGAATTTACTTGAAGATCCGTTCGTAACTTTTTGAGTTATACTGCTAAGAAGCATGATAACAAACATGAGTAAAACATATAAATGAACTAACCGATCTGCACCAAAATTTAATCATTTATATCTTTTAACATTACTAACAACTCCTATAAACTTCATAAAGATCCATTCACTATTTTTTGAGTTACTATGCTAACAAGCACAAAATTAAAAACAGTGACAATCGAATGAACGAACAACAACAATTTGGTCATTTACTCTTCGTGATATATCTAACAACTCGCGTAAAGTTCATAAAAATCCGTCCTTAAGTTTTTGAGTTATGGCATTAAGAAAAATTAGGCAAACAAACAAGCATATGGACGGATCTTCACCAGATGTTAATCAATCATTTGTTCCTCCTAACATATCTAAGAATTCCCGTGACTTTCGTCAAAATCGGTCAATAGCTTTTCGAGTTATCCTGATGACAGACAGGCAGACAGAATAACAGGCAAACATATAGACAGAAAGGCAGACTGATAAACCCGAGGAAAACATAACCTCCTTAGCGGAGGTAACTATCGTCATCACACTTGAAGTTTTTGGGGTGACGATCGAAGCACCCTGAGCCGACAAATTCTGAGTGATCCCTAGAACGCTCAGCTACTTGTCTTTGTTCATACAGAGAAATCTCTGGCGCGGTGAGTTGATATTGACCTTTCAAAGATCAAATCTAATGTGACTCCTGTACAGATTTACCTCTTTATAAGTTAATACAAAGAAGAATATCGTTATCGAGATTACCCTGCTTATAGAGGTCTTTTCAAACAACGCTGTTTGTATCGGAAAGTTGCGGGTTATCTGATTCTAATTCGATTAACCCTTTTCTTACCTACAGTTGTTCCAAGGTAGGAATTTTAACTGAAACGACTGGAATGCTTGAAATTCGCTTTTGGATTCACATGACTGCCGAGTACACGAGTTTCCACAGCTCTGCTTCTCGATATGCAAAGTTTTCTGTGATCTAATTCACTGCAAATGTCAAGTGATATCATAAACGTTGCCTCAGCCAACTGAGTTGAATTGACTAGGCGACAAACATTTTTTAAAACTTTTTGAGATAGGTAAAAATCGCTTATTCTGCTCACACCAATCTAGGAAACAGATATGCACTGCTTTTTGCTGCCAGAAGGGCCCAGAAGAGTATACGGCTGCAATCGATTACAGATTGTCGAAGCTTTGATTTTGTGTAAATGAAGACGGAAGGCTATATCGACAGTGCATCCCAGGCACCATGAGTGAAAGAAATGGTGACGCTACAATCCTAAGCATCCTGACTCGTCCTACCTCGAACGTCCGATCTCTCGATACTGAGCTTGTCAGCAATTGTGTTTCCGAACATGCAGTAAAACATTGGGATATAGTTTGTTGATGTAACACGATAAAAAAAAAATGCTTCATGAATCTCTGTTTAAATAACACTAGTTGGAGCGATAGAGCCTTAAAAATCTCATTATTATCGAGGGGATTTCACAACCCAAAACATGAATTGGTTGAGCGATGTTTAGCTCTACGCTCTAGTGCCGGGTCACATCCAGCAACCTAAGTCTCAGAGCACTTTGCGAATGATGTGCGCTGTTCCAAGCAGATCGCCTTTCTGGAGGTTTCATGAGTGGAGATGGCCGCACTTCAGCTCTCGCAGGGCAGTCTTGAAAAAATTTCATTATTATTACTATTATCATAAATTTCACTTGTTTTTATGCCTGTGCTCGATTTAGCCAATTGTCTAAGGATGATGCACCGATGTCGATATGATAGCTCCCTAAAAATTGACTCTCGCTGTCGAATCTTCTTCGGGTTCTGTGTAGCCCTTGCGTCATCCGTGGCCGGTAGGAAGATTGACGTTATAAATCTCACGAATGATCCAACCAAGCCTCGATATACGTTATTTTGAAACAAGTTACCCATACTTAAATTCAATGAAATTCGGCTCCTTGTAAAATCATTTTCCTATTTGGCTTATATCCAATTGACTATTCAAGCTTTTGGTTCGGTCCATCTGTCCGTCTGCTCGTTACGTCTCCAGCTTCGTAAATACTAAACAGACTAGCCATGACGTTATACGTTAGGGAAACACAAGAGTTGCTTCTCACGGGTCTTAGATCAGCTGCCAAACTTTGAATGTACCTTAATTCACATTTCGTACACATAAACGAAAAAAAATAACTCATTTTTTTTTTTTTGTTAAATTACCTCATTCACGTGTTGAAAAATTTCTTCGAAAGTTTAAGAGCATGCATTCGAGATGGAGTTAGAGTTTCCCCTACGTTTATATACTTGTTACTTCTCGGGACAACTGTATGTTGATGCAACTGCTTATCTCTGTAAAAATTTTACATAATATTTAATACTAGCATTAGGTAAATTTACTAGTGTTAGGACTAAATTACTAAAAGAAAATGTTGTGTTTAGATGGAAGGCGCACTCTAAGTTAATATTGCACAAACTTCTGTTAATATGTACATAAAATAAATGGTGAAATTATGACTTCTCAGTGATACCTTTAATACTTTTATTCAATTGGGAGAAAAATCTTATTTTCGATGCGCTGCAACACTCAGGCAACCGGATAAGCAGCATAAAACTACAAATCCTTGTCGCTCTTTAACTAACCATTCTCGGTAAACTCTATGGCTGTGGAATAAAATTTGTGTACTTCAGATTTTTCAGCCTTTGGACACCAGCTATACTCATAGGTATGCTTTTTATATAACACAAACAAGTCCAACGGCAACGATGCTTAATAAAATCATATTAGAACCACCTGGAACTATTAAGCAATTGATCTTTTGAATTGTGGAAGAGAAAACAGTAACAATAAAGTAACAAAATTTACAAATAAATGGTCTCAAAAGATACGGTACAGTAACGACTAGTAACTACAAAATATAATAAAGTAAAAATTAAGGATGAAAAACTTAAAATTATGAATTAATTAGCAAAAAGACAGTAGTAAAATTGGTAGAGTGCAGATTCAAACAATAGAAAATAATATGAATAAGTTCCTCGTAGACGGTACTATGGATACTATGGAATTTAGCATGGTGCAATGATTATTCACGTCAAATATACGATAATTATAATAATAAAATAGTGACCAGTCACTACTAAACTTGACGTTCCAATGAGTCAGATTCAAAGAAACCAGAAATCAATACAACAATAAAAAAAGACTGGTGTGAACTTGCGTATGAATCAAAATATTGATATTTTCATATATTTCTCTCCCCCATACAGCTGTATGACGATGCGCAGACGATGATTCCACCATCGAGTTAGCTATAGGAGATGCTGTAAAATGAGCACAAAGTAGAACCCATGGTCCGGACAAAGCAAAGTCGCTATCACCTTCGACGTTCATTTGCAGATAGTTCAGCTCCCTCCGATGTAGCGTAACTGTGCATAGTACAGATAGTGCTTTAATTAATTGTTCACATCCAGCGAAACGAATAAGTTACTCTGTTCACCTTTATATTTGTTCTTTCCCTAGCTTTGAGAATTGTAGCTCCTACTGCTGGACATGCTGCACTTGATGTTGCGGCAGCTGTATATTATGATCTTTTGTTACCTATAATAATTTTTAGTTTGTTGTACTGCTATAGCAGCTGCTTATTAGCAAGTTTTTTCATCTTCTTCTGCTCCTGCCTTCTTTCTTCTCTGAAGTAAATTTTTACCTGGCTTTGATACAACATATTTTCGTCGTACAAGGCTTAAAAAGTTATTATAATCGCCGGGTAATTCTCATTAAATGTATGTAAATTCAGCAACTGTATGGGGGAAGGGAATCCGATCTTAGGGTAGCGAAATAACGTTCCTAGCTTCTACTCCATAGGGGTTCACTCTAAATTCATCGCGGGTAAATACTATGACGGTTAACGTATCGCTGTAAATTTATCGACTTGTAAATTCAGCGAACGGTTAATTCATCGCTGGCAAATACTTTGACCGATAATTCACTGTGGTACCTTCATCGAATTTTAATTTCATCTTATGGTACATTCATGGAATGGTAAATTCATCGTATGGTACATTCATAAAATGGCGAATTCATCGCATGGTAAATTCGTGGAATAGTAATTAAATCGAATGGTATATGAAAAAGAACATTTACCAATAGACGTATTCATAATTCTGTGAATTTACCATTCAATGAATTTAACATTGAAAGTTTTTAAAATTCAGTTACTCTTCAATTTGATAAATTTATCATTCAGTGAATTGTCCCACCGATTACCCATCAGGTTAGGTGGAACCGTTAGCTACAGTGATAGGTGCCCATGAAAATTCAATTTCAGTAACAGAATGTTCCTTTTTTGTTTGAGAATTTGTTTGAAGAATAGCTAATGCAACGCGGGGTTTCGTTGAAGTACTTACTGTCATCGTTTAATGACGGCATAAGTTGCTAGTATTCTATTATGTTTTTTTTTGTATTTTATTTAGTATATCTTAGTATTTCAGTATTTTTAGAGTTTCATTAGTATTTTAGTAAAGCCAGTTGATTCAGTATATCCTCAGAAGAATCAGGAGAAGNTTGTTTGAGAATTTGTTTGACGGCATAAGTTGCTAG
Organism: Parhyale hawaiensis; assembly: GCA_001587735.2. Lineage (NCBI taxonomy): Eukaryota > Metazoa > Arthropoda > Malacostraca > Amphipoda > Hyalidae > Parhyale > Parhyale hawaiensis. The sequence continues at coordinate 5,563,696 of LQNS02278155.1, forward strand.
TATTCTATTATGTTTTTTTTTGTATTTTATTTAGTATATCTTAGTATTTCAGTATTTTTAGAGTTTCATTAGTATTTTAGTAAAGCCAGTTGATTCAGTATATCCTCAGCAGAATCAGCAGAAGGGTAATGTAAGATAGATATTAATTTATATATTCATTTATTACTTTGCTGTCATAAAACGGACCACTATAGTAGAAAAGAAATTAATTACCAGGTGAGACAGCATGCATTCGAATAAAACATAAATTAGCAACCAAGCGGAAGACAAAATAATGTTCCACGCTCATCGATTCACAACTTTCCAATATCGGTCACGTGTGTGTAACTGTCGCCAGAGACGCAGCCGGACTTTTCTACAATAACCACAGGCAGGTGACAATCGTCCGAACCTGAGAACTGAGCCTGCACATTCTACACTTTCTTCGGCGATACTTTCTTTTGGGAAGTATCACGTGTATCTTTGATGCGCAGACATTTCAACCAAATGGAATATAGAAACATATAGTTAACAATGTACTGTATTTGGTAGAATAGTAGAAAATGTGATCGCATATAGATTTTCCTTTAGGGAATTGGATTCTATAATGACGAAGAAAACTGGTGCAGTCAAACTCATTTGAAATTCTGGCTTTCGATTCGGCGACGAATCAGCGTCGTTAAATTGATGCTGCATTTTTCAATTTTGTAGCACTAAATAAGCTTTTTTTTTCAATTACGTTCAAATTATTACGCAGTCTCCTCAGATGTTCGCGATTCCATTCAGCCGAGCAGCTTCAGCTAATCAACTTTTATAACTTTTGTTAGTTTACGAAGTTTTTGATAACCAAAAGTTTGCTCTAATACTTCATTTCATGCGTGTTTTAGGCCAAATTTCTGTAACATTTATGCTTCTATAAAACAAAAAGCAAGTTCCTTGCAAACCAGTAAGTGCTTCAGTGGAAATAATATCAGATATCAACTCCAGCGAGCCACGGGCTTGCAATAGAAAGTATTCCATATCATGAAAGTTGTAGACTTCCGCAAGTAGAATTTAAAAAATAAACTTTCGTACCCTAATAGCGTATATATATTTCAATTAACTGAGGATTAAGGTTTGTAGAATAGTAACAAATTTTTAATACACCGGTTTATCATTTTTATTTTCGTTATTTCAGATTTCTGATGATGATCAATATATATTTAGGATCGAAACAATCAAATCTGATTTTAATAGAAATGTATTTTAGTTTCATCGTCTTCGCTCTACCATTCATTTTAAAATTATGTCGTATTCTGTAACCTAACTTTACAAATCCGATCAGCACCTCATGCCTACGATGATTGAATATACTTAAGTTACAGGAGTGACAGCAAGTGCATTTTACGATATCTACACCGCCTTGATTGTCTCTCTTTTTGATCTATTGGAAATAAGAGGATCAACTCATAACAATAGTGATACCGTTTTCCGCAGATATCTACAGTACATAATTATGTTTTCATCTACCACGATGCACGACCTTGCATGGTAAGCACCTTTTGTTGAAACATATACAACTGGACCTCTACCAAAAGACTGAACCCCATGTATGGATACATTTACGTGTGTATATAGTTACGTGTTGCCCGTTTCTATCATTTATCCACCAAAATTGACTACTAGCCACAAGTATGATTTACAAGACTGAACCCGCATGTATGGTGACATGACTGGTTTCCACACCGCATTAATTTCCTACTTTTTCGGCGGCCGAAGCGAAAGGTAAGCCCTACATTGAAGCACCTGGCGAATTTCTCTACCTGTAACCTGCGGTCACCGTGTCCGGATTTCGATCCATGACATCGATCACATCGCGTCCGGCCAGCACGCGCTTTTCTCACGTAGGCCCAGCTTATTTCGCAGAATTTTCTCGACATTTTCAATAGAGACGAAGCGAGCGTCACCGACCGAAGCATGAACTGGAGCAGGCAGGCAGACGCGCTTTAATGGCGCTATAAGTAGTGACAACCGGACCGTGGGACCAGTCCAGTCTCGCCCGCTTTACAAATAACATCGATATTTTGTTCGTCTTAGGCTTGGAAAAAGCGTTCGCTAATGTTAGCCAGCTGTGCCTCAGCCGCCGCAGCTAATTATGTTATTATCTTGGTAACAACCCAGATTGGTCACCAACTATTGCCCATTTTTGAGCAATCCAAGAATTAAATCATCCTCAAAAGTGTTTGCCAAGGATAAGAAGCGGTACTTGAGAACCACCTAAGATATACATTTGTCTTGTCTAAAACCAAGACTGATAACCAAATACAGACAATGCCCAATGACCTAGCATAAAATTATAGAAATTTTCATTTCCGCCAGCTACCATACAGTTTATGAAATACTTTAAGAGGCTGTACTGGATTGTTTCAAGAAACATTTTGTTCTTACCATCTTCAAGAGGGTGTATCAACGGTAACCTGAACCTGAACCTCATAGACTCTTCTTTCATCATCTTGCAGCTCTCCAATAATACTAACCAAGTAGCGCAGAACCAGTTTTACCAAGCTATATGTTGTTACTGATCATTTTCTGGAAAGCTTGCTTATTACCTATCTAATGCTACTACATACAGTATCTCTTGTTCTCGCATCCCAAAATCTGATTTTTTCTTGGCCATTCCCAGGAAGGTTTGCTAAACATCGACTGTGTCAAAGCTTCCTCAGATTTCCTCCATTTTGGTCACCCCAATAAAGGATTAATTCTAATAGTCTATGAATCTTAAAATTTATGTGCAATATTCATCATATTCAAAAAAGGTTAACGAAACCGGGATACTTTCAACAGTACGTAGAACTTCAATGCATCGCGTCGGCCTTGACTACACTCACACGCTCGTGTATTATCACTGTGAAGAGTAACCAAAGTGAACAATATCAGCAGTGATTATAAGAGCGTAATCTGAAGACCAAGGTCATTCCTTCGTGCAGTTAATTTGAAGTAAAATCACATAAGATCTGCAAGAAACTTCACAAGGAATTAGCAAACAAGGTAAGTTCGTGCAAACTGGTCGGTGCTGAGTGTCTAAAGCCCGATGCCTACGTAACAAATTTCGTTGCCGTCAGCAGCCTAGAAGCAACTTAACTCATCGGCTTAGAGCGTGGGCACACTATCGCAAAAATTGCTCAGTCACTCAACTTTTCTCTTAGGCCGTCCCGTTCCCACGAATACTGCTTATGACGCTTGAATGTCACGCTAAAACTATGCGTCATTGCAACTTTAAGCTAATTCAAAAGTAGGAGAGATTCTCAAAGCTTTACCATTGTTGCTTGTTTTAACGTACAAACTGCAGGAAACGACTCATACCTTAGATATTTTTTAGGGGCATGGCAATGTCCAAGCCGAAGCCTTGTGCGCTGCAAACAATCGAATACAGAATTCCGTGGCACTGCAACTTTTGCGCACGGGCACGTGCGTCTTTACGTAGCCGCGGCACGGCTTTAGTTTGAGCAAAAATTGATTGTATAAAAAATTGTCGACATTCTCTGTTGTTACTGCAATTTTTGCACCATAGCAAGTGTTAATGGAGAACTTTCAACTAGCACTCCCTAATCTTGAGCAGTTTAAGTCGACAAACAGTGATATTTTAAGAATTAGAGCGCGATGTTCATAGACGTCATGTTGATGTCACGGCCGCGATTTAGCAGTCGGATTAGTCGAGTTGGCCCTAGGCTGCTAGCGCCAACAAAAGTTGTTACGTGGGAACCGGGCTTAATATCGGAGCTACACTTTACATTCGTAAGTACGATTTGATGAGCACGTCGTTCATATTTCCGTATCTAGCAAAAAATAGCAGAGTTAACATAGGCTAATTTAGTAATAACGCTTTGTTTGAAGGCAAAAAACAAGTTAAACGTGCAAGTCGAAAGATGAACATGTGACTTAAAATTATTCACGCTTTAAGATTTCAAATGTATACAATGAACAGCCGAGACTTTTTTAGTGCCCTCTTCTTGACTAGTCTATGAAGTAAAATTTGTATATTTTTAAACTTAAGGGCATTTGTAGCGGATCTTAATGTAACTTGTAACATTGAAATGCTAAGTGAAGTACCTGTAGATTTTGTTAATGAGTCAGTTCTGGTAGTTTCTTTAAAAAGAGATTAAAGGCTTAGATTTATATATAGGTCCAAACACTTCGCACTGTACATCATTCGCCATTAAATGTGTAGGCACATACTTAAGTAAACCAATCGACGAAGTGCATGAATTTTTCTACGACTGAACATTGGAGTGGTAGCTTGTTTTTGGCATTCGATGATACTTTTTCTTATATAGTTAAACTATTAGTTCTTAGTATTACTACATTTTCAGTGTGCGATGGAATTCAACATAAAAATCTCATCATTTGTGCCTTTTGATAGTATTTACAGTTTCGGTTAATTTTCTTGAAGATCAGTTCATAACTTTTTGAGTTATGCTGCTAACAAACATTATGACAAACATAAGTCAAAGACACAAACAGTACAACCGATCATCGCCAAAATTTAATCATTTATGTCATTTAACATTATTAACAACTAGTGTAAATTTCATAGAGATCCACTCAAAACTTTTTCAGTTATTGGGCCCACAAGCATAAAATCAAACATAGCGACAAACAAACGAGTGAACAAACAGATCATTTAAAAACTCTGGTCATTTACTCTTCGAAATATACTTAACAACTCCTGTAAAATTTGTGAAAATCCATCCATCACTTTTCAACTTATGACATTGGGAAACAATAGGCAGACAAACATACAAACAGATAAACGAATTTTCACCAAAACGTAGGCATCTGATACTGTTCATAGGCCTAACAATCCCTGTAAATTTCATGAAGATCCGTACATAACATTTTGAGGAATCTTGGTGAGACACAAACAGACAAAAAGACAGACCAGCAAGGCAAAAAAATAACCTCCTTGTTGGAGGTAAATATATGAAAAATAAAAAAAAATCTAATAAATAAGCATAAAAATACGCCTAAATCTACAAATGAATCAACAAACAGATAATTTTCTGCAATTAAACTCGTACAGAAAATACCAATGAAATGTCAATGTTAGATAAATTGATCAACATTTAACTACCAGTGAAATAAAGATCTCAATAAACATCAAGAAGTGAAATAAGTGCATAAAGAGACATATAAATGCAGTGTACTACAGTCTGTACGTATACAGTATATGTTTTTGCTGATGAGATATTTTTTGAAAATTTTGGGTTAGTAATTACTTTTCCAAGGATTGCATTCTTCGTATCTTTTCTTTCTCTTACTTTCGTTCAGACAAATAATAATAATGAAATGACATTGTAAGAAATGGAATTTCTCCTTGGAGGAACCGGAGTTTTATAATGAAGATAAGTCGAGCGCCGCTATAAAACTCATTTTAATGCTTAACATAGGTCAACTTTCAATTAGCCCATGAATCATCTTCAGGAAGCTCCGAAAATATTTTCAAACTAATGGATTCATGCTCATTGTACAACAGCACTGAATATCAATCCATTAGTTTGAAAACATTTCCAGAGCTTCCAAATTTCATGAAGACCATTCAGGTAAGAGTCAAAAGCTTCAGTAGTATCTAATAGTGAAATTAGCTTTATTATAGTATTAGTTTTATTATGCAATATGCTATGAGTAATTAATAATATTATTACTAATAATAACAATTAAATACCAATGGCGTTTAAAATAACTTTAAACAGTGATTAACAGCCCGGGTTTTCCTTGCAGATGACAACGACAGCCGACGCTCTGCTGATCTTCGGTGGGCTGGTGGGGCCCAGTATCGCTGCTGCGGCTCTGGCCGGGGCTGTGGCTCTCGGGATCGGTGCTTTGGCTCTCAGCCGCCGCAGAGGCAAAGGGTAAATTGAACTACAAAGTACTTTCTGGTAACTCTTTAACCTTTTCAATCTTGTGAATTATACTGCACATCTGGTAGATATAGCACTAGATAAAGTGTCACTTATAGGCAACGAAGTGATAGAACGGAGTACGGGACCCATTTTAGTATGTTATAAAGGGTGTTCTTCCAGTGCAAAAATTGGTGGGTAAAATTTAAGGTATCAAGGCTCAACCTAATACCACTGCCCATTACCGCAACCCTATACTGCAATCTAATACTGCTACCAAATACTGTAGCCTAAAATGGCAACCTGCACTGTAACCCAACACTGCGACCCTGTACCACTTACCAATAATGAACCATCTAGTGAAACCCAATCTTGCTACATAATGCTGTAATCGTCACTGTAACCCAATATTAAATTTACATTTGATTATGAAAAAATACGTATATTTCTTATTTCTAAATACCGTACATTTAACTATAGATCGTTCAATAATATTCTAAGAAATATAATACTATGCTATATTCTGTCCATGTCGTCAAAATAGCTTGGGTGCGGTCAAATTCCTCTACAGCGTTGCCAAATCTATGGGCAATTTTTGGATTTCTTTATATGCAGCTAATGGAAGGGGCTGAGATACGGGCCGAACAAAGTCTCCGAAATGACTAGAGAATTGACAACGCTGTAGAGGAGCTTAACCACTCCCAAACTGCCTTAATAAAACGGACAGAGTATAGATATTTTATTACATTAACTAGAGTGTTTTGCGTGTATTATGCTTAATAGAAAAACTAGCTGTCTCTCCGCTGAGAACAAATGTGAGCAGAGTTGGGTTACCGGGTTACATATACTAGTCATAAACAAGCATATTATGGATTTTATTGAGCGGCATGCATTATTATTGGCAAAATTTATTATAGTTACAGTTGTTTTACTCATAAAGATCGGCTAGACATATAAATAAGTTGCGCTTACGACGATTATGTTCATATACAACCTTAGCATGGGTATGTCGTAAACATACAAATTCAGTAGAGATGAGCTCTTCTGTCAATTTTATTCCCAATACTAAGAGCATAAAAGCCGGAATTGGCAGACCTTTTAGTCTTTTTTCTTCAGTGGTCGATCACAGCTGGCCACCTTTGTTATCTTTACAATAACGTCAGCAGGGTAGCGGCGCTCTAACTATGCCAATTTCGTTCTAAAAAGAAAGTAAGGGTGCTGAGCTCGTTTGCTCTAGTATCTGGGATCGCCTGTCCAGCAGACAGGTGAAGCTTTGTTGTGCTTGACTTGCTGAGTCAGCATCTCTGCGGTCCATATGCTATTGCGAGAGTACTGGCCATCAGCAGAAATGGGAATTCTTCGAGAGTCGCAGTTGTCATGTGAGTGTTCAGTCTCTAACCCCATAGCTCTGACAATCTGTAGTCGATTGCAGCTGTGTACTCTTCCGATGTCAGTAGGCATCTTTATTTGCAGCACGAAAGAATGTGCGTATGGATTTTCTAGTTGGGATGTATGATTATATAGGCTTTATCTTTAACCGCTCATGGTCATGCAGTGTGCTTTGCACGATCATGAACACATCGTTAGCACCAGTGTAGCCTAAGTAGTATTCTAACCAAACTTTTCATTCTCCAGTCATGGTCACGGCCATGGTCACGGGCATGGTCACGGCCACGGTCATGGTCATGGACATGGCCATGGCCACGGGCACGGTGGCCACGGTCACGGGCACGATCACGGTCACGACAGGGGAGGAGTGCTGCAGGAGAGCTACGGCTACAAGAGGAGGAAGAGAGAGGCCGTAGGGAGCGAGAAGGAGCGTAGGGAGCGCCTCATGCAGGTATTATTATTTCTTGGCAAGGCTGGGCGCGGCCATTCCGCTTTTTTATTTTTACCCTCACGGCCCTGCAAGACCTTTTCAACGATTTTTTTGCCAGAAGCCAGTCGGCCGTCGTAAGGGTGAACATGATTTATTAGGAATGACCTGCATTCATTTTAATTAACTATGATGATCAAATATTACTCTAATTTAAAGAAAGATTATATCTAATATTATTGCTATACTCTGACCACTTTATTAAGGCAGTGAAATTCCTCTACAGCGTTGCCAATTCTATGGATACTTCTGAGAGTTCTCTATATACAGGTACGGTAGTGGGTGAAGCTTAGATATGGGCCGAACAAAATCTCAGAGATGCCCATAGAATTGGCGACGCTGTAGAGGAATTTGACCACGCCCTAACTACCTAGATAAACTGGTAAGAGTATATTTTATCGAACAAAAAGTTCTCCTATTACTGCTAGTTTAACTAAAAAATAATATTACTGCAAGTTTAACTAAGATCTAACATTACTTTCAGTGTAACTAAAAGGTCTGCTGTTACTGCTAGTTTAACCAATGATCTAACATTAACTACTAGTTTTTCAGCTCTGCCCCTGGACACAACAGGCACGCAAAGCTAACATATTTCAAACGAAGTTCAAAATAAAAATGTATTTGATCTGCTTTCTTTTTTTATTGCTTTGCTGTATCTTTATTTTTATTAACTTTTTTATTGCTAGTATGACCGGTGGAAATTCCAACGGTTGAATAAAGTCTGTACCTTCCAAAATGAACGAGACCACACCACGCGCACGTTTCACTATTGCAATTTACCAATTTACACGAGTTTAACCTAATGCAGCTCTTCTAACGCAACATACCCCGTCTAAGTTAACGCTCGTCACTTAACCCTGACGAACTCCTTCAAACTCAATGTCTGTCTACCATAACATAATAATTATATTGTCTACGCTAACGTAACTCGTGGGTGACCCGTGAGAATTCCACGATCAGATAACGTTCTTACTTTGTAAAATGTAGCAATCCTAAGCTACGCTATTATAAATCATATTAGCTTGACCTAGCACAGCTCTTCTAATCTAACCTACCCCGTAAATAACGCCGGTCAGAGGGCCCCGCCGTCAAAAATGACTGCAGTAATTTTGTGATTCAGGATTTTATTGTTCCGGTTCCTAGTATAGGTATTGATGTATAAT
>LQNS02278155.1:5572660-5582858 GCA_001587735.2 Parhyale hawaiensis
CCAGTCAAAAGAATTCACCGGAACTGTTCAGCGTTTACCGTATACTGGATACCAACCGACAGGTGAACCTCAAGCGTTAAAATTTGGCTGCAATATAAATTCAATATAAAAAAGCGTCAGCTTAGTGTGAAGTTTCAGCTGCATTTAAGAGATTCAGGGAAAGAAAGCATTAGTGAAATGGATTACGCACGAAAGCAACGAAAACTCACATCAAGACTGGCTCTCTCGAACTGCTTAGAAGAAATTAATCTAAAAAAAATGCAACATGGCTTATGCCATACATGGTCAAAATCTCTATCAAAGATATTGCCTTAGAGCTGAACCTCGGACTGACGTAAGCACGGATGGAGCCTCAAGCAGAATTATAATATAGATTTTACATAGCGGCAATAGCTAGGAGAGAGCCGGAGTATATTTCTCGGCTCCTCCCTTGGAACGGGTGTGTTGGGGCATTGCCGACATCTTATCCAATTTAAAGAGAAATTGAAGCTCATTTTCATGTTTTTATTAATGAAAGCCCTTACCGTTTCCATTATGCGTATTCCTTCATGAATTTGTCCCCTTAATTTCAGGTGATACGACAGCAAGACACCACGGGATGCGGCCTGAAGATGGTGTGTCAGCTGGCTGCTGACGACGAGGATGAGCTGGCGGAAGAAGAACTCAGCATTTTGGAATTAGTAAAGTGAGGCGAAATCTGGAGTAAAATCTTGAATATTCTCCTTTTTTTAGTGTTTTGTTTGTTAGATGAATTTATCGAGGCAGAAAGAGCACTGCGTTCTAGAATACATAGTAGAGTATTGAAAAATTTTACTTAGCCATAGAACACGAACTTAGGGTACACAGGGTGTTTCAAAAAAAGAGGTAAAAAATTTGACTATAAGTAGAAAAATGGAAAGTAAATCGATTTCCGCGAATGACAAAAATTTCAAAACTCCTTCGTTTTCGAGAAATGACGACCTGAAATACTCAAGAGGGAAGTACCTCCAAGATTTTTTTATTTTTTATTTATGAGCCGATTTGAACGAAACTTGGCACAGATATGTAAAATTGGAAATAAATGTGGGTTAGACTTGTGTGCTTTTTTCCATTTTTTCCATAGAAAACGAGATAACCAAAGAAAACGGGAAAAATGGGGAATGGCTGGGGGAAACCTAGCTAGTTACAGTTTTTGAGCTACAGAGATGATTTTGGTCTTAAAATATGCGAAATTTGATTTTTTACAAATAAGGACTTAGATTTTATGATCGTCGAATTAGGAGACAAATAACAGTGCACTTTTGAGGAAAAATTCGAAAAAGAATTTTTTTAGTTACTTTAAATTTTTTCACAAATATTTGCGACGATCATAAAAACAAGCGTTTATTTGTAGAGCATCAAATTTCGTTTATTTTGACACCAAAATCATGTCTGTAGCTCAAAAACTGTAAGACTAGATAGGTTTTCCCAAGCCCCTAGCTCTTTCCCGTTTTCCTTGAATATCTCATTTTCTATGGGAAAAATGAAAAAAAAAACACACGAGTCTAACCCACATTTATATTCAATTTTACATGTCCGTACCAAGTTTCGTTTCAATCGGCTCATAAATGAACACAAAGAAAAAATTGGGTGGTACTTCCCCTCTCAAGTATTTCAGGTCGTCGTTTCTCGAAAACGAAGGCATTTTGAATCTTTTGTCGCTACTGAAAATCGCTTTATTTTCTGTTTTTCTACATATAGTCGAATTTTTTACCGCTAATTATGAAAAACCCTGTATCTGTACTATTCCCTATTGCTGCCTAGGGAATGTATGGATGGTGTTCTAGGGTAAAAGATCTGCAATTAAATATTCATTTATCTAAAGTTAAGAAAATTATTATCTTGTTTACTAATTGACCTCTAATTGAGCTGTTCTGAATGCAGTTGAAAGATCATTCGCAAATGTTCCAAAATTATCGCCCACAATTTGTAGTCCGATGCATCACAAAAATTTTTTTTTAGAATGATACACGATACATCTTCATGTTATATTAATTTAGCCTAGTTGAGAGCATTAGCAAATAATAATAATNGTTAAAAGATCACTCGCAAATGTTCCAAAATTATCGCCCACAATTTGTAGTCCGATGCATCACAAAAATTTTTTTTTAGAATGATACACGATACATCTTCATGTTATATTAATTTAGCCTAGTTGAGAGCATTGGCAAATAATAATAATTCGTAAAAATGAAAAGTAAAAGTTTCTAGCGTCCCATACCATATATTTGTATACAAAGGTATCTCAACTCTTGGCTTGCAATACAATATGAATGAAAAATATATTTTGACGCAAATTTGACTTAGTTTTTAATCACAATTCACAGTCTGATACAAAACTACAAGGTAGAATCTGTGAAAATTTCACCAAACAAAAGTAGTGCTCTTCAAATGTCTCTCAGTCCCGTAGCATTCATACGAAGTGTAAAAATATTTTTCAAGTCAGACTGCAAATCGACCTATGAAGTACGAGTAGCCGCATGGAGGAATAAGCAGAATTACAACATACATTTTGCAATTATGAAAACGCTTTTTCGTGTGACTAAGACATTATAGTTAAACAAACTTTGCAGTCTGGTACCACTCCCCAAAAATTTCGTGGAAACTCAAATCAAATTTCCATGACATTCGAACTAATATTTACCTACACTTTTCAGTCTGGTGCAACCTCACGAAGTGTCACCAGTGGTGTCTGGAGCCAGCGATTATCACGCAGCCTTTGCAGTCGGTCGATCGGGAGCCAACTGCACCCACGCCTTCCCCAGCTGTCCTATTGATGGCATCCGTATCATGGATACCGTCATGGCCTTCTTGCCTTAACTTCACAGTTTTAAAAGAAAATCTGATATATCTTGAGACATTATCAAAAATAATGAATATCGATATATTAGCGGTGAGAAGAACAGACCCACAACTTGTAAGAGTTTACTCTTGTCTTCCTCATCATCCTTGTCTCTTGTCTTGTTGAGCCAGAATCGTTATTGCTAGGAGGTAGCATAAACTGGAGCGAGTCTCAGCCCTCTCTGGTGCAGACTGCTGCCTTGAGAAATGGCTGTAACCGCCAACCTCGGAGGAAATATATACTAGAATAAATTTTTTGCTAGTACATTCACGAGCTAGCTTGAGCTTCATAAGGTGGCTGTAAGGAGCAGCCCATTTAATTATTGTGCCGCTTATATCCACAATGACTACGAGACCTGAGAAACTCAGGAGCATCTCAAAAATTCACCTCGAACTTTTGGGTTCCTCTGCCGACAACTATTCTTGCCTCGACCAATACGTTCTCCGAGACATGGTAAGGCTGTCTGCTGACTCGACCAGGCTTGCACCAAATTTGGGTAAATTGGGGTGGGGCAATAGAGCCATTTCCCAGGGCAGTAGTTTGCACAGAAAGTGACTGAGATTCGCTCCATTTAGAGTTCCTGCGAGCCTCCAACCCCCAATACCCTAAACTTGGCGGTCAGCCCAGCTGAGTGAGATGCTAATGGCCAGTTTTTCGGTGCAACGTAATAGTCTGCACCACACCAACCACTAATTGCAGCACAATTAATCTAGCTCGCGAATCCTGCTGGCATAAAATAATAATAATTATAACATTCAAGACAGGACGAAAACTTAAGCGATTGCTGATCTGTCACCGAGTACTATATTCGGTGAGTCCACTGCAAAACTGAATATCTAAAAATTAATATAATGGATAATTTGCGCAGCTTAAACCTCTGAAGAAAAACAGCACGAGTATGAAATCACCTTCCCTCTTCGCTGACGTTACCTGCCAGTTAAGTACTGAAATTACACTCGAAAGCTTCAATGAGAATTAGTGACGGCACGTGCTCCAGTGTATGTTTCCTCCTACTGTTATATCAGAAAAATTTAGTGCGGCTGGAGACATCTGCGTAATACTGGTGTCGTGGCTCCGAATATATTAAACAAACAAGCAATCGATCGGCTGTTACGTCATCGTCTGTCGAATTTTTGTTTAATTCTCAATTAGTTAATTGATAGTACAATTATTCATGCTGAAGCTCTAATGTACAATTGCAGGCTCAATTTATGAGCGGATGTTGATAAGCTCGCAGGTTGTCCATATTGCAGAGTGAAAGTCCGTGTCAAAGATACTCCTGGAAAATACTCAAGTTTAAAAGTCGTGAGACCTGAACTTCCACTCATTATTTGGACATGCGATTGTGTAGTGTTGCTCCGGCATTAGAAGATCTTACGCAATCAATAAGCAAACAAACAAATGCTTAACAACAACCCCATGAACAGGAACAATGAAGGGACACCGAGTCAACGGCCTCTGCGTCGTTTTCGATGGCTAAGCAAACTAGCAAAGTACATAACAGAATTTCTTTAGAAGGAAATTTTCGATGCACCTTTCTATTTCAATCGGTAATTTTTATCCATATAGTTACCGGACTGGCTTTCTATCATTTAAAATGTACCTATTACTCCTAATAGATGTATATCATACACAATTATTCAGTAGTGCTACCCACAATACTAAGGTACAGTTAGAAAATTAGCATTACCCAATCATTGAATCTTGTATTAGTAAGTGAACAATGTAAGTGTATAGCACATTTCTAATTCCTCTAGACTTGACTAATTTTCTTTTTTTTTTAATAGTTAGTTTACTGTGCGTACGAATTATGTTACTGTTTATGATCTGTTAGAACTTCAATAAAATGCGTATTATTTTCTTTTTTTTTTCTTATAACTCAAGTGAAGCGATCGAAGGTTGCTCAGTCACGCAATAGAAGTCTGTTAAAAAACAGTAATCTTAGATCTTGCGTTTGCGCTAATAATAAAATTCCGTATGTTAAGTCTTCTTGATCTTCAGACAATGCCATTCCTGGAAGAAATTTCGCCGTATTAAATTTAAAACTTGTAGTAGTTCTAGCCAGCAGGCTTTTCAAGCATATTTGATTGAGATTAGATAGCTGGCAGTAGACAGACCAGTAAGCATATTCCCAGAGAGTAGCCGGGACTCACACCCCGGCCCTCTCTCAGCAATGGCCATTGTCTCAAGAATAAATAGACATCTGAAAATTTTGTCTTATAATCCAAAGGGAGCCGTTTACTCCTCTGTCCAATATTGCTATTCCATTAATATTTTTTTTTAACAGGACGTTGACTCACTTACTACCGTCCACATTAACATACTTTAAGTAGGATCAGCACTACTTGATTCGTAGCGGAGTATAGTCCTTTTGTGTACGTAAGAGATAATCCTATACGCTTGTCAGGTTTCAAACAAAACTATTCCAACGTAAACCCAAGTTTTGTTTAGAGTTTCTAGCATCAATCAAAGCTAATGCAATCGTAGAAGGCATGACGTGATGCAGTAAAAATCAACGCACTGAAAAAAATAAAACAGGCTTATTTGGTTTCCATGAGATTTGAAACTGGCTTGTATGAACTGCTACAACGCACTGCAAATCGTATCCAGCTGTTACAACATAACATTATCTTAATTTTAGTCTTGCTGAAATGACAAAACAGGTGAGGAAATACATGTTGTTTTTATCTCAGAAAAATAGAATGTATTTCATCCCTTGTCTTGTCATTTTGGCGATACTTGAATTCAGATTCCCAAAATAGAAAAATCTTATGTAACAATACACGTGGTGCGGCACCCTGATGACGAAATTCATTGAAAAACCAAGTTTTTATTTAGTCTTTATAAGAATTAAAGCGTCTTGAACGATCTGCAGTATTGCACAGCAAGTGCAGACCATCTGCTCGTATCACACAGCTCGTGCAGACCAATTGCTCGTATCACACAGCAAGAGCAGACCAGCTGCTCGTATCACACAGCTCGTGCAGACCGGCTGCTCGTACCACACAGCAAATGCAAACCAGCTGCTCGTATCACGCAGCAAGTGCAAAACAATTGCTCGTATCACACAGCAAGTGCAGACCAGCTGCTCGTACCACACAGCAAGTGCAGACCAGCTGCTCGTATCACAACATGACGCAATGCACAGCGGTCGGCAAACGAATAGCGTATCGCCGCTACCGTCGTAGACGCGCTGTCGCAATGACCCAAAGCGGGAATGTATATTTTCTTTGGCGGCCGGTCAAGGTGTTGCGACACATATCTTTAAGGTTTTTGAGGCCGCTATGATATTGAATTTATATTGAATTTATGTCGAGAGATTATATTCGACGATTTCATATTTTGCTGTGGAGTAAGTGCCGCGTTTGTCCATTCAGCTATTACATTATACGCCGTGGCTATTGATTATTATATTTATACGAGACGGCCCTTGACCCGTTGGGTCATTATCACGTTCATATTTGCTTTCCCAAAGAACAGATGTTATTCAGCTGGTCATAGACCACACATTATTCGGCCATTCACTCCTACCCGTACTGGTCACCATCAGCAGGTTTTTTGCTGTAAGCAAGTGCATGGAAATATAATAATTTGACGTAGTCTAGTTGTATTTCCCGTATCACCTTTAAATTTAACATGTGTACACATTTGTGCAGCCGAGCCCAGACTCATCTTCCGTTTCATAAACTCAGCCGAATAAAATCTTCACCGCTCGAATTTCTTTCTATCTTAAAGCAAAGAAACTGTGAGCAAACAAACAAGTACATAAATAAAGTTCACAGACTTTTAGTATAATACTAGACGGCCCGTGACCCTTTGGGTCGTCATCACGATTGTCTTTGCTTCTGGAAAAACAGGTGTTATTTAGCTGGGCAAAGAATATTCAACACGCAGTCTGTTAGCAAATTCAGTTTATATGTTACGTATTCCAGTTGTATTTCCGGAGCAACTTTGAAATTATCTTGCCCGTTCTTGCAACCGAGTGGCTAGTTCCACGTCCGTATCACAGATACAATCGTATTGAAGAGCTAATCCATGGAAAGAGGCCCTAGTCCATCAATTTTTCTCCCGTCGAAAAGTGAAGAAGCTGTGTCAAACAAGACACAAACGAGTTAAATACACAAGTAAGGTTCACGGAATTTTAGTATAATACTAGACGACCCGTGACCCGTTGGGTCGTCATTGCAATAATCTTTGCTTTCACAAAAAAATGCAGGTGTTATTTAGCTGAGCATAGACTACCCGCTATTCGGGCCGTCCTCTTCTGCTCGTCAAAGAGCGGCCCGTTCGGTTCACTATCAACAGATTCTTTGCTTATCTAACGAATATTCAACGCCCAGGTATTAAGCAAAATCAATTTACATGTTACGTATTTCAGCTGTATTGCCCATGGAACCGATAAATTGATCATGCCCTTTCGTGATGCCCAGTTCAGTTTAACTTCCGTCTCACAGATACAATTGAATTAAAGAGTTAATCCATGGAAAGAATGGCACTGCCCCCCACCCCCATACCTCGAATTTCTTCCCGTACATAAGCGAAAAATCTGTGTCAAACGAGACACAAATAAATAAACAATACATAAATAAATAAACAAGCAGGACCGGTTCATGCAGTTTTAGTATAATATAGATAGATTAGCGGCTATAATTTCATCATTGGACTTTGAAGATCCAATCGAACTTTATTTTTTCCCTTATGCAACGCGCTAATTAAATCAGATAGACAAATGTTATTAAGCAAGGTTGGAGATGGTGAAAAAAAACACGAAATTAAATGCACGTTTTGCATTGCTAAATTTGAAATTTGAACACCGAAAATGTTTAAAGTACCACTTAGAAATATCATCAATACCAATCTTCGCTTTCTTCCCTTGCCGAAACATATTTTCACCTCGAACTTATAACGCAAAAAACTGATGGGAATACTAAGATGGGACTAGGTAATATTTCCTTCACAGCACAACTAATCATAATAATCATAATATTCACAAACTATTTTTAAAGCTTTTACCTGAATACTGTAAGGAAAATTTAAAATTAAAAAAGCTAACGATAATGAAAGGTCGACTTGACTGTACACCACACACATCACAACTTGGATGCCTACATGCACTAGGTCGTGCCGTAAATAAATCTCTTCTCGGGCAAAGCGGAGTGTACGGCTGTACTCAATCACAGCTTGGATGAGCTATAGTATCGGTATCATTGACAGAAGGCTCATATGGCAACTTCCCCCAGGAGAGTGAGGTTAGTTACCCCCCCTCCCGGTAGACAGAGTATGAGTGACAGAAATGCTGACACGGCGTTAACGAGCCTCTGGATTTTCCTCCCTGGGTTGGGAATAGAATATTTAACTTCACAACCTCGAGCGAGGCAGCAACATATCTGACCCATGCATCACATGCTGTAGGATAAGTACTAACAATGGCAAACAATTGGAAATAGCGTAAATAATCAAGTAGCTGACTGCTTCACGGCTAAAAAACTGAATTTCCCCATTAGAGGTCATACCGTTATTAACCAAGCATGTTACACCCACATTTCAGTAATAACGAAGAGCTAACGTCATTACGCAGGCGTGTCACGAGACAACAAAATTATATTTTATTACTAGCATTTTCATTGTAATTACTAGTATCTCTAGCATCTTTATTGATACTACAAGCCCGGGCGTCAAGAAATGAGTAGTAACAATTTAGAATTCGCTTTAAACTATGCCTGGATACCCAGAGCCATGCTATCACCAAAAAACATTCACCTCTGAGTTGAACTCTCGAAGGTCACTAAGCCGAACACGGATCTCAGTAATGCTTTCAATGGCGACACAGTTAAGTCGCTGCACAAAACTTCGACTGAATTGACGAGCTTGTCAAACATAATACTCTAGAATGCAAATGGACAGTAGTGATGGTGCGAATATCTTCATCGGCGGAGCATCCGCACCTTTTTTTGACATCTGCATCCCCGGATGTTAAGACGCTAACATCCGCAATCGCATCCGCAGTTGTCAGAACCATAAAATCCTCTAAAGATCCGCAGCAAAGGAGGCGCGGATGTGCAGGTTTATTACTGTACACTAAACTCATCCATAGGGCTGAAAACTACACATTTTTAATTGGATTGAAATGTGTGCAAGCGCTGTCCCTGTCAACACAGCACCATCTAAGTTTTCTTCCCAAGTGTTGTACAAACTGCCGTCGTGAGAGGGTGTATGTGTTTGTGGTGGTGGGAATATCCGCATCCGCGGAACATCCGCACCTCTTTGAACATCCGCATATGCATCCGCCGATATCGAGATGGTAACATACGCAACTGCATCCGAGGCCAGAACGCTTAAAGATCCGCAACCGCGGATGTTCAAAAAATTACATCCGACCCATCACTAATGGATAGGCCTATGGAGCGGCCTGTGTGTTTCTCATAAAGATTTGTTTATGGGAGGAGAAAAATAGAGAAATACAACAGTACGCCTCATGACGACATGACTGTTATGTACAGTAAGGTGTAGGTGCAAACTCCTAGGATTGCAAGTTGTCGTATCGGCAAATCACTACACTTTCAGTGTCAGTGGCTGAAAAAACTTGTCAGTGTACGACGTGAAAACGTGAATTCGTAGCGAAATCGGCTGGAACGTGTGAAACAATATACAATTTTTCTCCCTTAGGACGAGTCCACAATACCTTGTGCAATGCCCTCGATGTTGCAGTTCCTGTTCTGAAAGATTGTAACTGCTTCTGCGCAACTTACATTCGCGAGAACCACGAAGAGCGTCTTAAGACGAGAACACACTATGTTATTTATTGCACGCTGGCTTAGGAGCGCACGTTCATCTCGTGCATTGTTCAACTTAACTGAGTACTCGTACTCTTTTTTTTTTTACTCGTACTTGGTATCTTGGCAACCGACTTTCACTGTACATCGCGCAAGCTGAACATCCGCCGATAAGTTGATTGTTCGATTGCATAGATTAGATTAGATTAGATTAGATAGGCGACAGTAGACGAACCAAAAGGCCCATTCCCAAAGAGACACCGGGACTTACACCCCGGCCCTCTATGAGCTCTTGCCACTATGTTAGTAGGATGTAGAGGACTGGAGAAACGAGAGGAGAAAAATAGAAGACGAAAGAGAAAAAAGATAGGGGAAATAAAAAAGAAGGGGGAGAAGAATCTACGCCAAAGCGATGGTCATCAATGCCCGCAAGCATGATCGATGGCCGCTGATATGAGGAGCTTAAATATATAGATGGAGCGGAAGTGAGACGAAGTCAGCTTAAAATGGCCTGGGAAGCTTTGGCCGTTAAGAGCTTGCGATTCGTGGAGAAGGAGTTCTTAGC
>LQNS02278155.1:5594358-5615995 GCA_001587735.2 Parhyale hawaiensis
TGTTGGAGAGACAGGCCGTAACGTTCAAACTAGAATTAACGAGCATCAAGCTAACGTAGAAAAGCAACAAGTCAACTCTCTAGTATTCCAACATGTCCGTGAAACTGGACATAATATTGATTGATTGAAGCGCTTTATAAACCTTTCGATATATATATATATATATAACTAAAAACAGGACGTGAATTATTACATAGTACTAATATTTGGAAAGGAAAAAGGGTGACAGTGGGATATCAGGAGCCGTTAACTTATTTCGAAAACATAATGAAAATGAGAAAAAAGACTGTGGTTACATGAGTGTGTCAGAAGAGACGAGTTGCGAACCTATCATCCTGAACGAACAGGGCCGACGTTGGCCCAACGCTGTACTGCCACCTCTGTGCCTATGCCACCTTGTCCCTCACTTTTTTTCATTTTTGCTAAATTGACTCAAGCTTGCGGCCATTTCGTTTTAATTTGAACTCCATTTGGCTACCACTTAAACCGAATATGGTACACGTTAAAACGTCAAGCCCTCACGTGTGAACCACGTGGAGACAAATTGACAAAAAAACTCCAATCCCTTATAATATAGCCAAATGGCCGCCACATTGGCCTTATGTAACATGAACTAAGTGCATGTTAAACTGGACGCCAAAATAAAGCTTTCGAGGCTTAATTTCATTGAAACTTCACGCAGGTGCACTGGCATCGGCTCGCTAAATTGAGTTTCAGGTATTGGCGAGTAATAGTTTACCCTCGTGACTTAAACGAAATCAGCTTGCATTTCAAATAGAGTTTTCAGCCGGGAGAGCGACTCGCGCTGAGTGCGGAGCGCACTCCTTCACTTTGGAGGCTGTCATATGTCAAACTAATCACTTCTGTCGGTGCTTCGTGCCCTGGTCGGCTAAGGTTTGAAATTTGTTGCCGGCATCGGCCTTTGGTCGTATTGGCTTGCAGGCGCTGTTAATGTTTTTTTGCTGGATTTCCTGTAGCAGCGTTTTGGGCTTCCCGGTGTTGCACGATGCTTCATTTGGGTTGTATTACCTGTCCGTTGGAGCTCAAGCGTGAAGTTTTATTAATAATAATCGTGTTTCTTTTGAAACTTGTAACGCGATGTAAAGTGACAAAGCCAACGCTTCTGTCTGAAGTTTGGGACAAGACACGCCTCGAGGGCTTAACATCTGTGCCCAATTGAACGTGAACTCTAAGTGCTACATTAGGTAAGTGGCCCCCACGTCCACTCGATGTCACAGTGGCAGCTACTGTTTAGGAACCACTTGAAGACGACGTGAGGTCCACCTGGAATGATTGGAAATGGTAGGAATCTAGCTGAAAGACAGCACCAATCTGGAAAAGATATAGAAACAAGGCAGGCAGAAATATGTAAAAGCAATATATTTTACTTATCGGGATGCAGTACCCAACATATTAAGGCAGGGTCGGAGTTTTCATTCTTTAAGCTAACATTCTTAGAGTCAACACATGGCAAATAACTTATTGTTGGCTTGTATTGATTTACATTGGTGGGCAGCACGTCAGTATTCACCCGTTAGACATGACTGGTGTTAAATTAGAAAATTAAATGTATTTAGAAGTACAGCAACACAGCAAAACATAACCAAACGTCTTGTGTAATATGTAGGAATTTACCCTACACGTCAAATTAGCCTAAAAATAATTCATTGCTACACAAAAGACATGTCATTATCACAGCTTAATTGATGAAGTCAAGCCTTCGTGTCTTTCTCTGAAACTTTAATAGCATTTTCAGAAACCTGACTCAACCTTTCAATAAGTTATACTTATTTATTTATTTATATTTATTTATTGGCGTGGAGCTCGGTTGTTAAGATCATAGTGAGACGGAGATTCGATGATTTTATAAGGGATCCTAGGGAATGATGCATTAGATTATGACATTTTTCGATGCTACGGTACATGCAATAATATATTGTCTGACATCTAACGGTTTTACTCTTTGCTTTCCTTCTTGCGTTCTTTCTTTTATTCTATCCTTGTTTTATTCTATTTTTCCTTCGTTTTTTGTTTTTTCTCTTTCTTTTGTTCTTTCTTTCGTACGCTCAAAATTTGAAAAAGCAAAACTAAGTATATTTTGCTATAATGATGTTGTAAAGAAGTGTATATTACTTGGTAGTAAATGGTTTTATTAGTAACATTCTCCGTTATATTTCAGACGAGGCACATTGGAAAAAGTGAAATTAGTTATTACCAAAGTTCGGTGCTGCCAATCTGAATTTTTTCAGAAATATTCTGAAGTAGCTCCATGATATGAGCATGCAGCCAACATTCTGGTGTTGTATTTTCTTCCTAGCATTATCAACAGCCATTTCTACAAAAACCGAAAACAAAGACTCTGGAAAAGATGTTATTTTCTCCAAAAACTCTACTACGCAGCCCCCCACCCCGATTCCACCGGGTGCAATTCGAAAAAATGGATCTACTTCTGAGGAGTACGAAGAAGTAACTATCATTACCAGGAATTTCACGTCGGTACCTCTGTCGGCAAGCATATTAGTGACCGACAATGTAAATGAGCCTGCTGGACACGGATCCAATGATGAAAAGTCAAGCAAAAAGCCGAATCAGGTGAAGGTTGCTTCGTTTAAGCCTTCCCCCAAGCCGCTGGTCAAAGTTTCAGTTACATCAAGCGTCTCTTCATCAAGAGGACCAAAAACGGAGATTAAAACTGTAACTGAAAGTTCTACGGCTTCGAAAAGGCCCAAATTTGGAGCAGCTGCTGGTCAAACTACAAAAAGCACAACTAACGAGAATCAAGGTAAGAAAAAATTCGTTTTTAGCTCGGTCCCATGTAGCGTGTGGGGGCAGTGTGACGCTTGTTATAGCACAAATCGCCATGTGGAAAATACGTGGGGCCAGCGTGATAAGACCACTAATATTTTAGCTACGTGATAGGTACCCTGACCCAAGATGATATAAACAAAATACCATATTGAGTACTTGGCAGCTGCGTTGCTCCCGTGTGGCAGTGTCCACTACCATCTCTTGAAACCACGATATCTACCGCCTGTATACCGCGTGGAGCACACTTAGCTTTGTCTCTTAGGAGTCAAGATGTCTAGCTACGAGGGATTGTTTTGTAGTTGATTTAGTCTTTCCTACTTTTAATTGTTCTTGTCTTGTTTTCTCCGAATCATCTCAAGCATATGTCAGTTCCTGCCTGTATGGACATATCCGCTGTCGGTATTGCGGCCATGCGCTGCTACTTGCGGCCAAGAGCGATTAGTTGCGGCCACGTGCGACCGCCTGCGTCCCAGCCACAGAAATAAAAGGGTCGGGAACTTGTATCCATGGTGTTTTACTCCTGTTGCCGGGGCCGCAAGAGCCCACCTATGCAGAATATTACGCATCGGGTCCACACTTGTATGCAATTTTTCTTCACGCTCCACAACCCCCGTTTTGGCGACCCCGATATCAAGCAGTTTGTTCCTTTCACGGTAGAGAAATCCTAAGGCGGACCTTTGTGCATTTGCAATTGTTTTGGGCGCTGAGAGGTTTTAACGATCGATAAACAAACGCCCGAAGTGCGTGTCTCTTTTAGGAAGCGTGAAAAATCGAAGGAACTTTGGTAGAAATGTCGAGCCAAACGGTGGACTCAGAAGCTATCGAGCTGAACGACCGAACAGTGTTTCTGCATGCATGGGCTGTCTGTGGAGAATAGATAGTTGAATTTAGTTTAACTTCTTCTCCACATAGAGATGGGTTTCAGCTCCTAATACTCTAACATGACCTTTACCCTATAAAACAATGGAAGTGCCAAACATTAAAAGGTTTCCCAGCTTGCTCCAAGGCATAAGTCATTTTTAAAGAATTTCTCCCAAAACTAAGAAAGGAATGATGACAAATAAAGTAAACCCAAACAAAGATCGCAGTAATGATTATCGGGTCACTGTGTCCATGAAAACAAAATGCATATAGTTTTTCGATTGGGACTGTCACCTGTTCATTACGGTAGAGCTAATGGAAAAACTTTCAAAGAGACTTTTACAACTTTCGTTAATCATTTAGAGCCTTCCGTCACTTCAAAATATATTAAATGATGTTTATTCCTGGTCTACGGATCTTCAGCGTTTCATTTCTTAGCAGGTGGCTACAGCTAGGGTTAACTCGGTATCACCTCTGTGACGTCACTAGCACTGGTATTGTCATGAACCAGTAGCAGTGCCTAGATTGCTCACGTTATCGTATAGCCTGGAGTGGGCCTCCAATCAAAGCTGCCGCTTGTCATGCACCAAAGTTACGTCAAGAGCGTAGCGGAAATTCAGTCCTCCTATTGGTTGGCTTATAGTGAGGAATATTTTTCTTAGAAAATAAACTACCTGCATTAGTTCTACCATTGTTATGAGAAGTGATATCTGGTACTAGTATCCACGTAAAATTCAACGCATACCTATGTATGGACATTCATTCATTTATCCCAATAGTTGTGATTGACAATTTTCCCTTTTAATGTCAACTGATGTGTTTTCCGTAGCGGTCAGTAACTTTAATACGAGAAAAACCGTACATCCAGGCAATGAATTGTTTAACATGAAAACAAAGGGAATTTTTGGGCTTTAAGATAGTCATACTTACACTATTATATTTACAATGCTTGTTAGTCTCGATGTTATATTTTGAATCATGAGACGTTTCCTTGGATGAATATTCAGCCAATGCATTTATAGTCACCATTCGAAGCTTCACTTGACTAGCCCTGGAGACTTCAGAAGCTTTGACTTTGTCACGTTGAATCGTACTGGAAGCCTGATAGCAGCAACACGATGACATTTAGCCGCCTGAAAAAGCCACTTTACGAGCAATAACGAGTTTTTGGAAGTCTCAGAGGTAACCAATGGCGGATGAATGCATAAAACTCAATTCAAAGGGCCGATCCCATTGCACCTGCTTGAAGTTTTGAACAAGTCAAACCTCGAAAGTTTAATTTTGACTCCCGGTCGCACATGGCCAATGTATATCTGATGGACCACATCATAAACTATAGCTAGGGTCAACTTAATAGAAAAATTTCATACACTGACTGTTGAATTATAATTCTGGTAACTCAGTAGTCTTGTAAAGCATCCGAAGTCGTATCATCTGCAGTTTATTCAACTTTTTCCGCCCAAAAAGACAATACCACGTTTCAAGTACTGTAGTGCTGTTCCTGGACTGTTGAATTAAGTTTACAGGAAGTGAAGTAATTATAAAACCTAAATGAACCCACTTCGTGGAGCAGACCTTATCCTTACTAACCAACTATATTTGCAACATCTTAAACGAAACTCTAGCACCTTCATCTTCTTTTATGGATCACGTTTCAAACAATGCTATTCTTACAAGGTATACCAGTTTCATTTAGTTATTATGGGGTAGAGGAGCAATAACTTTTCAAAGCCGCCTTATTTACCATAAAAAAGAATTAATAAATATTTTGCTTCTAACTTGCAGATAACGCAGATGAAAATCCTCGTGTGTGAAGTAGTTTTTCAGCATGTGTGCGTTTTCATTGGTGTTTTGGAATAGGAATTTCCTTTCGCAATGATTTCAGTGGTATAATGCCTCTCGGCTGTGTGAATATTGAGAAGATGTGCCAAGTTTAATTTTGGGGATTTTTCTGAAAAAAATGCAGGGTATCTTCTAAGCGTTTCCCAAAAAGAAAAAAATCTAGACACTTCTGTTTAACGTGAATTTCAATAAGCGTATTATCTAATGATCATGCTCCTACATTTGGTGTAAACTACAACTAAGCAAAACTTATCTCCAAGATGGTGCCCTATCCATGCTGTAATATTCTACAAGGAAAAATTAACTTACAAGTTTAACAAAACTCCAGTGCTCTGCCATTTGCTATAAGCAACAGTTATTTAAACTTCAATGGCCATAGAGTATATTTTCCAAGCTCTAAAATTTTGCTTGCTAAATCCATCATGCCGCCCAGCGCCCTTTCTGCTATTTTTTAAATGATCTGTATTAGGCTGTATGGACCAGTAGGTGTTGAAGTCAACCTTGACACTTTTAAGGGATTCTTCTTAGCAGCATACTTCCCTGTTTTTTTAACACCAGATTCCTTAATGAATCGGCGTGAAGCTTTAATAAGGATAATATTAATATATGACATGTAAATAATAGCCTTTTTTCAACCAAAGTAAATTCCTTTTCATACCGGTCAGGTAACACGATCGTGAGGAGATCCGGCGCCTCAGGTGTGTGCGCGACTCCCTATGGTAAGATGAGCGTCGGTCAGGCCATCCACTGGATCGGCTGCAGGAAAATTGTATGCCGATCCGAGCGAGGTTTCCCTCACCTCTTGGAGAAAACGTAAGTGCCAGCAAAAAATTATTGAGAAAGTACCCTAATGATAAAAGAAGTCTTCACTTCTTTTCAGGACGAAGCACGTCATTAAAATGTTATTCTCGACCAGGCGTCTATCATCAGGAATGAATAATAAAAAATGATTGCTTGAATTTAAACTCAGTTCTCTTAGCTCCTATTACTGGCTCTGTCCTAAAGCATAGTATTTTCTTTTCCTTCCGCGGTTTTCCATTCAAACTGCTCGCCATGGAGCTCACAGGCTAAGAAATCACCATTGTAAGAAGAAAGTAAAATTCAGCGTCTTTGTTATCGTTAAGAAGTACTTCGGTCGTCGATCTTCAATACTTAGAATTCTAAATTTGACCTACCACGCATTCCTGGACTGCTGAGTAATTACCTCCGCCATGGAGGTTAAGTTTTCGTCATATTTGTCTGTCTGTGAATCTGTTTGTTTGTTAACAAGATAACTCGAAAAGTTATAAAAGGATTTGGATAAAATTTACAGGGATCGTTTAGTACGTTAGGAGGAACAGATGTTAGCTTGTGGTGAAGATCCGTCCAACCATTTGTTTGTTTGTTTGTCTGCCTCGTTTTTGTCAATGCCATAACTCAAAAAGTTATGGATGGATTTTAATTAAATTTACATGAGTTGTTTGGTTTATTGCGAAGAATAAATGAACAAATTTTTGTGATGATCTTTTTGTTCGTTCGTGTGTTTGTTGCTGCGTTTGATTTTGTGTTTGTTAGCTCAATAAAACAAAAAGTTCTAAATGGATCTTTATGAAATTTACAAGAGTTGTTAGTACTGTTAAACGACATAAATCATTAAATTTTGGTACCGCTTGGTTTATGCGTTTGTATGCTTGATTTATGTTTATCATAATGCTTGTTAGCACCATAACTCAAAAGGTTATGAGCGGATCTTCAAGTAAATTGCAGAAAGTGTTCTTACTATCAAAAAGCAAATATTATGGTTTTAGCGCCACTTTGAATTTTTTGTTACCGTATCCTTGCTTGGCGGAGGTATGCGCTCTCAGCGTATTCTAGTTTATTTATTATTGATATTATTATTATTTCTTTTTTTGCTATCTAACTCTTCACACCGGGATAGATGGACCATCAATTCANTTTTTTTTTTTTTTTTTTTTTTTTTTTTTTTTGACGATACTGATTTTTATCTAGAATGGTGACACCCGAGGTGTCGCCATTCTAGACAAAAATTATATAATTATAATATATGTATGTAATTCAACTATTATTAGAGGATTATTCTTATAATTTACAATTATTTTCAGATGCCCGCCGCTTCCAGCGAACCTTCCCCTAGGGTGCACGGTACTGCACCCGTCACAGAATCTGCCGTACCCAGCATGTTGTCCCGTTCCCAGCTGCCCCACTCTCAGGGTGCGGCCTCCTCCAACTTTAAAGTTAATGAGCGCAATAACCAGGCCTAAATTTCCAAGAACAAAGCATGGTGAAAGCAAGCGCACCCAAACCGAAGTTGAAATTGAGGGAAACAAAAGTACAATATCAGTTTTTAAGCCAAGCGATGCAACGACTAAGGCAACAGTTGAAATAACAAATTCAAAGACCAGTGGGGAAAAGAAAGAGAATCCAAAACAAGACGGTACAGGAACTGCAGCTAATGAAACTAGACCTGTAACAGTAAAGTCAGATCGTAATGTTACGACGGCTTTCCAAAATACGCAAAGCAACTCGGGACAAATCAAGGAAACCGAGCCTTTTACGCTAACAAACGAAGACAAGGAAACAAAAACGTTGCTGGATATGCTAGTAGGTCGGAAAAAAGTCAACAAAAATTCTTCGGAGTTACCACGGTCTGGAGCCAATGTAATAAAACTGGAAGATTCCAAGCGTGATCACAGCAAAAATAACAGATCGAAACGAATAAACCAATTGTTAAAGAACGCAGCACAACAACGGCAAATAATACAGGCATCACAGGAGCAAAAATCAACTGACAATACTGTTCCGGAAATGGATAAAAATATCAGTTCACTAAACACTAAGAATAATTCTACAATTCCAAAGACACTTTTACTAGAATCAAAAAGCAAAAATAACCCGTCAACAAGCTCAGTGATGTCGGAAAAAGACAAAACATCTCATACAGACCATAAAAAGTCGGACAATGGGAAAACTCAAAGTAAAACCCCAAAAAATGTTATCCTACAAGAAGATGGTAATAATACTAAAAACGATATCATAAAAGATGAAGACACTGCAAAAATTAAAACTAAATTAGGTGGAGCTCCACCTGTAAATCCAAAAGCATTCGGACAAGAGGATTCAGCTGGTTCTGAAGGTAGCATGACGCACACCTCAGGTGCAAAAGAAATTTCGGAGCCATCGGGAATCTGGAATCACAGCGATCCATTCAAGTTACCAGAATTTGAAGAGCCAGATTTTTCATTTGTAGATGAGGTCAAACCTGAGAATGGAGAAACTGTGACGGTGATAAAGGCATCCTACAACTCCAATGACCCCAACATAAGAAATGGAACTGATGCATCAATGTCGAAAAGCTCCTCTCCAGTTATAAATGCCATGTCAATGACAAGAGTTTCGTTTGGGGAAGGTTATTCCAACGTTGAAAAATCAGAGTACTATGATTTTTCTCATGAATCGTCATTCAGTGATCCGAAAGATGCTTCTAATACTACAACTACCGTTAAGACAAAGGAAGATGAAACCACCGAGCCATTTGGAAACGTAACCAGGTCTAATGATTTGGAATCTAAATCCTCTCCAACCCAAACAGCAGTACTAAAACCATCGACAACTACCACTCCCAAACCAGAAGCACAATCCACAACTGTGGCTCAGGATCAAGTGTCGGAAGAATCAGTGATATCGACAGTTAATGGTCAGAAAATCAATACTAGAAATGGAGTCCAAGAGGGAAAGAGTAAAGGAAAAACCTCAAGTCGGAAGAAGCAAAATGTTAATATCATTGACGCTCGTCCCCAATATATCAAATTCTTTTCGAAGCTCAAAAATGCGTCTGCAAACGCAACGGAGGATGTGTCCCCAAACAAAACTCTACCAGATTCTCAAATGCCCAATAATTTGAGTAAAAAGGACAGAATAACATTAGCAATGGTATCAGAGGCCATTGAGAAAGGTCTTGACGCTCTCCTAAGCAAACCAGAAAAGCGAAAAACGCCACAAAGTAAATCTCTAAAAAATAATACTGATAATAGGATTGAGTTTATATACATTGGTTTGAATCCATCCCCACTTGCAGGTAATAGGAGCAACGTACTCTACATCAATTCTGAAGATTTAGTTTCATCAGAAACGAAGCAAATCGAGAGAAAGCGCCGTAATACAAAATTTCAAAAGCACCACGAAAATGAAATTGTAAGAAAGTCTAGAGCAAGAAACAGGCCAGTGTTCTATATCCCATGGAGACAAAGAATGCAACAGACTCAAAAGAAAAACTTGAAAAATGCTACTGACGACCCAACTGAAAAGAAGCCCTCTAATATTTCTGCACAGTCTTCCACTATTATTGAATCTGCGTCTCAGCAAGGTACAGAGGCCAGTTCGCCAACAGCGATTCCTCGACAGAATCTGATACCTGATGAAACTCCAGAGACAGGAAGAACAGCAATTCCTAACTTGAGAAGAACTGCAGCTTCTGAGAAACGAAGAACACCAACTCTTGCAACAGGAAGAACTGTAGCTCCTGAAACAGAAAAAACAGCAACTCCCGAAACAGGGAATGTAGCAACAGCAAGAACAACAACACCTGAAACAGGAACAATAGCAACAGCTAAAACAGCAACTCTCGAGGTAGGAAGAACCGTTAGAGTAGTCGCTCAGCCGGTGCAAAATGTCACTCCGGATCCAACTGAAAAGAAGCCCGAACGGAAAATTGACTCTGTCATGGCCAGAAGGTCTCGCTCCAGAATGACGATTCCTGGACTGCGACCAAATCGTGCCAGGGCCACAAATGCTACAAGACTTAATGAAAGACTATCAGCCTTTACGCAAACGGCGTATGCAAAATACCTGAAAAACAATAATGATAAAAACAAGGAAAGTAGCACTGAAGGTGCTTCACCTGTAGAGGCTCCAACGCAAAATGCTTTTGCAAGACGGAGGTTGCGAGGTCGGCGAGTCCAAAGCGAAGTAACCGAACCAAAATTAGAAGCTGTGGCAACTCCAAGTGAAGCAGCCAAGGTGGAGTCAACCAACGTTCAAACCAGGCAGGAAGCAAATAACAATAGGCTTAGGACAATGCGGCAACGATTATTAAACAGACGAAGACAACAAAGAAGAGGAAAAGTAGAAGTTACTACTGAAAAACCTGCTAAAGAAGAGAAGGAAGCTGAAGTTGTAAACCTAGAGGCCAATCCAGAAAAAGTGACCGAACCTCCAGAAGCACTAAAGGAAACAGCAGTCGTAACGAAAATTGCTCCCAATGTGAAGAAGGATGAGAAGGAAACTACTACTCTCCCTATTCTAACTGTAAAATCTGCGGCTGAAGAAGTCCAAAGTAAATCTCCAGCTGTTACCACTGAGGCTCCTGAAGCTGTAACTCAGGCGAAGAGTCTTAGTGCTAGATTGAGACTGATGAACAGATTCAGTTCCAGGAACAGGCAACGGACGAAACTGCCAAACGCTGGAAAAACTACACCACCCACTTTGATAAAAGTTCTTAGTCACGAACCTGCTAAAGATGGATTGGAAGGTGCAGATGTTCCTTTAAACGATGTCCCCAAGGTGAATAATCCTACCAAAG
Source organism: Parhyale hawaiensis (assembly GCA_001587735.2). NCBI lineage: Eukaryota > Metazoa > Arthropoda > Malacostraca > Amphipoda > Hyalidae > Parhyale > Parhyale hawaiensis. The sequence goes on from LQNS02278155.1 coordinate 5,605,448, forward strand.
AGTCTGACCAAGCTTTGAACGCCATAGATAATGAAAGCAAAGAAAATACAAAGTTGCAGGAAGCTTCACCTCGGCAAACTTCTCGTCGTAGGCATAATTTAGCTCAGCGGGAGAGGTTACTGAAGCTCATCAGAGCCCGGGTGAGAGCTCGGAAAACAGAAGAACAGGTTACAGCTAAGCCTGTCGTAACGACTTCAGCGACAACTACTACGCACAAGCCAATTATAGTGCAAAAAGTTGCAACCGCAGCTCCAGCACCATCGCTGGTGCCTAAAAAGGTGGAATTGAATAAAGTTCCTATAAAGATAATTAAGCAGAATCAAGCCGTTACAGTAGCACCTGTGAAACCTTCACAGTCAATTCGTCAAAGGCTAAGTCCGAAACTGGTCACTGGTTCAAATCTTCCAGTACAGAGAGCTCCGATAAGAGTTGCAACCCCTGTAAAAGTCGTCCAACCTCAACCACCTATTCGTCGTACTTCAAAAGCCCCTGCCATCGTGGTAGCTACTACGAAAAATCCCATTCGACCTGCTCAACGCACTCCGTCTCTGACGGTGCCACGGCATGATATCAAGAAACTCAACGCAGTAGCACCACAGACAGTAGTGCACAATTCAGTTGTGTCTCCGAAACCACACATCAGGCGACAAAAGGTATTCACACCTCCAAAAATCAACCAGATTGTGACTCAACCTCCGGCTGCACCTGCACCGATTCATCACCCTCAGATTCAGTTTCATCAGGCAGCGCCTGCACCGAATCCTCAGCGCAGACAGCCTCAAAATGTGTACCAACCTGTGACTCAGGTTGTCCACCAGCAGCCAAATCAACAGTTCAACACACATTACCAGAATGTCCATCAAGCTCCAATTCAAAATCGCATTCAGCATCAGCCTCCTCAGTATGGAACCAGGCAAGCTGTGGCGCACCAACCCCATGCTCTTGTCCCCCCTGCACCTCCTCCGCTGCCTCACAGGCAGCCAGCACATCCGCCCGGTCAACATACCAGAGTTCATTACGCTCCTCAACCTACAACTACAACGAAGAAACCTGAAGATTACGAATCCCTATTGCCAACAGAAGAAGACTTTCCGGAGATGAAAGAAGACTACGAGATCCCAAGCTTTGATTTTAATGAGGAAGAATTTGAATACAAAGAACCCCAGTTTGTCATCGACTACCGCAAGAAGAGCAAGGAGCCATTCAAGCCGCCGAAAGACACGTTCTCTCCGCCAAAAGATCCGAAAAAGAAGAAAGAAAACATTCCTGAAGGAGCAAAAGTTACAGAAAACGAATATTTCGTTGAAGGACCATCGGGAGTTCCTATAAAAGTAACGACAGTGACTTTCCACACCTCAAAGTCTACTGTTCGCAATGAAAATGTGAAGAATCGATCCTCTCATTTTAAAAGAAACCCATTTGTTACCACCTAAGAATTTTTATCACATTGTTTACTTACTTTTAAGGTAGGTAATTTGTTTTTAGTTCAAATATATATATGTATGTAGTCTAAGAATACATATTTCCTGCCGTATGCATTTGGTTGACGGTACTGAGTATTGAAGTGGTCCATCGGCTTTAAAACGATCCATCGGCTTTTTTAGGAACTTGGAAATTGACGATACTCATAAAATTTATGGAAACGCCTGTGGTTGAAACTCCATATCATGTGTGTACGTAGAAATATCATTATTTATGTTCGATATTCGCATGCAAATACGTGTGGTTGAAACTCTGTATTGTGCGTGTACGTTGAAATATTATTTGTGTTCGATGTAAGCTTGGTAGATAGGCCTTTTTCGCGTCAATATAAAATCGGCAAATACACGAAGCAACTTGCAAATTTCAGGCAAACTCGGATAATATCGGTTGTTTGTCTAAACTTATCAGATTGATAAAAGGAACATGCTATTGACACATCGCTATCGAGGTCATTCTAACCACCTTACTCGAGTTATTGGAGATCCAGTCGAACGCTTTATTAAGCCAACGTCATGTTTGCAACTGCAGACTGCTGATCCTGTGAGTTGCTTTGTTCGTTTAACGAGCAACAAAATAAACAGTTTCCTGATTTCTAATTCACTTCAAGTTTTAAGATATATCCGAAACCTTACTTGAGGCAATGGCAACGTCAGCTGAATTGACAGCTATCACTTGCGCAAGTCTGACAACACAGTGTTGTCCAAAATGGAGGTCCGCGTACCCCTGCGGGTAGGCTTCATTGTTCATGAGGGTACGAGAACAAACAAGGAGCACACCCATAACCGAAAGAAAGTAATTTTCAAGGATTTTGTTATTGCATCATTATTCATATTTACCGAATAAATTTCAATTTATTGACCAGCCCAACACTCCTGTAATGCAGTTCTTCCTAATTAATTTGCTATTTGCATGATTTTCCTTAATAAAACTGACGTCACTTAGCCACGATGAGAGAGGGGGGGCGGAACAGTAGAAGAAGGTAATAAAGGGTACAATAGGCGAAAACGTTTGGACAGCACTGTGCTATTAGATTCACGGTTATATGCTAAAAAATCAACCAAATTATTTGGCTTAGTAAGCGTCACTAGCGAAGTAAAGACCGTCTCTTCCACTTTGGACTGGTTTAAAGCTCATAAACCTGCGAACTTTTCTACTGTTCAAATAGAAACAACAGCGTATTCAGACACTTAGTTGATAAAACACAACAATTTTATTGTAGCGTGAACTTGCTTTCCTAGTATCACCGAGAACTGTGGAGTTAACTGACTTTGCTTCAGTACTGATAACAATAACAGAGGTGATGCATCCACTGGACAGTTTCAATGCAAATGCAACTCATAGCATTTCACTTAATGCTAAAAGACTGAACTATGAGCAAGAGATGTGACTGTTGAAAACTTTAAGGAATGGAATAACAGTAACATGTGTTGTATTTGGCTTGATTACCAATGAAATACTGCATATATAGCCACAAATGCTCACTAATAAAAGAGAGGATATAAAATCGTCTGTTGTTACAAAATGCAAAGACACTTGCACTAGATTATTATTATTATTATTATTACATCACACCAGACTGGCGACGTAGGAACGGAGAAACTCCATGAGGTTAACAAACCCCCACGCAACCAGCCCAGCTGGTGGAGAAAACAAAAGAATGAAAAAAAAGAAGATCCGAGATCACAGAATAGCTCTGTGCACAGATCGTTTAAAGCTGCCAATACCAGCACCAGCAAAGACAGAGCCATCGAGACCATTAGAAACATCCACACACGATGGAAAAAGCGAACGGGAATACTGGCCCGTACGGCATCGTAACAGTTCCAAGGCAAACTCATGAAGAGTACCAGTCCGCCGAGTATACCTCACCCGAACAAATGGATCCGGAAGAAATTCAGACAGTGGATGACTGGGGCAGTTATAGATTTTATACAGAAAACAGACCCCACCAACTCTGCGACGATGCNGAATTTTTATCACATTGTTTACTTACTTTTAAGGTAGGTAATTTGTTTTTAGTTCAAATATATATATGTATGTAGTCTAAGAATACATATTTCCTGCCGTATGCATTTGGTTGACGGTACTGAGTATTGGAGTGGTCCATCGGCTTTAAAACGATCCATCGGCTTTTTTAAGAACTTGGAAATTGACGATACCCATAAAATTTATGGAAACGCGTGTGGTTGAAACTCCATATCATGTGTGTACGTAGATATATCATTATTTATGTTCGATATTCGCATGCAAATACGTGTGGTTGAAACTCTGTATTGTGCGTGTGCGTTGAAATATTATTTGTGTTCGATGTGAGCTTGGTAGACAGGCCTTTTTTGCGTCAATATAATATCGGCAATACACGAAGCAACTTGCAAATTTCAGGCGAACTCGGATAATATCGGTTTTTTGTCTAAACTTATCAGATTGATAAAAGGAGCATGCTATTGACACATCGCTGTCGAGGTCATTCTAACCACCTTACTCGAGTTATTGGAGATCTAGTCGAAGGCTTTATTAAGCCAACGTCATGTTTGCAACTCCAAATTGCTGATCCTGTGAATTGCTTTGTTCGTTTACCGAGCAACCAAATAAACAGTTTTCTGATTCTAAGTCACTTCAAGTTTTAAGAAATATCCGAAACCTTACTAAGGCAATGGTAACGTCAGCTGAATTGACAGCTTTCACTTACGCAAGTCGTCTGCTAACACGGTGTTGTCCAAAATAGGTGTCCGCGTACCCCTGCAGGTAGGCTTCATTGTTCATGAGGGCACGTGAACAAACAAGGAGCACACCCACAACCTAAAGAAAGTAATTTTTTTAAGGATTTTCTCATTAAATCATCATTGGCATTCGCCGAATAAATTTGAATTTATTGACCAGCCCAACACTCCTGTAATGCAGTTTTTCATAATTACTATGATATTTGCATGATTATCCTCAATAAAACTGACATCGCTTTCCCACTGTAAGAGGGGATGGGGTCGTAACAGTGGGAGAAGGTAATAAAGTGTACAATAGGCGAAAAGGTTCAGACAGCACTGTGCTAATAGATTCACAGTTATGTGCTAAAAAATCAACCAAATTATCTGGCTTAGTAAGCGTCACTAGCGAAGTAAAGACCGTCTCTTCCACTTTGGACTTTTTTAAAACTCATAAACCTGCAAACTTTTCTACCGTTCAAACAGAAACAACAAGGTACTCGGACACTTCGTTGATATAACACAACAATTTGATTGTAGCGTGAACTTGCTATCCTAGCATCACCGACAACTGCGGAGTTAACTGACTTTGCTTCAGTACTGATAACAATAACAGAGGTGATGCATCCACGGGAGTTTCAATGCAAATGTAATGCATAACATTTCATTGAACGCTGAAGGACTGAAGTGTGAGCTAGAGATATGACTATTGAAAATTTTAAGAAATGGAATAACAGTAACATTCGTTTTATTAGGCTTGATTGCCAGTGATATGCTGCAAATGTAGCCACAAATGATCAGTAATAAAAGAGACGATATGAAATCCATAAAATCGTCAGTTGTTAAAAAATACAAAGACACCTGCACTAGAAGAACACACTGAGCGTAGGAACTTCGATCTGTAGACTACTACTGGCTCAAATATAACAATAACTAATATTTCTTTTTATTGCCTGCTATATATGATGTTGAAACCCCAACTCTTACTGCCACCTTACAGCTATATATGTATAGCACAAAACAATTTTTAGTCACATTGAGCTTGAAGAATTCGTTCTACTTCCGGAGCAGAAATAAATTGTAGACAGTCGCAAGTGTAACGCATTGCCACCTATGGCAGTGAACGTTATTCATAGTGGCTAAAACAAGGCTATTAATCATATTTTGGTCCAGTCAAAAGAGCGCGTATCGTCATCTTTTTGTCCGACCATTATGTTGAGCTGTCCTATACGTAGCTTTGAGATTACCGAGAAAAGATTTTAAAATGTTTACCATCAGTTTAGTTTACTTCGCAAGTGTCGTTAGTTAACTTTCGGACATTTCATTATGTCTGGAGGAATTTATAACTCCAAATTCTTTGCAAGTGTGAGCTATTTAAATGGTCACATCTACACATTCAAACGAAAAGATGACGATACTCGTTCTTTTGACTAGCGTGTGGCATCGCCATAAAAGTATTGGGATGAGGTGACAGTCAGACGCGCCTTGCATCGTTAACTGAAATGTACATTGTAATATAGCAGGCGTACACTTCTTGCAAAACAAGCAACCTAATTGCAACTGATTCATATTAGTTCCTCTATAGTACCCAGTGTGTAGTGGTACTCCCTGTATCGGTTTGTCTATTGGTGCATCAGTCACAGTGTGGATGATGATTATTAAGGACACGGTACGCCGAATTACGCGTGCAATAGAAAGCTTCAGAAAACGCAACATTCTATTTTGATTGAAAAGTTATCTTAATGGGAAAGTATACCTAGGCAAATAATAAATAAAGTGACTCGAATCAGAAAACTGAACATACATAAGAAATAGATTTATTAACAAGATATGCAGATTCGTCAGCATACAATAGGTTGGCTGTAATAAATAGAATACAAGTGTAATCAGTGAAATTAATGATAAAAATTAATGTCGACAGATGATAAAATTTAACGCTTCGGGATAATTAAAAATCCCATCATCAGAACAAAATTTAAGATCTACAACCTATAAATGAAAAGTTTCCTTTATTTTCTACATAAGGGAGCATAGATGTGATCAGCGGCAGGTATAAAGAGCGAATGATCTCAGCCGCGTGAAGGAGCCGGGTGTCAGCTCCTGTACAGTCGGCAGATGTGGAGTTAGTCGAGGGTTATGTGAAACCGTACAGTTGAGGTCATAATGGTGAGGCTGGGTCTAGGTCTGTTGATGTAGAGGGATTCTAAATAATTTTGTGAGTTCGATTGGATTATAAGAGTCAATGATTGAGAAGTCGTTCTTGCTGATGTGATGGTTGCTTAGATAATTGTGATCCATTTACGGTGTCCTAAAGTTCAATGATTGTCGCCTTCGGTCACCTGTACCCACAAATTTATGTTTCTTGCTGACAAACGCATTACTTTCATCACCACAAACGAGTTAAAGTGTTGCTTGGTTGAAGTCCCTGTGTTAATGAGAGTACATTTCCCATGCATGCAGCTTTAGCATCCGTTTGACATTTTGAGCGGGCCGTCATGCAGAGTGTTAGTGTACGAGACGAATGTTAAAGTACACTCGACATGAGGCCAAAAGTCTGTGCAATAAATAAAAAATGTAAATAAATTACCCGTAGAATATGCCGTTAAATAACCTAAGCGAAATTAAAATTCAGATATGTAGTTTCATTATTTGTGACCATGAGCAATTAGGTCCTGAACACTTTTCCAGCCCATTTATAAGAAACTGAGGCCAGACAATGACATAATTTTGAAAATAAATAATTTCACAGTCAATGCTCGCTCATTCCTCCATGATCTTACCGTAGCTTGGCAGTGGAATAATATATCTTTCGTACGCGTTATGGTTGATGCTGTAATACAATAAATACAATAACAACAAAATACAAATCTTCGCAAAAGCAAAAGATTAAACCGCTTAGTTGGCAAGTGCCGGTACAAGAACTCGAATGCTGAGCTATCATTTCCGGTTTTCACTCGCTAATGCAGCCGAAGTAGCCCTAACCAGAAATGGAGACAGGGGGGGGGGGGTCGCAGTTGCCACATGAGCCTTTAGTCTCCGACGCCATAGCTCTAGCAGTATGTGATCGAGTGCGGCGGTGCATTCTTCCTGGGCCAGCGAGCATGTCCTGTACTTGGTCCAGCACGGAACATTGCATATATGTGGTTTCCCAGTAGGAGTGTACGGTCAAGTTAACGTTGCTACAACACTTACTGAAGCAATCAAAGAATGTATCACAGTGTCGATTAGATTAGATAGTCAGTAATCGACAGATCAACAGACCCATTTCCTAAGATAAGCCGAGACCCAAGCTCCGTCCCGCTCCCTGCTACACCTCTTATATTTCAGTACAGTGATGCCTGATGTATCTGTCTTACTTTGAACAGAAAGATAGAAGGCCTAATAGGGTACCAATCGACTGTATTCTAATTGAATTTGTTATTACAACCGTCTCTACAAGAGGATTACTACACTAAGCTACTTGTAGTATGGAAGCGCAAATAAAGGCCCAGAACGAAGAGAGGTATTCTGAGTTGACCACTAGCAAAGTAGACTGCTTCATTTCCACGTCACCGTGTCTGGGTCATCAGTAAGAGAAGACTACAGTATGCAGCTTGATCCGCAAATAAGGGCAGCTTTCTTCCGATATAATTTGCTTGGATAGCTCATCCGACGCCGTAAATTTGCTTAAAGAATTGCTGCGATTATGTAAGCGTTGCTACATTTCTGCGATTAGCCTTTTCTTTTACCTCGAGATCCCTTCGCGGGAACTGTACACGAGCAAAGGAAAATGATTTCGAAATATTCACATCATTTTCATTGTATTTATGCCAAAAAATTTCAATAAATAGAATAAATAGTAACGTAACAAATATATACACGAAAAGAGAAGGCAAGAGTTTCACATTACAAAAAAAAAACAGGAAAATGATGATAGTGATTGTACTATCATGGAAAACAAGTAGAGAGCAAAGAAAGGAAGGATAGTGAACCTATTAATTCTGAGCTCGTTGTTTTCATGGAGATAATGCTGACTTGTTTAAGATGCAATGAAAATCAAACAAACATTCGTTTAAATGCCCGAATTGTGAAAATTTATATTAGATTTCAAATATTTCAGTGTAGTTCACGACTTCACGTAAAATCATAGTACTTACACCAAGATTTCTTGCTCGTTATTGTAAACAAATGGCTCAACCAAGCACATTGGTTGGCGAAAATGAAAGTAATGCAAGTGGTGCTACCCATTCGTAATACAAATATACCTCAGGACAACTTGGCATAGAAGTATTTGCTATGTTTCCCCTTATAAGTTTCATTTAATGGAAAAAAAACACACGTGGATTGCCTTGGCGGACAGTTGTAAAGTAGTTTTAATAGTCGTACAGTATATTCCGACTCATCATTCGTTTCACTATTTTGTTTTTTACTCAAGTCGTTGGGCCTCATTTCGTTACCAGCAAAAGAAAGAAGAAGTGAATGCAGATTCACTTGAACAAAGAACTTATTCACGTGCAGCCTCAACAGGGTGCCGGAATCTATAGTTTTACAAATTTGGCATGTGCATATCAATACTGTATTTGCCACCCAATACCGTGGTTCACTGGAACGCAATATTCGTTGTGTGTTACAATATTGCTTAACTTTATTCGGCGTAAGAGCATGTATGATTGGGTGCCGCAATTTAGCCTTCGAGACTTAGCTTGTCTGGAACTCGAATCGGAAGTTTTGGTTTTGTTACTTTGAATCGTGTTGCAAGTGTTGAAACATGCAACGCTGTTAGGGTAAGTCGGCTGAAAACACCATTTTACGGAGCAAAAATTTAGTTCCGGTAAGTCGCAAGGGTAACCGGTCAGAGGTTAATGTTCGAAGCTCAGTTCCCCCGGGTCGAAGCCAGCTCACCTGCCTGCAGGTTCGGACACGTGAAGCCTCGAGTGCTTAATTTGGCACGCAAACGAACATGTCCCAAATATAGAGAAGATAAATATGAGTAGAATTATTTTCCCTGCAAATCAAAAGGCTTTCGGTTGAGTTGTCTGGTTCACTAGCTGGAGAGTTCACTGTCAATACCACAAATATTAAGAAAAACTTTCTTCATTTATCCTCACTACCAAATGTGTTTTTTTAAGCATTTGGTTACTTGAGAAAAAGAGCTTTTTTGAGCATATGAATGCATCAGTAGAGATTTACAAACATCCAGTTTGTATTGCTGAAAACAATAAATTGGTGATTACATATGTACTGAAACGGAGAGTGGAAGTTATGGAAATGACTAACAAATAGAGGTAATTAACGTTAGTACTGTTGATGCAGTGACATTATCTCATTGGTGAAAATGCTCACTAATAGTTACATAGGAAAGATATAGCGTGGAGAAGTTCAATGTTAATCACTGGCAGAAAGTTCATCTTCGAACCTACAATATGATTATAACTTATTTGTGCTTTCTCTGGCTAACTTTTTGTCGGTTTAATTAATAATAATGGTAAATGCAACAAAAAATAATTACCGATTGTGCACATAATTATTAGTATGTTGAGGATATGAAATAATTACATAAATAGCTGATGAATTGTCTTCATAAAAAATTGTTATTTTTCTGGCTTAGTTCATTGTGATCATAAAATGTAGCAAATGAACAACACATTTTGTTACCCGTAGAGGTAGCTACATGTTAACATCCCTTCTCTTCCACATGTTTTCGCTTTGTGTCGACTTAAAGCCCAAAACGTAATAATTGACATATCCTAAAATTTACTCGAAGCTCTAAGAATGCTCTTACATAATTCTAATTATTTAAAACTAACACTGTCGTGGTTTCCCCGTCGGGTTTCCCTGTCACTAGGGAAAAATTTGTGATTTTTGGATCCAGGAGAAACCGATGGCACAAATCCTGACTCAGATGCCACCATATGACCACCACTCGATCCAGAAGATAACTGCCTAGAAAATGAAGAATCTCTCGGTTTCCAAGCTCTATCTCCTCTACTGTCAGAGTCTTTTCCTGAAAAAGTAATTTCTGAAACTTCTGCCTCGCCTCCCGAAAAAGACCGACTAGTTTCAACATCGGCACTGCTACCCTTCACGTCCACGTAATCAAAGTCGCTGTAGTCGGGCACGATCGTTCGAATAGATGACGGCTTTAGTTGGACTTCGTGATTGCTGCGGGACTGAGCCAGTTCTTGGTCAGCTGGTTTGTGGATATAGTCGGTGCTGTCGGCATTGAGGTGGTACCCATCCTCCAATTCGTCTTCATTGAAGAGATAAACTTTACTGTCTTGGCTAACTTGGTCGAAGTAGATGTCGCTGCCTTCTGGGGGCGGCCATGGGGCATCGTAGCGGCGATTGTAGCCTCGTACGACACCTTGCATTTCCTCATCCGCGAGTC
>LQNS02278155.1:5627274-5660674 GCA_001587735.2 Parhyale hawaiensis
ACGTAATTAGAGAGGCTGGTCGAAAATTCACAAGTTGTTTATTATCGGTCTATAGATTTCTGGTAAAATAAAAATAAAATTCGTCGTCCAGAAGAAGTATTATTTTACGTTAATTAAATACAAAGAACCTGGATGTCCTTTATTTTCATCGATGAAAAGATTGTATACATAAAATTTACAGATATTTTCACCGAAATTAATAGCCCAATTTAGTCTCATAAGATGCTTGGATAAAATTGGTGCACCAATATACTCATTAATGTTTACCGCTTTTGCACCACAGTTTTGCTCGATTACCAGGAGACCATTACGTGGGTTAACCCTTCCAAAATTACTGCCGTGCAATAATCAGCAACGTCTCTTACACCTGTAGCTTTGGGTACAGCGCTATAACCTCTAACCATATATAGGGACCAGAAAATATGTGGCTCTCTCATAGGGATGATATGAGCTGAAGCATCGCCTATAAACGATACTGGCCCTTGTAGAGCTAATATCATTCATACCAGGTTGCATTATTTTGCTAGAAGGCTTTTTTATTTATTGCTCAATTGTATTGCGACTGGGAAAAAAATCTACTTAGTGAAGTAGTATAGCTTGACATAAATAGGAAATAAATGTTAATGAGGGTAACCATCATATTATGACTGGCAGAAATTGTTATATTTTAATAATAGGCTTATGGTTTTGACAAACTACGAGTTCTCGGGTGTTATATCAAATCTTAAGTGAAACCTCCACTGTAATCTGCCTGTAAAGCGACTGAATGCTGTAAGAGATATTCAAATACGAGATTAATATTTCCGCAAAGAAAATTAGGTTTTTCTCAAAGTTAGTTGGGCTGTTTGTATATTTGTCCATCTGTCATCAACTCAAGAAGTTATGGATGGAGCTTTATGAAATTTACAGGGAATGTTAGGGCTGTTAGGAGTAACAGATGATTAACTCTTGGTGAAGGTTTGTCCTACAGTTTGTTTGTCAGCCTATTTTTTCTTGGTAACATAACTCAAACAATTATTAGCGGATCTTCATCAATTTTGCAGGATTTTTCTGGAATGTTACGAAGAGCAATTGACTAAATTTTTGTAATGATCGTCAGTCGGTTTGTCTCTATGCTTATTTCTATGTTTTGCCAGAATAAAATTAAGACCACACTGTCTACTCTATCAAGCTTAAAATTGTGAGTAGTCCCATGAGAGTTTCGGTCCATTATATATATATCACATATCACATACATATATATACATCACATCGTTTGAAGAATATCAACGTTTCTTCTGAGGTGTATGTATACATATTTGCTATTGGAAAACTTATTTACATGAGACTATCTAAAAGTCACTCGCTATGCACGGAAGATGATTGCATGCAAGATTCCATAATGGTATGAAGCTCTATATGAAATCCAAAACAGGCCAAAGGAAATAGAAGACTTTTCTCGCCAGACCACTGAAGCTCCCTGCAAAAAAAAAACTGGTCATGCTAAAAAATTCTACACAAATATATAGAATTATGACATGTCTCCCAAAAGCAATATGTCTCCAGTTGTACAAGGCTGTTGCTAAAAAGTCGTGGAAGCAATGTTTCTCTAAATAGTTTATCATTTAGTTCATTTCTACTGAGTTGATATGTGAAATTCGCTAGCAAGGAATACGGGTGCAAAATCGTCTGTACCCATTTGCAGAGAGTTGATACTTGAAAATAGGCAGCGAGGAATGCCAATATAAAACCGTTTGTGTCCTGTAGAATTGGTATGTACAAAACAGTAGCAAGCAACGTCTTTCTTAAACAGTTTACGTGCATTTGTATAGAGTTCATCGTAAAAAAATCGGTAGGATGGAGTGTCTCTCTCAGACCCTGTGTGTCCTCCTATAACATTGATATTTACAAATCAGTAAGTCTCTCAGTAAGGAATTTTATCCACCTGTGCAGAGCTGATATTTACAAATTTGCACGTCTCTTAAAGACGATTTTCATTCATCTGTACAGAACTTGCACTGACCTCTTTTTCGCTTGATTTATTCTCGTATATTAATTTAACTCTTGTCCGTTGTGGATTAGGTTTAAACAGTTGGTTTTGTCGCACTGGATTTCTGGATATAGAACTTCCTGGTCGGACAGTAGGTTTCGACTTCTTTTCCGTTGTTGATTTTGTAGTAGTCCCACCTGGAGTCCCAAAAGGCGAGTTAACGAAAGGTGGTCTTGGAGACCCTGGTCTTTTAGTAGTTGCGGGATTCACAGTCGTTGGCGTCTCGGTAGTGGGCGAAGTGGTAGTACCTGTTTCTCGACTTACTGGACTAGACGTAGTGGTAGTGTACGAGTTACCAGATTCGGTAGTGGGGGAAGATCCGGAATCGGAAGCAGTGGGTAACCTGTTGACAGGTCTAAAAATTGTGTTCTTCTGGGAGGTTGTTGGTACAGCCGGAGTCGTTGTCTCTAACTCAACTGAAAAATCCTCGAAAGGCGTTTCGAAAAATTCTAAGGGATTAATAACGGTTGCTTTCTTATTAGCGGCATTTTGGAGGACTTCCGTCAGCATCGACGATAACTTGGAAGTGTGTTTGGCCAAGAATGCTTTTGTGAATTCATCGGAAGGTGAAATAACTTTATTCTTATCGAATAAATTAGAATCTTCCGGCAAGTATTCGTTGCCCATATCGTCGTAGTACACATAGTGATAGTCGTAGTCATTCGCTGAACTTGAATATGACGATGAAGAACTGCTCTGAACCGGAACGTACTTCGAAGGATCCTGTTCATCTATGAAAGCTGAATTCTGCTCTGCTTCCTTCCCATTGATATATTTTAGAATCATTTCGGCGATATTGTATAGTGTAGACTCGGGAACTTCCCGGTCGGACGAGCGGTCTTTGAAATTGCGAATTATTTTAATAACCTTCTTAATATCAATTTCTGGAGGGGCATTCTCTTCCTCATACTGATAGAGCGTTGATTTTACATCATCGTCTTGTGATATGGACGCGCTAAACTTTTCTTTATTGGCAAGTTTGATGGCTTCTAGGTTTTGACTCGTCTGAAGTTGATTCAAAATATTATAAATATCGTACTTTAGTTTTTCGTAATAAGCTATTATACCCGAGGATGTTTTGTCGTCAAATTTGTGGTCAAGTTCATCCAAAGCTGCTGCGATGTTAGCATCACTAGTGTCAGGGACTACCGTTTTAATATCTACGGGTCGCATTTCTTTTTTGAAAGCGGGTCTGTTAATGATATACTGAATAGATTTCTTGGGAGCCTCATTGTCATCAGATTCAACAGAGGCTACAGGGGTCGGTTTCTTCATGAAGTTTGGGTTTATTGGAAACACTTCATTTCTAGGTCTAAATGGCACCCTAATAATATTTACCTCACCGGGACGAACATTGTCGAATCGGACCACCTCGCGGGTGGCAGGCCACCGAGATTCCGATGGCGACGAAGCTCTTCGACTTTCGGTAAGTGGGGAAGTTCCATCCGTTTCCCTCTTGAGCTGGAAAGGGCGTTGGCTGGAAGTCCACTGAGGAGAGGGTTGGAAAGTAATGGGCGCAGATTCTACTTTTCGGAAAGTAGAAACAGGGACCCGGGCCTGCACTGACGGGGTAGGTGGAGCTCGAAAAGTAGAAGTGGAAGAAAATGAAGGAGGGGTTACAAACTTGGATTTTGACACGTCAGAACGAGACTTTTCGAACAGAGCTTTTTCTAATTCAATTATTCTTATTTCTGGGGAAGGAGTCACGGACGAGGCATCTTTAACTTTCGTGGTTGGTTTCGCTTCCAGCAATGAAGCAAGGGACACTCTTTTCTTATTTGATGGCAGTCTGTATCCTGTTTGGAGGTAGAACGGAGCAGGTGTCCCCAACAGTCGACGAGGGGCTGAACTACTGAAGCCTTGCCCTCGGGTAGCAAGATTTGACTGCCTCAAGGAAGGGGATTTAGTTCTTAGTACGACACGAGGAGTAGGTGGCGCTGTTGGAAGGGATGCATCGCTAGGTGGAAGAGACGCTGGTGATGGTGAGAACTTGGTTGCTAGGTAAGAAACAGTAGATCTGTTGGGTCTTGGGGAAGGAGTAGTAAGATACTGAACAGTTGGTTTGGTCACAGCGTCCTCCAGTCGGACAAAAGTTGGAGTAGAGCCTCTACCAACAGTTGAAAGAGCGATCCTGGTAGGTGGTTCAGTTGGCAAACTTCTCACGGGCTCAGGAGTGGTTTTCGTAGACAGACGAGTAATCCTGGGAGGGGTAGTTATGCGACTGGCTATGGCCTGCAGCTGCTCTTCCTTGGTAATTTGTTTTTGGACGGCTGCCGAGAATTCTTCGCCGTTCTTGGATACTTGAGGGATAAATTTAAACGACTGTTCCAGAATTTCGTAAGGCTTACGTTCGCTGGCTATGGCTCGGCCAGAAGCATCGCTGAGGTCGGCGGATGGGAGGCCAATGCGACGAAAAGTCGATTCCAGGACCTCAAGGGCGCCCGAAGTTGTCAGAGCCGTTGCCAGCAGCAGCACCACCATTACTGAAATAAAGGGTAATAATAATACCAATAACAGCAATTCAGTTATCACAGCAACAACCCGTGATTCTGGGGCTACAATGTACACGCAATCGCATGCTCATATTGATGAGAGGATATTCCACACGCACGCCATCCTGATACAAAGTACAGTCACTAGCACAGACACGGCACTGTCAACAACGTGGTAGCTTTACGTCAGTTGAGCAGTGTGTGGGTGCGATTACATAACATGGCAAGACATAATAGAAACGTATGCACTGTTACATCAAACTAATAAAGGGATCACGAAGTGCGTCTCTACTGAATATTGAAATATCTATTTTATTTACTAATAGCCAACGCAGTCATGAAATGGAGGTACACTGATAATTACTTCTACGAAACCACTATTCTCTTCTATCACATTCATAGTTTGCTCTCTATACCTGTCTTACACTTCACAGTTGCCGATCTTGTACTGGATAATGCCACTGTGAAATCAAAGTAAATGATGTTTTGATGTGAGAAGATGGTAACAATCAGCATCCATAGACCTGTGCAGTAATGCTAAGAGATACTTCAAACTTAAGCAATGTTTAACCCTATCTGCTCCAAGTGATATTCAGCGCCACAAATTCCGTGACTTTTTTTCAAATGAACTTGACTATCAATAGAATTCTTATATACCCGCACACTGCAGCCAAAAATATAGATAAATATCAATATTTCAGAAAATTAGAAGATAACATTTCCGTGTAGATTTTCTTTTTATACTAAAAAAAACTTTCAAATTATCACTAACAGACACCAACAAGACTAGAAATGAAAAATAGAAGCGATTATACGTTCAGCTTGTGAAAGTATGAAAATTGCGGCAGATGTGCTGCCAAAGTATTCATCCTGTACTGTCCGGAGATATTTTCTTATATTCGCATTTAATTGACAATAAAACTACTATGAGGCATTATTTTTTTAATTAAATAGGTGAAAGAATAGTTAAATAAATGAATTTTGAGACTATGAAGAAAAACTCTGATATTGATAAAGTTATAAGCATTTTTAGTGAACGGTACAAATTTGTATCGCCTTGGTGCTCAAGCGACTGAAAAAAAAATGCTAACGAATAGGGTTAAATCTCATAGTTAGTTAAGTCAAGGGAATAAAGGATGCAGCATGGGCTGGAACAAATTATTATTGGCCTGCAATATTCCTTCTACAGGGAAACAAAGTTAATAACAAAAGACGCGTATGGTAGATAGTATCGTCATGTACCAACTTTTGGGCGGTCTAATAGCAAGTTCTAAATTCATATTTAAATCAATACTGAGCAAATATACTATTATGGATGCCCGCATCCCTGTATAGTTTGCAATTGGTTAAAGTAAGAGATAATGAAACTTCTTATAGGCTCATTCATATTTAATGCCATTGAAATATGTTACTTAAAATACCTCCAAGAAGAACTAGAAAAAATAAGTTGGCGTAATGGTCTTTTTAAATACATATAAAACCAGAGAATTGCGTGATCGGATGTCCCTCCTGATGAAAATCACATAATATCCTTAAAAAATACCTATTATCCCTTTGGTCGAAAACCAGCAAGATTAGCTGATTTACAAACTTTAAAAAAAACTACACTGTCAGAAAATAACTAACAAAACTCGTTGGTTTATTGTTCATAAAGATGAATAAAAAATCATCTTTAAAGAAATTCACCAAACTAATTGACTAAATAACCTTTTAAAAAAATCGGAGACCTAATACGACAAGTGCGGTAGCGCCTTGGGATTATCTAAGTCGTTGCTACGCTTGGCATATTAACCCTTCAACTGTTTATCACTCGTGTCACCTCATATCCCTCCTATAGGTTAAAACTAACAAAACTAGTTGACTTAACCTTCTTCCGAAATGAGTTCCCTGAACACTTCTTGACCTAATATCCCTCGCAAACAGATGGCTGCGTGCATAATACTTACACAACCACCACATACACACAGCTGCTGTAAACACTGCAGGTAACGAGCGTAACGCTTAACTGTAAAAGCACACTCACCAAACAGAGCTACTACAAAAATCGGCGCTTACCATTGGCTGATGCGACCTCAGGCTGACCGAGTGCCGCCGAGGGTTTTTTTTTTTTTTGTGAGTATGAATACTCGAATTGTTCGTCATGCGAGAGTACATGACACTGTAGCCCAGACTGTGTATTATGAGATCTGGCTTCTCGTCGAACTAACTTCGGTTACAGTAGGTTTTTGAGTGTACATATAATGCTTTTTCCTAATGTAAGTTCGTGATTAGGAAGACCAAGACTGTTTGTGATGGGATTTGGCTTCTCATCCAGCTGCTTAACAGGCTTCAGTTGCTGTAGATATTTGACTATGTATTTAAAGCTTTTTTCAAAGGTGAGTTCGTGACTAGGAAGGTAAGACTGCATGTCTTTAGGTGAACCAATGACATTGCCTCAAGGTGACCTACTGGCTTGAGCTGCCTCTACTTTTTTCCTTGCGAGATTTAAATATTTTTTCTCATGAGAGTTCGTGAGGAGGATGGCAAGACCGCGTCCTTTGCTGTGGTCGGTTGAGTGACCTGAATTTTAAGCAAGTAAACCGGTTCCGTTGAGGGAAAGAATATTGATGAGGAAACAGTGTACAGAGCTAGAAATTGCCATCTCAGGGCAATAGCTGTTCCCTTGGCGGAATTTAGACGTAGCTATTCGGAAGGTGGCTGAAAAGTCCTGAGCCTCCAATGTTGCCGTTTGGGGTACCAACAAAGAACGATTGAAGTAATTGAAAATAAAAATCACGGATCTCTGATATTATAGTATTCTTTGCGTCCAGAAAGATAAGTTGTCGCCATTTCAACACTGACGGAAACGTATCTGTTGACTCAGTACTTATTACGCACCCAGTATTTCTATAAAAAAACTGGTAATGAAATCGAAAAGCAGCGTTCTAACTTGCATTCACCGCGAAAACTATTCCGTTGACGGAAAGTACATGCATGGATGAGTGACAAATTAAATGAGAGTGTTTAAAATGGGTTTTATTATGTCAATGAAGGATAAATGAAATTACATAGACGGAAAGTACATAATTATATTGACATGTGATGAATGAGTTAGGCAGTCTGTATGTACTTAATTATATTGATAACTAATATATATAATTACAGGGAGGGTAAATACGTAATTATATCGATGAGTGGGAAATGAAATAAGAAACATGGAAGGTACATTATTATATATTGGATGAGTGAAGTTAGAAAGAGGAATATAAATTTCATTTGTGTGTAAGACATGTACCGTTGAGGACATATTCTGACAATGCGATATAAATAGCTAATTGATTAAAGCATTTGAGATAAATAGAATAACTAACGCAGCTAATGTATAGGATCGTACTCAAACTGCCCAGAGCGCGTCTCTTTTCAGCTCAGGGGAAGAAATAGCACTGGTTATCTAAATTACCTGTTGGCTTAAAAAGATAGTAGGTATACTGACTAGCCAAATTATCTGCAAGTTGGCTTCAAAGGAAGAAGTTTTGACCGAAAGATACTAACTGAATTACACGTTTATTTTAAAATAAAATGTACTTACTGATGAGCATTATCCAACTTGTATGTTAGCGTAAAAGGAAAGAGTACTGACTGAAGGGTACTGACTATCTTAATTACAAGTTGGCTGAAAAGGTACTGATGAATTAGAGGAGGAAAATGAACATTTATCGAAATATTTGCTATTATTAGAATCCTTCTTTTTTAATGAACGAAAATACTGATGCACGATTTAGAAATAAAGAATAAAACTATAAATTGCATTCGGTTTAAATACCTATAACTTGAAAAAATAAACTATGAATAAAGGAAGCAGATATAAGGAACTTCCAAATAACCCAGGTACAAAAACCTGTTGCTAAAAAAATAACGATAAGGATACTACCGTAATTTGCTTCAAGTGCAAAATTCTGCTCCGTTTATATAATAACGTGAAATCATTGAGAGATACCTTGGGTTTCCTTGGTTTGAGGTATAAAGATGGGACACATGTGGATGGTGGGGAAAATATTTGTGAGTAAAAATATCGTAACACTGTTTGTGGCTTTTTTTTATATTATTTATACTTCTTACTTTAATGTGTGCGCAAGAATTCGCTCTCCTTCCCAATACCGGCTATAAGAAAACTCAAATAAATTGACTATTACAAAGTGAATATTTGTTGTCCCAGCAGCTAAAAGCATAACGTATATTCAGGAGCAGTTAAAAATTCTGGTGGGCTGGGATCGATGGCTGTGTAATAAATAATTGTTTCTCAGACTGAAAAGCTGATAGCCCTTTTATCGATGACTAAAGGACGCTTTTACCGTAGGAATAGCGAGCATTAGGTGGCTCGGAACATATAACATACGGTACACATAACACTGAGTTGGTAAAACTATAAATCCTGTAAATATAACCCGGATAGATATCCAGAACTATTTTTTTTTTTTTCTCTCAAAGCCTTCGAAGGTGGAGCAAAATGACTACATATATCTTGTTCTTTTAGGTATAGGATTACCGAAAGCCTTTATGAACTACTCAACAAAGACTAAAATCTGGACTAAGCTCCAACTAAAGTAGACCACTGTATATCATGTTTTACATGTTTTAACGTTACAAGTATCTCAGAAGATCAAATACGATGTACTAGGATACTAGAAAACAGCGCCATAGCTCAAGATTGGTTCAACACATAGGCCACTACCATATAAATTATAGTCAGCTATCTAGGAGAAGAAACAGTGTAGCACTAGAAGGAATCTTACTTACATAGCACACTTCGCTACTTGTACACTATGCAACATCTCCAGATTTGGTTAAAGCTTAAGTATTACAGAAAATATTCATTAAAAATACAAGAAGCACATTAAAATTGCGAGTAGTCCAATAAGGGTTTCTCCACGTCAATCGTTAGGGCCTCAGGGCAAACTGGCCAGCGGTTATGCCAACCCTGCTTTGATTTCATAGCCGCTGAGGCAGAACTGAGACGCTCGGTCGATCAGTCTGCTGAGGTGTAGGTCACTGGGTTGTTCTAATGGGGAGGAATGAACGGCTAAACCCGTCGGAGAAGAAGATGATGTGGAGGACTGCTGCAGTGATTAATGGATGAAGCTTCCCATTAGGGAAATCATAGGCCTATATCCGATATCGGATAATATCGAATGATCGCGACAAAATTTGTGACTAGCTGTAAGCTAATAAGAAGGTCGATGCAATGTACAGAGGAGGAGAGGCTGGTACTATCTATATATGAAAGACATCGTTCTAGAAGTGGAAAACGATAGAAGAGGAGGAGGATTTCATGTTTGAGAGAAATTGCCAATGAGATCGACGATTGATAGAGAAAAATGGGAGGTTCTACGGATAAAAAAATTAATCAGCAGGTCGATGGATGATAGAAGAAATAGGGAGATAATTCAGTTTTGTAGGAATGAAGTTGCCAGTCAGGGAAGGTCGATGACTGAGAGAAAAGAAGTAAAAGGTCTTATACGGATAGATGAAACGAATGTTAGTTAGGTCGATCAATAATAGAAGAGGAGGAGGAGATTTCGTGGATGGAAAAACTAGTGGTGCGATCAATGTATGTTAGCAGGTGAATGGTGGGTAATATGGAGAAAGTAAATTATTCAACAGTAGGTAAATGGCCGAAAAGCAGTGCGCAGTTTCATGAATGAAAGGAAGATCAATATAAACCCGTCAGACTGATGGGAAAAATGGCTGGCCGATGGAAGGGGAGGCCCCTTAACAAAAACAGACACGATACGTGAGAGAGGATGAATATTTCCGACGGGGGAAAACTTTCAAGTTATAGGTGAAAAAAAAAAACTATTGTGTAGATAAACGAATTATTTTGGATGAATTGAATAAAATTCCAGTTCTCGTAGTAATAACATTGCATGAAATATCGTTTATGAAATACACTGGTTGTTGCAAATTTGCTGAATAGCTTAGGAAGGGAAAATTCAATACACACAGGAAAAAAAGTAGAATTAAGCAAGAGTATGCTTATATGTATCTTATTTAAGGTAAACATAAGCATAAGCTACAACGCCGACAGGATCTCCTATAAGACTTTCTAAGGAAAAAAGTAAATTGAAAGAACTCTTGAGACTATGATAAATAAGGACATTCAGGATAGCATTCTTGATAATTAGCCAAATTTCACAGAGAAATATTTATTACAGTAAATTCTGGTGAATATAAACGCCAAAAGGCTTCAGATTCCAAAGTAGCATCGAAGCTTCTATAGCGAAAAGACATCTATAAGGAAATAGATACAATTTGGACTAATATTCACGAGCAAATAGCTACCATCCAATATATATATATATATATAAAAGCTTTTGTTGTGGACCGATCTACTCGTGAATCCTAGAGAAAATTATTGGAAACACAATAAAAACAAACTTACTTACACAAGCCTTCTAGGCGTAATAAAAATAGATCAAGAAAAAAGTAGTGAAACTCGGCCCCTCTTCTAGATAATACTGAACTTTAAATATTTTTCTGTTTGAATTAAATAATTCAAAATACTAATTTCTAACGTCACTTGAATTGATGCTCGATGAGTTAGCGAGATAAAAAACTATTATATCAATTCATAAATAATTTTCGATTTTTTACGTAAATTGAAAGTGTTTTTGCCCAGTTAGGTAGCTCATATTTTAGTTTGCTAGTCTAAACGGAGAGCAAATACAACGTGTGGCTAAAAATCTAAGAAACAAACGTCCACCACTTGTTCACAGAAAAACGGTTATCCACCTTCATGACAACGCAAGACCACATGCTCTACAAGTGGCGCAGGAAAAAAACGCTGCTGGTTAGTACTACCCATCCACCATATTCCCCTGACTTCGCCCAAACTGATTTTCATCTCTTTAGGTCTTTGCAGAATGTCCTTCAAGGCAGAATACTCACAGAAGACAATCATGCGAAAGAGTACATCCAAAACTTTTTCGAATCGAAGCAGTCTTCATTTAATTCGGATGACATTTGAAAAAATTGGCAAATGGGGAAAGGTGATAGAAAATAGTGGTGAATATACGATTGAATACATTCTATAAAAAAATTGTGTTTGTATTACACGATGCATTGAAGATCATAGAAGAGAAAGTATTTAAGAATCAACCTAATATTATAATTCGCAACTCGAATTAAACTAAGATGCCCTTACATACAAATTAATAATTTGTCTTCATACCATCGTAGTAATTCTATCGAGAGCCGCTGTTTGTTACCTTGACTTATGTTGGCATAAAATTTTCAGTAATTCTCGGATGCAGAACTTCTCGATATCATATTTTGTCGCCGTAGTTAGGGATAACTCTGATTATAAGGGTAACATGACTTAGTTTTGAATTTGCTCATTACAGTCTTTTGAACTCAATTCCAAAATATGTTTCTAGAAACATCACTTTTAGAGCTTTTTTATCTCACCTAGCCAGAAAGACCTAAATATCAGCCTTAGATGGTGGTTGTAGATAAAAACGTAAAATAAGGTAGGTCAGCTGTCCCCTATATGGACAGACTAACTACAAAGATGCAGTTACACATTTTGATGTTTCGTCAGTAAAAAATTTATCAGACTATAGAAAAAAATGAGTATGTGCTTACGCAGATAATATTGCAGTGCCCAAAGTACACAAAGAAAAGCAGATTACAGAAGTTACATCAGAAAATTGCTATGCTGAGTCATGCTCATGACTGGCACAAATACAAGACAGGCGCCGCAGGTTACTTGTATCACCAGAGAATTTTTTTTTTTTTCATAATGCAGCATTGTCGCCAGGAATAGAATCTAAATTTGTATGTGAATATTTTGCTTACTGAATATTTGTATGTGTTACATTTTTATACAGTTATGCCTGACTAATTATGCAGAAATTATAAGTATTACAGACAGCAATATTCAAGAAGTTACCAGTTTACCCAATATGTTTGTTCTTCAAATTTAGAATCATCTCCCCTTGAGATGCCTGGTGTACAAAGAGTGTAGCGAACAGTAAAAAAATTAACAGCGGCTTCTTAGATGCATAAATCAGGAAATATCTTACTGCAAAACCCCACTTTTAGCTAAAGCTATCGACGGAGTCAATTCTTTTCTTCAACTCAATATAATAGAGGTCACTAGCGTGAACAACCAAAACCTGATGAGGCAAATGAATAATTGGTTATTAGGTAAACAAATTTGTGTATGATGTGCCATGGGTAAATGCATAGTATTACAAAAATACACCTGGCAGCAGCACGATGTCGTAGAAAAAGAATGGTGCACTGATCTAAGGTCCCGTGCTACTAAGCTTATCCAAGTATGCTGGGTTTTTGAAAAAAAGTGATATAGCGAATAAATACTATAGGTTGTCTCGTATGTTGGCGAGATTGGTTCGGTTATTGATTAGTGCTGCATGATTCTCAATGGGAGTTGAAGTAGACTGCAGTTATACCGTAAGCTACACAAATTCTGTGAACATCTACGCATGACAATGCTTCTCTCAGCTGCAGCATTGACTCCAAATTACTCAAGCTCCGCTCAAAATCCAATTTTATGCAGGACCGATTTTTTCAAGTTGCAGTGTGAATTCGTAGTAGCTACAAGACAATTAAAGGCTCCAACTCCAGAAATCACTCCGCGCAAAATTATTTGCACGAATTCTATATCCCAGCTGATGCACAAAGAAGAAATGCAGGCAACAACTGCCCACAAAAAATTTATTAGCGCGAATTCCCAATCACAGCTGCTGCACAAGACTTCCATTCGGGCAACAACATCAGGTGAAATTAAAAGCACGAGTTCCGAATTACAGCTGCTGCAGAAAGACTCCAATTCGTGCTGTGACCTGATATAAAAATTAGAGCGACATCTACTCGACATATGGCGCACACGCCCTCCATCGTCTACGCGAAACACCGTTCGTTCCTGAACCGGTCCCCCCAGCACTCGCATGTGTTGTATCTGAAGAACAGGAGGCAGCACGGCGACACCGCGAACCCGCCGGCATCTGTCCCGAACGTAACGGAAAGACGAGTTCTACGTGCGCGACTGTCGCCAAGTCTCAACGGACCGTGACTGACTTTTATGCGTGACAAATGAGGTGCAAGTGAACAAGTCGAAGACCTGAAGAGTTAACTAGGAAATTAACCTAGTAGTCCACATAAAAGCTCAATATTAGTAAGAATTGCACTAATTGAAACGTGACCAGAGGTTTTATTGGCCAGTAAATGATTCATTCCAAAACACTACCGGAAAGTTATTGGTTCTATACGAAACCTGAAGAGCCAACTAGGAAAAGCCAACGATATGCATTTCATATCGAACCTCAAGATTCTTAGCAACAGTACTATTTGCAGCGTAACTAAAAGTCCAGTACATCATAATAATTTGTAATCTCACTAAGCAAGATACAAATTAGCCCGAAGTACAGTAATTCACTAACAGGGTGGCAAAGACGTCCAATATTCTTGCTATAGCATCAGAATCAAAGGTCTAACCTATTGTTATTATTATCCCTATTTCACAATGACTTCTACCCGCACTCAGTAACTATAACCCCATGTCTTTTTTCATTAGATGCGTCGCAATGACTTCTATAGTACTCCCGCTGCAGCATCAGAAACAGTGGCTTCAGCTACTGTATAATTAACTGTCCATTCTCCTATTGACTTCCAGCATCTGCCTGGAAGCTCAAGGCACAATAGCCTGAGCATGCTCACTCAGCCTCTCTCATAACCAGGTTAGTGTTACGACCTGCGGTCTTTTCTAGAGTTTTTCTAGCACTTTCCCCTTTGTATATCCAAGGATGCGAGCTGCGGAGCAGCTTCTTGGTGTGGGAAGGAAGAGAAAAAGGCCAAACTTTTACGTGCGTGACAGGGCGTGTGTGTGAGCTCAACTTGGATCTCTGCTCGTGGAGGAAGCGCAAGAAAAAGGAAACTCATACGTAATGCGGCAACCAAAGCATGTATATAAGAACTCTACGTCTCACAAAGGTAAAGTACGTTCTACTACCATTGAGAATGATTTTGCCTGTCGAGTTTTTTTAAATGAATAGTTGAATGATGAATAAATCAGGATGAATGGCTGAAAAAAACAGCTGACGGTTGCAACTAGATATTCTATATCTGTTTTAGTTGAAAAACTAGGTTTAGTGACTCAACAGATCGCCAGTCCAGCTACGGAAGCTCATTCTACAGGATTACTATTTCGGCTGTGGTTAATTTGTAGGTTACGTGTCCCAATTGACCAGCAAAACGTCTACAATGATCAATCCCATTTCATCGTAGATGAAAAACTAGGGCGGATGGCTCACTAGAACAGCGGCAGTTCTGCAGAAACTAAAACTGATCTAACTGACATTTTGGTTGTAGTTGCTGATGAGGTGACCTCACTGAGCTGGGAACAGCTACAACAACAGCTTCTATTTGTATTTTAAGTAGGAAAATTAGATTAAATAACAAACATGAGAAGCGAAGGGCTTCATAAACCAAGCCCACAGCATTACCAGACCGGACGAGGCTGGATGTCATCGTAGAACAACAGCAAACCGGCTAAAATAACTAGTTTTATTGCCAACTTAGAAAAACCAGGATAGTTCTTCTAATAGAACAGCAGCTCGACTATACAGGAACTAATCCTTCGGATGCAGTAACTAGGCCAGACCTTAAAGTCGTGGGTATGAAGAAAAAAAAACCTCCTTTGTGCGATGCAAAGGAGAACTATCTTTCCTCCCAGCAGACAGTGGACAGGTTTAGCAAAAACTCAACTTTCTACTCCGGTGATACCCGCCGGCTGAAGACGAAACTCTAGGAGGTCGTCCTCAGGGTGTGGACTAGACGAAGTATGTCCCAGGGGTACCAAGATTCAGATCGTTAAGAAGAAGCTAGAATCATATCCTCCGGGAACCAAAAGGTGAACTGAATTGTAGTTGGATGGAGGATATGAGATACAATTTGAATTCAGACGTCGCTAATTCAGGCTGTGGATACGATGAAGACATTACGGGTACCAAGATAGTGACTATAAGGATATTTATGACATACTGTAACTATTTCTTCGTGCTAACAAAGTTAATCCACTTTCTAGTAATACAATGCATTTGATCCAATTATTCTTGTGTTTGTCATGATGTTTGTTAGCAGCATAACTCAAAAAGTTTTGAACGGATCTTCACGAAAATTACAGAAGCTATTAACACTATCGGAAGGCATAAATGATTATATTTGATGCGAATGCAAAGAAAATTACGGTCTCAGAACCAATTTTAATTTTTCGTTACCGTTGCCTTGCTTGGCGGAGGTTTGCGCTCTCAGAGTGCTCTCTAGTTATTATTGAATTGGATCTGATTTGCTTATTACATATTGTAGTAGTTTCAATTGATGAAAGCCTTCGTATTGGGAGATATAAATTCGTGATTTCAAATTGAAATGTTTGTGCTGTAGGTCGTGATGTATGGTACCCCATACCTACTGTATGATATTACATGTAATAGTATTTAGTCAAGCAGGTGAAACAGTGTCAAGCCATGCAGATCTCTCTTCGGGAAGAAATGAATGCACTTACCTTACTTTGATGAAACAAGCTGTAATATTAGCAGGAATCATATACATATGATTTTCTTCCCGTGGTAGAGTATTCGTAAGCTAGTATTATTGTGGTGCTAGTTCTGTTTCTATAGCTTGGTGTGTGATGGTACAGAGCTTTGTTGATTAGGTTGTAAATGCGTAGCTGTAGTATCAATAAGAAATGAATGTAAGGGACATTTTTGAAATAAGCTGCGATAGAATAATCTGAGAACACCTTCCCCCGTGAAAAAATAAATTATGATGAACAAATTAGCTATATTTAGTCGTGCTCAGGGTATGAACGAGTATATATCAAGATCTATAACTCTAAGTAGAGAATAGAGTCAAAACCTTTGCAATTGATGAAGTGAACTGTAGTGGTTGTAAGATATTTAGTTACACATTGAATTTTAGCGTTGATTATTGAATGCATGAACACACAAAAAGGGTAGAGGTTATCTTAAATGCATAAACGCTAAGCCTACCCTTTTGTGCTAATAAAGTTAATCCATTCCATAGAAATGCACTGCAACTTTGTGATGCAAAACAGCTGGTTTTGTTGGTACTTTTCCCGCGTTCATGGAAATTCACTCTTAACTACACAATGTTAGATTTGCCTCTTGATTTAGCTTTTGGTTTCGCTGAAACTTAACTTCCTTATTCTTCTAAGCATTTGATAATCATAAATATTATTGAAGTGATGGACTTTCGCATAGGTTGTCACCGTAAGCCACGCATGTGAAAAATCAAAGAGAGAGAATTTTTGCCCCCAGAGAAGGAGACGTGCGGACACGAGCGTGTCCCACAACAGGAGTTGCAGTCTAAACTGAGCGTTGTTAGATTAGATTAGAGAGCCGGCACTAGACGGACAACAGGCCCATTCTCAGAGAAGAACTGAAACGCACGCTTCGGCCTACTACTAGGTTAGATTATATAAGGTAGCTACCAATGAAAGGATAACACACTCATTCCAAGAGAGAAGCCGAACGCCCGCTCCTGCCCTGTCCGGGCTGTTACTCTTACGGCACCAGTGGTGGCATAGTCTTGTAGATATTGTCTTTATTGGAGTGTAGTGTTGCACTATGCAGCTTTATCGATTCAGAGATAGGTATGATGTTGCGCCAAAGCCTGCTACTGGATTTGGAACTGAACAGGAACTGAATGTCTGCTAAACCTACGGGCACGGTTACTGCTGCTGGGTTTAAGACTGTGGTCATAATATTGATATTGTCTTATAGCTCGCTGTAGCAAAGCCTAAGCAAGGTTACATTGGCGACAATAAAGTGTGCGTGAAGCCCAAAAGCTACTACTGTTTGCCAGAAGTGGGCAGCTCTACTCACTTGCGGCTCTGCCCTAATGACGCAAAAGAGGCCGGAAGGTTGCAGTAAAACCAGACCTGCGGTCTTATGTTGCTAATGTGATCGTCCCGAAAGGTCACCTCTACAATATGAACTTATGCTGTAGAAAAGTACACCTAGAGATGTATCTTTAGCAGTAAGTTTATGCTTATCTTTGATAAGGTAAATCTAAAAATGAATCGGATTAAATTCGTCTTATAAGAAGTAGAATAGGCCACGTTTGATTAGAAGCCTAAATTAAACCTACGAGGCTTGACTTGAACCAAATTTCAAGAAGAAACTTCGGCTTTGCAGCTTTGAACCGAGCTGCCAGTGTCAGACGCAACTGGATTACGTTACAATGTCAGACGCGCCAGACGAATTTCAAGTGTCACACGAATAGCAAGTGTCAGACGAGTTGCAAGCGTGAGACGTAGCTAACTGGATTAAGTTGAGTCCGCTGAAAACTCCATTTTGTGGAGCAAGATCGAGTTTCTGGAAGTCTTAAGAATAACCGACTATAAGAAACAATTCCTGACACTCAATTCAACAGGTCGAATCCAGCGCACCTGCCTCACGTTTCCGACAAAACAGTCCTCGAAAGCTTACTTTAAACCTCCCACAAACTTACCGTTACCACCGAGATTTTTCTGAGCACAACCCCTCCCTGCCACAAGACCTTGTTTCCAATACGCTTCGGTCCTCTCCTCGCCCTGAAGCAATACCTCTATAGTCTTCAACTCTCCCTCCTGCTCAACAACTTTCGCCTACGCTTTTTGCGGGAGCTCTACGCTCTCTGAATATGGCGAATATTTCATTTTTTTTATAAGCCATAACACAATAAAACGCATCCTTCGAGCTTCGAATGTCACTTCTAGAGACAACAAAATAATGCAATTGCTGGATGTGAGAGAAACCTTTACTGGACTTCAATGCAGAGTTTCTAGCTGGTGCAAAGCACTGTAATTACAGAGACTTTATGGATGTTTACTTAATGGACACTTCTTTGGCACTTTATTTTAAACGTATATACTCGTACTGTGTCGTACGTTTATATTTTGCAGATACTTTAGATCATGGATACTTTGCATTGTCAGTCTTTTATGGATATTTCACTTTATAGACATTTATTAAGATTTTATGGATGCTGAGAACAGTGCAGCATTTAGCTCGCTAATTGTCGCCTATGTTATATACATTAATTAGCTCCGCTTGACTGTGGATTCTGAGATGAGCTCCACCGGTAAAGGGTTCAAAAAAACTTGAACCGGATTTAACGAGGTATTTCCTACATCGCATGGCTGCTTCGTAAGTACACTTACATGGGTTCAAGAACTGTATTTATAAAGCAGTCAGAGAACAACTCCAAGCAATCACAAACCTCTTTTGCAACTTTGCGAGGGCAGAGGAGCATATATGCATGGCTGCAACGTCTTGTCGACTGAGGATTTAAACACTTCAGGGCACAACTTATAATGCAGTAGTAGTCATGAATGTAGCACGAGCAGCAAGTCTTTATTTCCATATATTTTTATACTTATTTTTTATATATTTTTAAACTCTGAAATATTTAAGTTTTGGATCGTACATAAAGCATCCATAGTAAAATGTTCGGTGGGCCTAGTGCCAAGGTTACATTATGCACTCGCATGCACAACTTAATGTGACGAGGAGCAGTTCTAACCTCGTCCCGGGATATATATTTGAAGTCGGTAGCATAGATGCAGCAATATTAAAGACGTGCGAGTTGCACATCCTCGTACCAAGTAGTACGTGTGATTGCATATTGTGGCCCCGGCACAAGATAGCATAGTATGTACAATGGCATACGCCAGCAATTAAGAGTGCGCTGATGTTAGATGTGTATTCTTTCGCTGAGAAAAAGACGGAAAGAAAGAGAGAACTCCAGAAGAGTCATAAAAATAAAGAACACAAATAAGAAGCGGAAAAAAGAAGTGTTGTTATGATGATAAAATGACATAGGAAACTAGAACGCCTCGTGGCGTAAGACCATCACCCGCAGTGGGAGAAAATTTCATCGCCGTCATTTTTGATGGCCAGCTAATCCTAGTTTTTTGGCATGGGTCACATCGAGGGCAACCCACTAGACTACCACCAAAAAATTATGAACATTGCTCAACTTCTTGTACCACTTTTTGGGTGGACAGACAAATGTATATACAAATATAATATAAATATAAATATACACATATATATGTGTGTGTGTGTACTTGAATCTTCAACAAAAACACTATCACTTCTCTCACTTCATTCGCTGGTGTCAAGAAAGAAAGGCAACAGGAAATAAAGAATCAAGATAAATCAAGACAAGAAGAACGTAGTTAGGATGGTAGGCAGCAGGGGAGAAAAAACGACAATGGAAGAAACAACGGAGCGCTGCAGTCGGAAAGAAAGGTAGTGTGAGTGAAAGAAAAGAAAGAAAAATCTTAGCGAAAAAAAGGAAGGCAACAGAAAAGACGAAAAAGACAAAGGAAATATCATGATAAACGATAGGTAAAGGGTATTAGTGGAACAAAGGCGGGTGGAAAGAGTGAATGATAACACGAATGAGACAAAAACTAACAGTAAGAAAGATAGCTAGAGCAACTGGTAGAAAGAATATAAGAGAGACATCACATGTGGCAAATATGAAGAAGGAAAACACTTAAGACAGAATTGCTGACTGCATCTTCCGCACTGTCGAGCCAACGAAAGTAACGGGAATTATTTCAGTTTTTTGTTGCAGATGCGTTGAATTCTGGAGAGAATTACTGATGTGTAGCATCGCGAGACGAAAATATTGTGGCATTTCACAGCTATGCTCGGCACGAAATGGTGACAGGTGTGAATTGAAACGACAGTCACTGAATGGAACAGCATTCCATTGCGGGACGACAGCACGACCATCAGGGATAGAAACAATGACTCATTTATTACACAACGAAACCAGCAGCTCGCTGCTCGGACTGGATGCGCGCGCAGTCGGCTGTTCGCTTCTAAAGTGGACAAGAATTCTGTTAGGGCACATACTTTTAAACTCTATCAGGTATTCTTGGCTGTCCCACTAACTAAAATTGGGAAACCAACTTCTGGGACAACCGATAATAGTGGTAGGGAAAATAAATTCGCAGTAGGAACATCGTCTGTTGTTATGTACTAACAAGTGGGTTCATCCAAACGATGCCTGAAAGAAAATAAGCCTAAAGTGAAGAGAAACTTGAGACCTCGTGGAAACCCACAGCCTGCACAAAGTCTCGCGACAAGTGCATAACGAGAAAACTGAGGGCCAGAGCTGCGATGAAACAATGCGGCCGCGCACTGTACTGTTGCTTATACAGCAACGCTTTCTAAACGCTTTAGAGAGCCAACGTGGCCGACACAAAGTCGTGCGTGATGGCACAGTCCATCATAGCCAATTGCATTTCCGGTTAATTATCCACAATTCGCTAGTCAACTCCTCTGATTGATTGTGACGTCATACTTTAATTTCTTTTTTTTTTTTTGGTCATGTGAGAGCTTACTGTTCTCTATTCATTGCAGCGCACTGTAGTGAAGCGGAAGTAAGGCTGTATAGACGACAGTGCCGTGTCGGTCAGTTGTGTCTGATCGCTCTTCAGGTCTCAGTCACGGATCTGCTTAGGCGACTTTAGTTCGGTATCTGTCATACTTTTGTTGCATGAAGATATTTTATGACGAGGGCTGTGGGTTGCCGCGAGGGGTTTATCTCTGGAATATGCAGCAGTGGCAACAAACAGGTCGAGAGGTCAAGTAGATTCAAAGAAATCTCTCAGCAAACCAAAATGTTGCTACCTTTGCATGCAAGCGCTTGATCGGAGCAATTAAAAGGCAAGCATCGTCGTAATACTGATCATTCATTTTTGGTTCGTGTTTTTAGTTAATATTTATTAAAATGATTGACTAGGGGTATTACAATACAATTAAGTAAAACAATATTATAATAGAAGTTTTTTATAACGATTTGAATCTTTTTTATTTTTGGGGGGTAAATTGTGTTAATATTAAAAGGGTTGATTTGAGAATGATTCAGGGTACATCTGTAAAGTCAATACAAAGTTATTCATTCATAGTTAAGCATAGAGAGAAAATTTATAAAGCACAGCTACTTCCATTAACTTTACTGCCCATCCGAAATCCTAGGATCCTCCGTGTTCGCCCAATTCCAATCTTGTAAATTGTATTATTAAACACACGTAGGACGTTGAACACTATTCTTGATCGACCTTTACTGGTGCTTTTTTTACTCGTTACATTTGTCTGTGAGTTTGACACAAATTACTTATAAGTATTAGAAATGGGATACTTTTGTGATGCTTTCTACTTTCCTGGTTTCTTTGAGAAATGTCGTGTAGTAGTGTTAACAGCTAAACGCCTTAACTTGGTAGAGAGATATATAACTCAATTCCACTCAGTCGTAACAGTTGCACGTTCTGTCCTAATCCCCCTACTGAAGCCCTGTAATCCTCCTTGCCGTATCAGTTCTCCCTCTGTGACTTGGTCCAAGTTCCCTCCCCTGAAACCCAAGAAACAAGATTGTAGTCCTTATACCGCCTTTCCCGCTGTGGTCCATCTACCGCCTCTCCCGCCAAAGCCCTTGAGTCGTCCTTGTCGTCCTAATGCCCCACATGAATCCAGGAGCCCTAATTCCGCCTTCTGAATCTTATAACTGTAGCCCCACTTCCTACCTACCCTCCTCCGGAAAAACCCTGGATTCTATAGCGCGGACACAGGTCCCCTCTCTGAAACCTTTAACTCCTCCTTAATTATATAAGGTCCCGATTCTCTTGTAAACATTACAGAAAGCATCCATGCGCCTGCTAAACGGGTTACTGCTTTTATGTCATTAGCTCCCCAGCTGACATCGGAGCCACCGGAAGGGGGAGAAGCTCATAAGAAGTCTGCTACAACTTTCTCTGGATCTCAGCAACGTTATTGCTGCCATCATCTCGCTCCGATGCGGAGTGAGAGACCGGAAATTGGTTATTTCTGTGCTGAAGGTAGTGAGTGCTAACAAGTACAGCCGAAGGAATGTAAATGAATTTTATGTACTGACGGTAACTGTAGTAAAAGGAGTACACTTTGAAGAATGTAAATGAATTAATTCTGTATTGATGGTAATGGCAGCTAAGGATTACGGTCTAAACAACATGAATGAATTGGTATTAGCGGCGGTAATCACAGTCAAAAGGGTACAGTCCTTGTATCTGGTTTTCAAAAAATGTAAGCATTAAATATGTATATTAATAAACTTATTCTGTGATGAATAAATTCTGAAAAATCTAAATTAAATATTCTCCAATTAAATCCTGGAAATTATTTATTCTCTTTGAAATTAATAAATGCTATAAAGTTAGCATCATATTGTGCTTAATAGACAGAATTTTTTTCTTGGGAATGTGAGGCGTCCAGAAAATTGACAGTAAATTATTCTGTGTTAACACTAAGGCAGTGTAAAATGCAGAGTATGTTTATGTTCTTGACAAACAAGATAAAAATGAAAACTGCACATGTCAAATTTTAAGACTTGAAAATTGATTGTCTTTTGCTAAGGTTTGTGTATACTGAATAACGATCGTATTCTGTGCAGATATGCTTTCTGCACTAGGTGAAACTTGGACTAGCAAAACGAAAAAAGAAAAAAAAACTACACACTCCCTCGGGTAGTACAAGGTTATTCTCAGTGACTCTGCACACCCAATAAAAAAGAAGAAAATCTTCTCACTTCTCTACCGATTAAAATTATCATTGTAAGAGCATGGGGAAGATGAGAAACTACGGAGAAAGTTTACTGCTCCCGTAGATAATCCTCTGCAAGATTCGGTAAATGCAACAAGTTTCCTCCCTAAAAACTGGTCGAATTGGTAACCTTTAGGAGTCCGAAGCATCCTCAGGGTAAATATTTTTACCCCGAACTCTTGAGGCGCATATTCTCTCCTTGAAAAGTTTCACTACTTTCAAACCGGGCGTTGTCGTCACTGTTACTTTCAACAAATTCTGAGCGATATTAAGCAAACTTAAAGAGCACTGAAACTTACAACATTTTTCTTGTAAACTTTTTCTTCTTGCGGACAGGAAGTTTTCACTGTTACTTTCAAAACGACAAAGAATATTGAGTATTTTTTTCTTACCGAGAAATTTGCTATAGCCTCGTGGTAAAAATTTCACTGCTTTCGAACCGGGCCTTGTCACCACTATTACTTTCAATAATTCATAAAAATATACTGAGCAAATAAGCAAACGTGCGGAGAAAATATTAAATTTGACACATTGAATAATTTCATTACTCGCAAACCGTACGTTGAGTAGCCTTTTTACCTCTAACGAAAATATGAGACACACATCATGGCGCTGCCAAAACTGTTATGTTTAGCTACTATGTTTACAAGTAAGTTTCATATATTTTCACAGGAGGTTCCTATGCCACCGTTGATCTAATAACCAAGCATAAAAATAAAATATAAAAATATAAAAACTTTCACAAATATTAGCAGCTCCTTTTACTACCAAATTTACGTATTCATTTTTCAAATACTATTGTATAGATCAGTACAATTCTCTTTATTGCCATGATTACAAGAAACTATGTTAAATATTAATAGACTAGTGGCCCATGCCGTCATTATAAATGACGGAAAAAAATTAACACTTCACCGAAACCCCGCCGTCTTTTGGGCTTCCTCATTTTTCCCCTTTCTAATACTGATGAAAAAGATTCCAATGTATCCAATTTTTTTTTTGCCTTTTGAAATCTGAATTTTCTCCTAACTTATTAGTTCTATTTTTTCCCTATCTAATACTGAAGAAAAAGATTCCAAGGTACCCCACTTTTTTTTTTACATTTTGAAATCTGAATTTTCTCCTATGTTATTAGTTCTATTTTTCCCCTATCTAATACTGAAGAAAAAGATTCNCAACATTTTTCTTGTAAACTTTTTCTTCTTGCGGACAGGAAGTTTTCACTGTTACTTTCAAAACGACAAAGAATATTGAGTATTTTTTTCTTACCGAGAAATTTGCTATAGCCTCGTGGTAAAAATTTCACTGCTTTCGAACCGGGCGTTGTCGCCACAATTACTTTCAATAATTCATAAAAACATACTGAGCAAATGAGCAAACATGCGGAGAAAATATTAAATTTGACACATTGAATAATTTCATTACTCGCAAACCGTACGTTGAGCAGCCTTTTTACCTCTAACGAAAATATGAGACACACATCATGGCGCTGCCAAAACTGTTATGTTTAGCTACTATGTTTACAAGTAAGTTTCATATATTTTCACAGGAGGTTCCTGTGCCACCGTTGATCTAATAACCAAGTATAATTACAAAATATAAAAACTTTCACAAATATTAGCAGCTCCTTTTACTACCAAATTTACGTATTCAATTTTCAAATACTATTGTATAGATCAGTACAATTCTCTTTATTGCCATGATTATAAGAAACTGTCTTGAATATTAATAGATTTTGAACAACTGATTCGAGTTCTATTCCTTGTATATGCAATCAATGACTCATGAAATTAAAGCTGAGTTACAATCCGAATAAAGTTATTTCTAGGTTATGTGAAAGTCTGTAAGCTCTTATAACGTAGTTCATATGACAACAGAAAAATAAATTTTTAAATAGTATAGACTAATGACCGTGGATAAGCAGTTAACATCATTTGCATGTGCATGAATGTTCGCTTAACGGAAGTGCTATTTACCTGAAAATCCTGGAAGGTATAGTTTCTATTTACGTACAAAATGCTCTACTACACAATCTATATCTGCTGGAAGGTGTAAATTGTATGATTTACTTTCAATTAAGTACAAAATACGTTCATCTTTCCATTACGTATTTTGAGAGAAATATAGCATAAATTATTGAAGATAACCCTGAAGAATGATTGCACAGTATTGCAACTATTGTGGGCATGAAACCATTTTCTTAGAGCAGACAATACTTCCGGTACCTACTCCACCCGTATATTTCACCCGGTCCCCTCATCTTAATGCCACCTAATTCACCCCTAATTAAAAACTGGTCAAATGAATGTAGAATATACTCGTCATTATGTAAAATTATTTCCTTCCAGCAGATGATAGGTATATCCTGCTCCTACTAGTACTTCATCAGTATATATCACTTCATTCACATTATAATCATTTCACTCCATATAAAACCATTTGAAAATAATTTTCTTCATATATAGTCTCTTATATGTACTATTTCTATAAATTTCTATTTCTATGTGAAAAAACTGTCTGTCAGCAGGTAATAAGTGTTGCAGTTAATTTATCCGGATATTCACCGGTTTGTTCACAGCTCAAAATTGTTTAAATATGGTGAAATTGCAGGTACTTTCGGTTTTTAATTGCATGTCAATTGAATCAAGAAACTTAGCTTGAAAAGAATGTAACTTAACGCAAATGTTGTGTTGAAAAAATTAAAATCATAAGTAAAAAAAGCCCATCTCCTTATTTATATTGTAGTAGAGCAATAAAGCGAAAACAGGCATAAATAAAAAAAAACACAGTAGGCCTATCGTATATCGCAATTATCTCTTTCTCTCCGTACAAAATACGTTCTTCTACTCACTGCGCATGCAATAGATCAATAAAGTGAAATGCACTTTTACATCCCTTATATCCTCCTTTTCCATTGGCTCAACAAACTGAAAAAAAAAAAACGTGCTGAAGTGTAATGTTAACAAAAAACTGCACATAAAAACTGTGCAATAAAGTTTCTAAGCACACAATGATCCGTTTCACCGCGGTATATAGTATTCGCCAGCTCAGGGAAGCAAGAAATGCAATTGAAAAGGAACTTAAAACAAAGTGAAATTCGTTGAAATTCGTCATGCAGACCAACGCTTGGCAGCCGATGGTGACGGGTGCGGTTTCACTAGCAAACAAAAACTAGAGCCGGGCAGTAAAAAACCTGTGCTGGGATTACAGGTTCGTCGAGCGATACGGAAGCGAAAATTCTGATACTAATTGGGTCAGTCGTACGTAAGTTGGTGTAGTAGGACGTAGGAAAGCTGAAAACACCATAATGACTCGGGGGAAATTGCTTTGTATGTGATACAGGCATCGGAAGCCATGGAAGCGGAAACTTTCCTGGCCCTGGTTCGGTAAGGCGTAAGCTGTGATACCTAATGAATAATGGCGTATGCAGGAGCGACAAAAATAATATAAATTATGGGGAAGAGCATTATTTCGGTATAAGGTCCTTCAGACTAATGAAGTAAGAAAGAAATTCTGGCATAACCCTGTCAGACACAAGTTGTTGGTATAGTGCGGGTGAAAATCGGGTGAAGTTTCATCTTAGTCTTATGTGGCACAAAGTGATCAAGGGTATGAAAGAAGACAATATAGCATTAATTATGGTTTCACTCTAAACTGAAGTGGTGGCGCATGAAAACTGAAACTTAATGAGGGAAATATTCGTAAAGTGGGCGATATTTTGACTGATCGAATGAAGTATATACACACGTAATTATAATGTCATGCCTATTCTTTACTAGAAAAAAGTCAAGGTAGCTGTCGAAATATGTTTTCAGCGTGTTGATGTTTCTAGCCTTTTATGCATAAAATAATAATAAATTATAATTATATTTAAATATAAATAAATAAATATTTAATTCCATTTAAATTGTAAATAGTACTAAATAATAACATGGAGCTAATTGAATTCAGTGTTACCTAAAATCAAACGCTGGTGGTTAGTGGTATTACCAAGTCTGTGATGTTTCTGACAGATCAATTTTCTATGCACAGGTAAAATTTTTAAACTTATAAGTAGTATATCTCCACTGAATATAATTTTACTCCGTACAGGTTACCTTGCTCGGTAGTTTGGCATCTAGAAACTTGCCTTGAAAAGTTTCACGTACTCCAGCGAGCAAAAAAAAACTTGTCTACGTGGAAATAGCTTGAAACAGAAACCGAATCTCTGCTTACTCGTTAGCATGCGAAATATGGCAACTGTATAACGCCTTCAACGAACCATCTATTGAAGGCAGAGCCAGAAGAAAGTTTTTTTCTCCTACTTTCGGCGTTTTTATCTGTATAACGCCTTCAACGAACCATCTTTTGAAGGCAGAACCAGAAGAAAGTTTTTTTCCTACTTTCGGCGTTTTTATCAATCAAATCGACGGGCACGAGCTAAAAACCGAGATCGAAGCTATGTCCAGGTTCAAGGCAAGTTTTTATGACTTTTCCCCTGGCTTTCATAAGGTAATCAGGAAGTCAGAACTTTCTTCCCGTCGTCGTCTGAACGCACGCATGCATCGCGACCAGGTGTTGAGCATTGTAGCTTTTTTCTTTCTTCCTTCCTTTTTATTCAGTCGACTCGATTCGTGCAAGCACTTTCGTCTGTAATAAGTGCTGATTAATTCTCCAATTTTTGACACATTAACTTTTTTGAGATGCAGTCTGATGTATTTTTGCGATTAGCTCGGGTTGCAACCTTTATATGAATCAAACAGGTTTGTTTGACGATCAAGTAGCATAGCATGGCCTTGAGCAGCGGTAGGAATACCCTATAGAATAGATGATACCAAGCAACAGAGGCGAGCTACAATCACAATACCCAGGGTTACCTGCGTTACTCAAGCTCTAGCGTTACCCACATCTCAAAATCTGGTGGCAATCGGAAACCGCTCGCAGAAAAGAAACTTCAATTATTTCATTTTAGCTAAAAATAATAGTTTGTCGGGTTACCGTAGCCTAAATACCGCCGTAACTGCAACACGTCCCAGCTGTCTATTAACTTTTTTGGAGTCGTCGACGATATATATTTTGATAGCGTGAGTTGAATTTTCGCTGCCACGCAGTGCTATTCCCAAGAGTGTTCAATTCTCATATTAAGGAGTCTTTCAAATAATTGTGGTACCCTGATTTTGTGGCTTTTCTACAGCGAACAGTATCACCTTGAATGGAGTTTAGGTTCCGATTAACAGACGGAAAACTCCTTAATATACATAGCTTGATTATCCAATGCTTCACCCAAACATATTTGGTTGGGAAGACTAGAGATGATACGTCTTCATACTTAATTAATACGTATGCATAAACATCTGTCCAGCTGGAGTAACTCAACCAGAAACATTAAATTTCTTGGTCTAAGAGGTCTATTATGTATTATTATAGTTATGCTAATAAAAGTCTTCTGTGGGCCTCAAAACCAAATGCGCTTGGTTGAAGCTTTGGCTACATTAACAAGGGATTTCTCTCTCTGAATATGTACCACCTGACAGCACGAATGAGCTATAAGGCAGCTTGGCACTGGCTCTTAACAGCTAAGCCCTTTACTGCACCGTCCAAAAGCTAAGGTCGGTGCCATCACAGTTTAAATAGAGTTAGATCGTGAACATGATTATTAGCCACAAAAAAAACGCTGAACAATATACAATAGAATCTCGGTTAGCTAACTTTTAATTCGTTTCTGAAAGCCGTTTGAAAACCGAAACAATTTTCTCCACAGGAATCAATATACTAAGGTATGTATGTTAATCCGTGGCTGGACACTAGATAATTAATTTTCGAAACCTTGACTGCAGTAATTAGTGCACAATCTCATTTACAGAATGGATAAAAAAGGATAAGGTGGAGGTCACTTTCCATATTTTCAAACACACGCAACTACGTACGACTTGTGTAGCACGAGACGCCATAATAAATGTTTGTTTACCTACTGCTCTTGTACTACTGCACATGATGGCGAAAAGTTATGCCTACGCAGTGCTTTTGATCGAAGTAGCGACCGCTCGTGTGGGCAGGACTTAACAAAAACTTGTAGACGCGCGCTCCTGTAATAAAATCTCCCCGAGAGGCTGACGTGTAGCCAAGTCAGTTCCTTGTTCAACAACAGAGTTAGGGTACGACAGAAGCAAATTTGAGTCAAAGTTTTAGTTCAATAACTAATCTGTGCAAAATGAAATGCATTCGACCACCGCAGTTCTGCTGTACCAATCAACCGTTACAAAAGTCTTCTCGCTTGTTAGATTATCTATAGTAGGGCATGAATAAGATCTTAACTTGGAAATGAATTACTCAACGTAATATTTACTTTTTCAGTTATAGCAATACATTGTTAAACTTCTTCGTCCTGATTTTATTTCAGTTATTAAGTACCTACCTCCTGCACACGCTTTTTCCGAAGAAGATTCCCTAGAAATCAACCTATATCAATTACACTAGATGAAGACGTCCTGTAGTAAAGTAACCGTCTAGTTAAAATAATATTAAAGCGTGGTTGATACGCATAGTTTGAACTGGACAATCTAATCTCATTAGCTTCAACGTGTCAGGAACTGTAATCCTCGACATTCGAATCACCACTTTGGCTAGAACACTAAACACTGCATGAAGTTAAACAGACTAACTAGGAGCATGTAATGCAGAAAATTTAGTCACAGGGAGCACCTTTCTTGTTCAGGTACAAAACTTTAGCTTCGTTCAGTAAGGTACATCGACTACACTATCAACTTTATAATTAAATAAAGAGAAAATTATCAAATGAAGCACCCCATATGTCTCAGTAATTAAACTGCGAGTGATTCAATGATGTGGTTACTGCTCTTGTGTACTTTTCCCTTCAAAATCCCAATTCTACCAATTTACCATACATATTAATCTGAAACTTATAATCGCTGCTAAAAGCACTTGTACAAATAGCTCACTATAACCACTACCAATACTCACACTCTATGTATGTTTTGAATAAATTCCCTTCAGAATACCTCACCTTGAGTGATTATACTAGCACTCACCTGCTGCTATGGAGCCCATGATGAAGTATATACTCTGTGGTCAAATTAATTTCTTCACTTGACGCACCACTTTTTATTACGGTAATCTACACAGCGCTGCACGAGTCATAAATCTACACAACTCACTTAGAACACGTACATCCTGTCTTGCAATGAGTTCATCATTTTCTGTAAAAAAATATATATATATACATTAAGCACATATTTGCCGGACCACGGTATATAATTGCCAGCTCAACTTAAATATGAGCATACGAGCAGCTTCAACTTAAATACCTTCTAGGGATATCATGGATGGCAATTTTCACGGTGTAGGTACCTTCCGTAGGTATCTTGGATAGAGATGGATACCGATTTTATATATAACTACATATGTTATACTGAGTAATAGAGACGATGTGGAAGCTGACCGCTCGCTCGTAAGTTGAGCTTGCAGATGGATTGTTTGGCTCTGGCACACGGTGTTGCTCTACATGCACATAGTCATTCCTGTAGTTTCTTATTCGTTGGAATAGAGGACATCCAGGTTCCATATTTGTTAAAGGTTTTTTCAAAACTTCCACTGGATTTTTATTACTTAATTGGCCGAGCTTTCGACCATCTCAACAGAAAACAGACTAACAGACTAAATAATAAAAATCCAGTGGAAGTTTTGAAAAAACCTTTAACATAGTCATTCCTGCAAATCGCTGTTGCGCAGTGCGTTCTTCATTTGCTGTCAGAATTACAAAACCAATACTAAATAGAAAGTTGGAGCGACTGCAGTTTCAAGTGTATCATTGCGTGCAGTGCGTTCACAGTTTTCCACCACAAAAAAAAAATATCACATAGAAAGTTATAGTGCATTTAATTATGCAGATCGTTACTGGCAAGGACTTCACCGTTTTTACAAACTAACCAAAAATAGTATTAAGGACAGACTTGTGCATATTCAAGCATAGGATTGCGTGAGGTGAACTTGCCGGTTTCTGCAATAGAAAGAACTATAACTGCGCAAAGAAGTTGAATATTTGCAGTTTTCTAGCATGAACTATATAATCAGAGGCACGCTTCTTACATAGTAAACTTTATCGGTACTGAACTAGCCGGGGACGTAGCCAAACCAAGCACCAAAAATAGGTGTAGCACGTTTTACTAAGTGAGCACTGCTACCTGCACTAGGCTAATTGTTTTTCACATGTACCTGAAAATTAAAAATAAAAAAGAACGTTGGATTAAATGTGATATAAACTTACGCTACACGATACAACATCAACAATAACAATCCAATAACAGTTTTCATAATTCATACGTGAAACGGAAGTTTATCGTACGCACGTTGAGGTGAGCATATTATATGGCCCTGATTACCGTATATACGTTGTAGATAACATGCAGCGACCTGTGGGTATTAAAGTGAGTCGCAGTCGAGTTCCATAACACGATAACTGGAATAATTCTCTACTGAACAAAAAGGATGTTTTCTCACATCACTGTGCTGTATACAATAAGCTAACTTCTAGCAAGTGGAAAAATTATTAATATCCCATTCTGTGTAGAACCATGTAGCTCCTGCAATTTTGTGACAATGTTCTACCACAGACGCAAAGATGAATAAAACGTATTTTTTTATCAAAAAAGAATCAGTGATGAGTTTGAAAATCTCAACTTATGTATTGTCATGAAGGAAATAAAAGCGGTGTCCCATAACCGGTGATGAATTATAAGGTATTCAAATTGATGTCAAGAGAATCTCTAGAAATTTTTACTTGCTGATCATCCTGATTCTCCAGCGCAACCAAGCAACCTCTCCTGTATATCTGTGCATGCCCAAAGCCAGTTTCAACATGCGCCATTTTCTTTTCCATATAAAAAATGCTAATTGAAAGCAGGCGCCACACCTATTATGCCTTGAGTTAAACGTACACATTTCCCTTATATAAACAGTGGTCGTTTGGTTCTATAGCACTAAAGCTAGTTTCCTAAGCGCAGTTTTCTATTCCGCAAAAACTATTTGTCCGCACACACCCCGCCTTCGTTGAACAGCTTTCCCTTTTATAAACATAAGTCGTCTCATAGGAGGGCTTTTGACTTTGCTCCACTTTCTATTAGAGCTTTCATTCTTCTTTCTCGTTCTTGAAAGAACTCGTTTGGTAACAGTGTGACTTAACAGTTCTATGTCTTTATCCCAAAAGTTTTTGTCATATAGGAACAATTAGAAGCAGAATATCGTAGCTGTTTCTGAATAATCTGACCGCATATCCCCGGTAGCGAAGCCATAAGCTTTGGTCTTTTTTGTTTATTTACTGAACTGCATGCATAGATAGTTGATTATTTGGGCATATATGTAGTGAAGTTAAGAGTCGTAAGTAATTAGGGCACCTTCAGTTGGATAGTGAAATTGAGCCATCGATCAGGGATAGACTTCTTCGAAATTTCAGACAGGGCTTTAGCTTCGCAATTTTACCCGGGCTGCTAGTGCGAGAACCAACCGGGTTACTTTGAGCCAGCTGAGAACTTCATCTCAAGGAGCAAGATTGAGTTTCTAGAAGCTCAAGCATATTCGGTTACGGGTCAACACTTGGAACTCATTTCAACACGTTGAATAGAGGGTACCTGCCTAACGTTTGGGATTAGTCTAGCCTAAGCCTCGAAGGCGTAATTTCGGCGTCCAATCGAACGTGCTCTTAATTCGTGAGAAGAAATTCATGCCAAAATATCACACTAGTGGCTAACTCTTGGGACACCTTCGCTTAGGTCATCAATTTATATCTATGCCAAGAACACTTGACTTAACTTGTCCGGAAATGCAGACAGGAGCTTTAGCTTTGTCACTTTGAATCGTGTTGCAGGTGCTAGAATCAGTCTCATTATGTTAAGCCAACTGAAATCTTCACAGATAAATGATTAAGAGTCTGTAATGGAAACTTGAATCAGCAAGTCGAAGGCAGGGCATCTGCCCGAAGATTCGTACAAATCAAGCCTCAAGGAATTAAGTTTGCTTTCCTAGTAGCGTCGGAAATGCTTAAGAACTGGTCCAAGAACTTCCAACAGAGCTTGGGGAAGGATACATGGACGTCATCAAGTTATTAGATAATAACGCGTTCAGACTTTGTAACTCAACTGCTTTAAAAATGTGAATCATAAACTTCTGCCATGTAGGGACTGCTTTTCTCAGCTTATGCCCAATATACAGGGATGTCGCGACCGGGGGGGGGG
>LQNS02278155.1:5703553-5725185 GCA_001587735.2 Parhyale hawaiensis
AGGGTTAGGTTAGTTATGTTTGCCCAGCTCAGGTTAGGAGGAGCAGAGACCCTGGGGGATATTGTGTAGGTCACCTTAACTTAGCCATTAGCTGGGCCTTTGGGATGCCTGTCTTTTATGCCTACTTTGCTTCCTCCCTCCT
This sequence comes from Parhyale hawaiensis, assembly GCA_001587735.2. Classification (NCBI taxonomy): domain Eukaryota; kingdom Metazoa; phylum Arthropoda; class Malacostraca; order Amphipoda; family Hyalidae; genus Parhyale; species Parhyale hawaiensis. Next base: position 5,703,696 of record LQNS02278155.1, read on the forward strand.
ATCTTCATACTCCTCCTACTGATGATGTTTGTGTTCTTCCTCTTCATTTCCTGACTTGCTGTTTCTACGCACATTGACTCATACATGGGTTCCCTGTTCCTCTCGACATTCTTCATGTACTTTCTTTTTCCTCTTTTTGGGTCACGCTGCACTCTGTGTATGGAGGCTTAAACTAGGTGAATACCTACCTACTACTACTAGGTATGATGCCTACTTTGTTAACTTTGTAAGACACAGCAAATTTTAGAATATTCAGTCTGGTAAAGATTTTGAAGTCCTGGTATATATAGTAAATGCCTATGTGACCTAGCCTATCTGAAAGTACCTATGCGTTTGGCTAGGTTAGGGCAAGTTAGGTTGAGGAAAAGTAAGTCCTTAACCTAGCTATCTTATATAAATGAAAACCGCACTGAGAGAAGTTTTGATGCACTTAATGCATAAAATTTACATACATTTTTGTCGCAAAACCGAAACACGCAAGTATCTACATCATAGAGATTAAGTGCATCAGTAGATGCATACAAAAGCAGGAAAAATGTTTCAAGTCAGCAGTGAATCTTCTAAACGTGCAAGCAGTAGCAGCTTAAATTTGAGCTTAACTGCTTCTCCGACTGATCCCTTCCCAGGTCACATCAAGGATGTCGTAATTTTCTCCCCATCTAATAGCTACTGTTGGAAAGCGTCGCGGTCGTAGGGCCTACTAAGTAGCTAGTTATATAGCTAACTAACTTACGGAGGGATAAGCAGAATTATAGTATAGAATGGGCGTCTTTCTATGTCCTTAATCATTGATGCTCATCACGATTCAACCAATGTAGACCATTTTTAAGCTTGCCTGTTTCGTCTCGACTATTGCGTGTATTAATCTTCAACCTATGAAGTAGCTAGATGCCTAATAGCTAAGTGGCAGAGACAAGATATGGATTGGGCAACAGAATGAAGCATCGAAGTTTTTAGCTATAAATTGCTCTCATTAATGATAAAGTCCGTCTTTCATGACAAAAACACCGAATAAGTTCTAAGCACATTGGTAATAGTTTCACCGATAATGATTTAGTATTGTCAGAAAGCTAACACTACCCCAGAAAATAGCTCATGAGTACTACTCATTTGTCAACTGTGATTTACATTATAGCTAGTGATAGTTATTTATTGAAATCAAACCAGCACTTTGCAACTCATTAAAATGTTTGTCAGCATTACATTAAATTTCATTCATAGTTTGGAACTATTTGGGCATAATGTCATCCGTCACACCAATAGCTACCGAGTTGTGATTTAGCGGAAAGCTGACGGCTGCCTACTAACTCGAGATAGGGTTGTATGCTGCAATTTAACATACTTACAGCCGAGAATATCGCCTGTTGTATAGCTGTACAATTGTGGTTATACGTCATGTTAAACTGATAGCACTGTGTTGTTTACTGAAGTTAGTTTCTTGTGGGGAAGGTAGCAAAAACAAAAAAGTTTTTCAGTCAAAAATTTAGATTGCTAAATAAACGCCTATTAATTCTAATAAATAAAAAATTTCACGATTGATTTTTAGTAGGCTACGATTGCGTACGATCTCTACAAAATGTCTATCATTTTATAAAGTTAACCCGAATGTAATCAGTTTTACAAGACCTGCTGTTGTGTCACTTTTCAAGATGGAGTTAAACGTTAAAACATTCAACTGCTAGGCCAACATCTGGCCATTCATTTAGGTAGTGTTCAAATTTTGTTTCACCTTAAGGTTACAAAATAGTAGCAGCAGCAGCAGCAGCCATGGTAACACTGACTAATTTTGTACAACATCACCCCATGTTTGTCTGCACTCCGTTTATGGCAGCTACTACTATTCTAGCTCTATATTCATTTTATGCAGGCAGTTTAATCCGAATTCCTAAAAGATGGTGCCCTTGAATACCATATAGAAAATATATACTACCTACATATTTTACAGATTGTGCTGTGGGATCACATCATCGAACGAGACTCATCCATTTCACCGGTGGTGGACATTAAAGGTCTCAGCCCGAAGTATTTCTTCTTTGATGATGGCAATGGCCTCGTGTAAGTAAACTAATGTTACCTTCCCATTCTTTGATTCTCTTCTAAAGCACAATAAATGATTAAAGTTAATTTTAACCAACTAAGTTAATAACAAGTTACAGCGTTGTGCAAATTAATCGGGACTAGGGACAAATTCGATACTACTTTAGAAAAATCCACTTTGTTTAAAAATAAGTTGTCAATGGAAAAAATATTACATACGAGTAGTCAGTATGTTCGCCCTTTGCTTCTATGGCCATTTTACTCGATCTTGCAGTGAATCAACCAGGTAAGGGCACGTTTTATTGAACTCGTCATCATGATACCAAACCTGAATTACGACCTCTAAATCTCTGTGTAAACAAGTTTAAGCACCTGTCATTATGAGAAAAAGACTGCAGTGGGCAAAGGCACATAAGAATTGAACTTCAGATGTATAGAAAAAAATTATATTTTTAGATAAGTCAGGTCTGGTATCATAATGAGTTCAATAAAATATGCCATAACCTGGTTGAATCAATGCCATATGGTTATAAAAGCAAAGGGCGGACACATTAGCTACTAGTGTGCACTTTTTTTCCATTGACAACTTGTTTTTCAACAGTAAAATAGATTTTTCTGAAATATTGTCTCATTTTTCCCTATCAATTTGCACAAGATATATATCAGCTATCAGATGATTCTTCGTACTATTGCAAAATTGTCATGTTTAATTGTTTGGAATGTCCTCTGTAGTCGCGGAGTGTGGCGCCCCTTTGTTTACCTGATACGGCAGCTACCTCATATTTTAGAGGTATATTGGGCAAGCGATTCTGAGTCGCCTGTAATTATTTGCAGCTGTGTACCTCCTCCTCCTCTGTTTATATGTTAGCTATAAATTTACTGTTTGAATGATGATGTCTTAGGTGCAGTGGGGCTGCCTAATAATTTAATTTGAGAGCTCTTCTATATTTTATGCCTTGCAGAGGCAACAAGAACGTGTCACTGACGTTGGTATGGAACATCATTCCCAACGCCGGCCAGCTGCCCCTCTGGCCTTCTACTGGCTCCCAAAGAATTACATTCCCCGACAAATATTCAGCGCATCACTAGGATAAATATAGTCCTGCATTTCTTTATCATCTGATGACGTGGACTTAAACCATCCTCTTATCTTCGGGTTTAGTGGATTGTCCGTCGTCCATGGAAGGAGTCTTGCCTGTGGACTTCAGACATGCAGCACCTCTTTCTCCTGGATCCTAATGAGCTTCTTTCGTGTTTAATACCTACTAATGAATTTTTTTTTGCTGGTCGTCTTTCCCTCTTTGCTCTTTCCACGGGCAGATTCCTCGTTTTGTTCCTCATACTAGCTGCATATCTCTTCTTCCTTCCTGTCTTTGGATTGCAGCAACTACTATGGGTAATTCTGGTTAAAATAGGAATATATACAAGACCTTAATAATAATTCAGTGATACATAACTGAGTGCATGGAGTAAATGATCTATTTCCCCTTTAAAAATATTCCAAATATCCTCAGGTTTGGTGGCAACCCGTGACAACGAAAGTGAGGGTGCTACACAGTTCTTACCGAGGTAGCTAATTGTAATTCTTTTGTTGACCAAAGTATGGCCACTGACTTCTCTAATGTCTTGACTGAGAATCGCTACTGAGTAGCAAAGAATTAGGTATTAGAAATACCCTGTGTGAGAGAATCATTAGAAATATCCTGTTTTGAAATGACACAGCACCCGCACTTCAGAAGTAGCGAGCCTGCCCTGGTAAAGTCAGCATCCAGAGGGAGTTGTTTTTTTCTAGTTCTGATATGGCAATTGTAGAACAGCTTCAGCCTGAGGTTGAGTTTGGAACTGCTTTTCAAAAAGTTGAGGTTCAGGAAAGCTTAATAGACTAGCCACCGCCTTTCTGTTTTTCTACAGTTTCACTAACTAGCTACTCAGTGGAACGGAAATTGTATCCTTTACGGTCTAAGCCTACGTGGACCTCCTGTACCATGTTTAACCCTGTAGTGCCTCAATAGAACATCACTTTTCATAGGAATAACACTACATGTAATGTCATCATATGTGTACTGTAGGCACTAAAGGGATAAATCAGATAAGTTAGGTACAACAAACAGCTCACTGGGCCCATTCTCAGAGAGCAGCCAAAGCTCTGGCCACAGTTACCATTTACCAATACTTGCGAAATCACTCAAATGGCTTAGTTTGAAAAGTGAAAATGTCCCTGTTGCAATCTCAAATTTGGATACTCAGCAGTGGTCATTGGATGTCGTGTCTTCTGAATACCCACAGGATTTGCTTTTCTAATCCGGCAATCCTTTACCGAAATTAAAAAATATTACTTTATGGTAGAATTATTTCGGCAGTGGAGTAGACTTCTAAATGTTGAACTGTGGAATTCACTACTAAGGTAGCTGTTGGGCAGGTGACCTAAACTTCCATGGAGGGTAGCATTTTGCTGCCCCACCTAGAAATCCATCCTGGAATAATCTATTAAATAATTTATAAATGTATTGACGCTACAATTTGACTGAGGGCGCTACCTTACCTTGAGGGTCTTCGGAAGAAGTCCAGGTGACGTTGTTCACGTCACCCTACGTGTGTTAAGTCACTCTGCCGGGTGTCTTCAGTGCGACCGCAGTTAGCGACCAAAGAGAAAGCCAGCAGCGGATTATCTCCAAAGTGCACGTAACCGCTGACCGCTGGTCTATCTGGTATTCTTCTTGGTAAAATCCAGCAAATTTTTAACTACAATTTTGATATTAGTGGCGTTTCGAATATGCCGGTGAAGCTATTGGAATATTTTGTGGCTTTTCCACCATCTCTGCTTGGGATGCGTATATCATAAGTCCTTCAAGTTCTTTCTGAGTGTCTGGCGACAATCCGCTCATTCACATTCACAGTGATACGTTCCAAAATTTTCCAAACATATGATTGTGAATCGCTCGAATCTGCGCTGTATTGAAAACAAGTTGAGACAGCTAAGTCGTTTGAGGTAATCGTACTCCTGCATGCCTCGAATTCGCTGGAAGAATTCTGTAAATTTCATTTCTACAAAAAGGTAAAATTATGTTCGCCAGAACTTGATATAGAGCGGGAGCACAATTCCAAAAATGTAATCGTGACTCATGTATGAAATCCATCACGTGGTTTGGAGTGCAGGGGAGAATTTTCCGTTCTTATTTGTGATGCGGGTGGTAAAACACTAGGAGTAGCTAATACGTGAGTGACGGCATTTGAAGAACTCTGGAAATAAATTCTTGAATTCCATTCCAGTCTCAAAAATTATTGCCTGTCTTTGCTCAAATATCAATCTGTTTTAACCTTCGTGCTGTCTTACTTATTTGAGCGAAAATCGAGTAGCTAGCTACACCATTTTTGGCTGTCTAACGGTTCTTGAATTTAGCAAATGCTTACTACCGTATTGGCAATTGACTTTCAGAATTGCGAAGTCCATATCTGTTATATATATTTGCTTGTAGTCTGTCATCTCCGTGCAAGGCAAAGAATGGGTCGTAGAATTAAGGTTAGTTCGGCCCGTCCATTCTGCTATGGGAGCTGCTACCCCCAGAGAGAACCTTTAGTTTACCTTGGCCTTGGCTAAGCATTTGGGACAGTTTTCCTTCGTGTCCACTTTACTTCCTTCCATTTTCATGCTCCTACTGATGTTACTTTTCTCTGTTCTTCCTCTTCTCTCCCGACTTGCTGTTCCCATATCTTTTGATAGAGTAGTATGGGAACACCGTGCATATATTCCACGTTTCTATCAACATACTCTATGTCTCTTCATGCTTCCGGTGTGAGATCGCCTTTGTTTTCGAAATGGAGGCTTAAAATACCAATTATAACATTATGTATTCTGGCATGTCCAGCTTCATAGCAATGCTAGGAAGTTCCTTTTCAGGAAAACTCCGTTTTTTAGAATCCCAATCAGTGTACGAGTGTTGTACCTATATTCCGGACGTTGATGTCATATTTTCTATGACTTTTTGTATGCCCTAGGTTCTTTTTTTTTCTATATCTCCTGATTGTTTTTATTGTGTTGTTATACTTTCTATTGCTATTCGTATCTACGTTCCCTGATTTGGCTAACATATTACCTGTTTATTCTGTCGTAAAATAATCAGACTTAGATCAGGATGTAGGAGCTTTTTTTATTGATTATAATTGTAATTTTTATCAGCTAGTGTGCGATGGACATTTATATTAATTTCTTTATTATATAGCACTGTTGTGTGACTTTTTGGAAGGTTAAACCTTTAGGAGTGATTTGCATCAGAGTTTTATTTATTGTTACAATTTATCAGCAATTTGTTACTGAGAGTGTTAGTAAAATTTTATCTGCTACTCTACACTAAGCAATACAGTTGGTATAGCTACTTGAAAAATATGTTCAATACATATACCTGTGTATTTTTTTTGCAACTGGCAGCAACATTTTGTACAGTTCAGCATCAGTGAATATTGTTTTACCAAGAACCGAGACTGTAACGGGAGGACTCAATGGGACTAAAATAAAACTTAGCCGTGACCGCATGTAGCCGAATGACGTCGCCACGACGAGTCGAAGTATATGAGTGTGGGACCTCAGGCTTTCATAGATAGGGTTCTTAATCCTTGCCAAACATGTAAGCAGCGTTAGATTCTTTACGCAAGAGAAACCATAGCAACAGTAATTGTTCAAACTTTCTGTCCTTGAACGACAACCATTTGACCGTGTTTTGTGTATGGGTGCAGCTCAAGTAGCTGGCCAGTCAGGAGCGGGAGATTGAATGGATTAGATCGAATAAATACACTGATATATTTAAACATGCTTTGTGAAGAGCACTGTGAACTGAATATAGTGTAGGCATTAGTAAGGCTTCACTTCAAAGAAATTAAATCAGGGCGCCATGCCGCCCAGGTTTCGTCGCCAGTGCTGTGAAAGTCTCCGCCAGCCTCCACTGCAATTTTCTATTATTGTTTATTGCTCAATTAGTAGCTATATATTCCCTTCATTTATTTGTGCGCTAAAGGTATAAAATTATTCGCAATTTACGACGAATTTTCTGGCGAAATTGATTAAAATACTCTTCGGCTGCTCAGCCATAGCTTCGTCGATGATGATGTCGTCTCGTTTTTTTTTTTTATTCTGGTGTCGTGTCGAGTCCTCCCGTTTCGCTCTTTGCGTACTGGGATTTAACTTTCTTAGATGGTGTGGCTAGCAGCAGCAGCGCTTGCTTTTTCTCCCCTAACTGAAGCTGTTCATATCAATTAAACGAGAGAAAAGTTTTATTTCAAGTAGTCGATGTTTGTTGCACTTGGAGGATACCCTACCGAAAACTAGGCCGCCGCACAAAGCAAAACTGCCATTCAACTACCGCGTCGCGGCTCCCAATCTTGGTACAGTTGCAGTAGTTTTTTTTTTTATTAATCATCTTGTTGGATTAATTTCATCAGTTCACTCGTAGCTACGGCTAGTAGCTATATGGAAAATAAACGGCTTCTGAAATCATTTGAATAAAAGAGGTTTAATGCGTTGCGAGTAGTAGGTTTTGGGTACACTTCGCGTTAGTAGCAGTTTCTATGAATCACCTTGGCGTTTATTATTAAGTTTGTTCACCTATAGCTACAGGTAATAATTAAACCAAAAGACAGGCCTGGATTACTAAAAGCACTTCACCGAAACTGGTTGGTCACAGTAGACGTCTTACAATAGCTTACCTTATTGTGCGTGTTTATGGGATTAGTTTAGTAAGGGTTCATCGGTTTTCATAAAAAGTTTTATTTATACGTTTTTCCCCCAGTAAGAAACTTTGACTCGTGTATCTGCCTGGCTCGCTTACCTTGGATGCTCGTTTGCTTTGTGAACGTAACATTGTCAGGTCTCAAATATTGGCTCAAGCTACAAGCAGCATTTGTTGTCGTTTTTTTTATCATTGGGCGATGCTCACACTATGTGCGTCAAGGTTCTTATACCAAGTTTAGGTTTAAGCACTTACAGAATACGATTGCGTTATTTAAAATTTGAAAAATCTTGCAAATTATTGACGATACTTTGCCCTGTTATTCCTGGCTGTCCTAGCCCCATCGGGCGTACGGTTTTATCATGCTGGTATTACTCTTTCATACGGCACTAGTAACCCAACTCACTATAATAATAATTATTATTACTCTTTCATGAAGCTGGGGCTTCGGGACGTCTGTCTTCCGTGCCCACTTTGCTTCCTTCCACTTTCATACTCCTACTGATCTTACTGTTGTGTATTCTTCCTCTTCTTTCCCGACTTGCTGTTCCCATGCGCGTTGATCCTGTGTGGGAACACCTTCGTGCATGGGTTCCCCGTTTTTCTGTCGACATACTATATGTCACTTCCTTTTTCTCTCTTAGAAGAGCTTAGTACTAATTTAGGGAGGCTTAAATCTTCTTATATTACCTAATACCTGAAGCTGGGGAATTGGTGATACAAACCACACGTGCAGTATAATTATTCAGTTACAGAAGTGCAAAAGAGCATCATTGAAAATAAACTGTGCAAGTATATTGATTAGGCATGACCAATGATGAGTATAAGTACCTACTGTACCATAGCACAGTAGCTCTCTACTTCATACTTAAAAGATATGCATTATTGCTTTGAAAAACCCATTTTTTATTGTTTTAATGTCAAGTTTTATGTTTATTCGTGCAGTGAATTTTAAAATTAGCCTTAATAAATTGAGGAGTCGGAGGTAAATCTCCGACTCTTCAAGCCCCAAAATATACCCGACTCCGACTCCCCAGGACTGGTCGATGCGAACACTTTTTCTGCTGTGGTAACCTAATGGCTTAATTTCTCTACCTATTGCATTTACATGTACAAGTTCGCTCAGGTACAGATAAAAACTATCCAGGCAGCAATCTAATCTACTTAGAAAAGGTTGTTGCAATTGCTGTATAACTTCGTAATTGAGGTTGTTGTGAACAGGCTTAACCCTGCATGATCTGAATGTATGTATAGATGGGGTGCAAATACCATTAAGTAATAGCTGGCATCGTCGTCCACACTGATCCTGTAGGGTTAAGGATTTTTTTTTTCACATTGGTGCGAATAATCTACGAATATCAGACTGCTTGACTGATGCACTCAATTTTGCGTGGAAGCTTTTGATTTCGATGTAATCTTTATATTCGAGGCATCCCCTGCTGTATCCAATATTTCAATTTTGTCCGGCAGAACTCGTGATGAGTTTTCAACATACCTTCCTCAGGGGGCATAGGGTTCGGTTTGTCCATCATAGGTTATGGGGAGTAGCGCCCCGTGGGGGGTTTGTTTAGGTTACTTGAGCCATTAGCTAAACCTTCGGGAAGTCTGTCTTTCGTGCCCACTTCGCCTTCTAATTTTGTATCCCACTGATCTTACTGTTGTTGTTGTTCTTCCTCTTCTTTCCCGACTTGCTGTTCCCATGCGCGTTGATCCTGTGTGGGAACACCTTCGTGCATGGGTTTCCCGTTTTTCTATCAACATACTCTATGTCACTTCCTTTTCCTCCCTTAGAAGAGCTGAGTACTTAAATAGGGAGGCTTAAATCTTATACTACTACTATTTCAACGTACTAATATTTTCCATGCTACACTTTTAATATGCAGGTCTCTTGACCGCATTATAGGTATCCCCATTACATGCTACTTGTTTCCTTTCTAAATGAAAGCTTTTGAACGATGAAAGTACCGCAACTCCATGCCATTTTGTTTACCTAGTGCTGAAATCATTTCACTTTTCTTCATTCATGTAATTTGTTAAACAGGGAAGATAATATTAATAATCTTTGTTTATGCTCACCATGTCATTTGTTTAGCTTGAAATGAATTTAACTGTGAAGAAAAATGGATGATATTGTATTGTGTAAACTTCAGTGTGAGTGTGCGTGCTCTTCGTATAGGGAGTGTTAAAAGGGTGTGTCTGATAAATGAGGTTTATTTATATGCACGGCTTGTGTTTAATTGCGTATTTTTACACGTTCTGGTGTGTAGTTATTACAATGTGACTAAGACCAATTGTTGATTTACTCTCAACATTCCCGTAGACATAAAACTATTTGTTACGTGCTGTATATTGCACGTCAAACAACTTCGGGTTACAGGTCATTTTGTCCCCTAAAACCCTCAGGCCTTTAAGACTGGTCTACAAGGTAGCCTTTTGCACGTGTTCACTCATCCAGTCAATGGGTCCAAATGTCTTGTAGCGTCGTTGTAAAGAAAAGGGTACGTTGCCCCTACGGTTATTAAAAATGTTAGCTGCCAAGTCCGTTATTATTATTATTATTATTATAATGAGGGTTTTCCCGCCGTATCAGAAACGAAGACTATATAACAGCGATTCAATTTTATATAATACAGTTTAGAAGTTGAGTCGAACTCAGATGAGTTCTATTAGTACAATCTCGGCCAGGTGCACCATGTCAGGCAGGAAATGAGACACGAGCATCTCCAACTCCACACGGCTCGGTCGAACGAAATCGCTCAGCCGTGCGGCGCAGAGAAGGTAGACGAAAAACAAAAAGAGAAGAAGACAGAAGAAAGCCAACACTCGTGCGGGGGGTCCCTTCCGTGGCCCCCCACACGGGAGCAGATAGGAGTCCCATGGGATGGGTCGCTTACCACGTCCGTTTCCTCGCCAAGTGTTCAGAGATAAGTTTCAGACATCTCGTAAAATTTTTAGCGAAATAAAAGTCAGAAAACTGTGCGTTTTTCGGCTGGTTCTACTGCACAGTAGCTAACGCGAACGCATGATTGGGTGAGTGTGAACACGTTCAATAGCCTGACCTGTAGACCGGCTCTACTAGGCCTGTGATGCAATCTACCCTCCTCGTCGGGACGTCCGGCGCGATCAGAGTGTGGATTTGCTGCGCTGGTATATAAGTCTGTTAGCTTCTCCCATTTTGTGCTTATGTACAACTTTATATTTGGAGGTCTTATGCAGGCAACGGTGTCATATCTACCACACAGCTATAATTGAAGACTTCATTAAATATTGCTCCATATCGTACATGCGATCAAAGAGTATAACTCGAAAGTTCAAATTTCTTGGAGGCTACCCGACCTCATTACTTGGGCCACTTGGATCGTGAAAAGTTAAACTGACTGGTCCATTTTCTACATGCCAAAAACAACAGAGAATTTTCGTTTGTTTTATTAGTAACGAAATATGAAGCCAATAGGGAAATCGATCGCATCATTGCAGAAATAATCAACATTCAAGGCTGGAGTAGCGAATCAAATTACACTTCGTCGTCATGGGAGAGTCAAACTTTGAGAAATAAAAGCCGGGACGCAGGAAACTAATGTGTCTAGTACTTAATTCTATCAATAGCATTCAATATTGAGATGTAGATTTCAAGAATAAACTTTAAAGCTTTTAACTCCTGTTAACAAAGAAAAGCAAATGTGCCCAACGTTTGGAAATTGGCAACTAAAGGCTCTCTTGGTTGGGGTAGCGAAGACAAGCCCACTAGGATAACTTTTCTGTAACTACAGACACGTGCGCTAGCTTGGATGCGGCGAGTCTAGTTTGAGATGGTTGAGAACTCAATCTTGCTGTGCGAAACTTTGGTGCATTAAGACTCTTAACACGATTCAAAGCTGTAAAGCCAACGTTCCTGTTTGAGGTTCGGACAAATCAACTCTCCAGGCATAGACCGCAACAGTACTGGACTCTTAGGTCCAAAAGTGGCCTCTGGCGCTGACAGCCTAAATGAGAAAAATGAGATTTTCTCAAGAGCTATTATGAACATGTCCAGACACAGTCATGCAGGCAAGCGCCCAAGTCGTCCCCGCTGTATCCAAGATACCTTCTCCGCAAGAAAATGTTAGGTACCTTGGAAGTTTTCTTCAGTAGGGGGAAAAGAACAGCTCTTGAGAAAATCCCATTTTTCCGTTGCCGACTTTTGGCCGATAGCGTCAGACCTAAGAGTCTAGTACTGTTGCGGTTTATGCTCCAGGGCTCAACTTCACCACCCTAATCAATGGAGCTTAAGTAAATATAGTTAACCTTCATTCAATGCAAATTTAATTTTGTAAAGATTTTGCTACATTAAGCAGACATTTAGGAAAACTTGAGATTTTTCTATTCTACTTTTACTACATCTGTAAAGAAAGAAGTGTTCCATCTCTTTGAAAGAAGATAATTGCATAATTTTTAGAATCCCAAATTAAACCCATGGTGACCAGAGTATTTAATATCGATTCCAAACTTGATGCAAATAAATTAATAATTTTCATTGTCCCGGCTTTTAAAGACCTGATTCTACCCGCTCAACTTTAATAAAACAACAAATCATTACACTTATGAAGTGCAATTCACACGCAAGTTTTTGTTGCTCAATTGGAGAGCAAACTTACCGTACTTGCACCAGTCAATTTTACAACCATGAACGAGGCATTCGACAAGCAGCAGCAGTAGTTGTATGTACAATGGTAACTAACTAGCGCTCCGGGGCAGTTTGCCCAACTCACACTCGACGTCGAAATGTGTGGCACAAACGAGAACGTCACACTTGGCCCAACACTTACAGTGAGCTACTCCCGCCGGTTGTGTACCTCCGGTGAGGGCAGTGAAGTAGTGAAGATATCTACTGATGATAGCACGAGAGAGTTAGTAGCTTTAGAAGAAAGGAAACGAATGAGACAAGAGAGGGACCGGTATACATCACGCTCGCAGAGAGGTACATACCTTACTGGTAATATGGGGTAATTTCAGTCATCAACAGCACCGGTGAGAAATTTCCGAAGTCACGGGGGACTGCGTCAGTTAATCACAACGTGTTCGAAAGCACGGGACCTGTTAATTTGGTGCGCTTCCTACAACAGCTGCCAGTATAGCTAATAGGAGAATGAGGCTGCATCGTTATAAAGAAATATAGACTTACAGTAATCTCTGAAGAAGCCTGTATGAAAACCAATCGGCCGTAAAGGATTACAGCGGTAAGTTTAAGTATTAAAACTAAAAGTACTGAAAAAACTTGTACAGTACGAGTTTAACATTACTGGAGGGCCTCTAGGTGCGAGCTGAATGTTAGTGAAGAACTTCTCACTATGTTTCAGACTATCCACATGAGCAAGTTCCAGAGCAGCTTTGTAAGACAAAATTTTTTCGCAAATTTTCATCACTCAATGGAACTAGTGACCTGACCTCTCATTGGAGTGGCACCATGCTGAGCAAGATAAAGACATAGCAGTTCAAACATCACTATGTTTAGAGTCACACTTTCAAAGTCCATCAGAACGCTCCGGGGGACTCTCGAACTTCATGTTGTCCCCAGTCAGTGCTATAAAAACGCTCAGAACGATATTGAGAATCTGGAACATCACTGTATTGATAGAAACTTCTAATTTTCTACGTACCATCAAATGAGGGATTTTAAATAGCTACCACCTAAAATGAGCAGATTATGAAGGATCTTCAATCTACGTACAGTGATGTTTTCACTCCCACGACCATCGCAAATCTTAAGTGTGAATTGCACTTTAAAATAGACACAAAGCAACGGAAATAGTCCGGAAGGGGCGCTACAGTCTGCAAAGAAGAAGCAGCTGCAGGGTAACGACATGCTATGTAAGAATAAAAATAAACAACTAGCAACGGCAGCTGAAGAGCAATAAATCTATGACGTATCAACATAAGAAACAATAAATAATTTATCGTGCCTGCACCGTATATTTCTGTCACTGATCCTGATCTTTAAGTAACCAAATCTTCCACGTGCGTATTATTCTTTGACCGCGCCGCCTTTTTTTTCTGATTCACGGAATGTCCTAGTATTATCAATCATCTATTGTCAAAAGCAGGACAATGTATCTTTTTGTGAAACATCTTGCTTATTCTCCTAAAGCTTTACCAGACCCCGCAGTTGAAGAAATTGTTCTATTTTTGTTTGTACAGGTACATAAGTTGCTACATTTAGTACGTCGTGCTTTCCGTGACTATAGAAAACTCAAGCATGCTTTTACAATGAAAAGAGTAACTACAAGTCACCGATCGTTATAGGGCCAGCACTGTCAGCTTCAGTAATTCCATCAGGAGATTTATTATTATTAAAATGAACTAGTTAAATGCGAAATGAAGAAGTACCGTATGTATCTTCCAAAATGTGGATCCATAATTACAAAATGATTCAAAATGAGACTCAATCATATAACAAAAGAACAAATTGAAAATTCTAGTGAAACCGCATGCAAAGTCGGCGCTGTGGGCAATTCATCTTTGCAGGCTGCGATGTGCTCTAATAGAAACAAAGGCCCTAACTTTTTACTAACTTAGCAGTTTCCCAAGGGAGATGGTAGATTCGTTTACCAAGTATTAAAGAAATAAAGGGAGGTGCCAACACATAGGGTCGGTTCTCCTTAATTGAAGACCATCACTAAAATTTGACAGAAAATGAAATGATTAGTTACAGTGCTGGTAAAATAGTTCTGATTTAGCTATGTGAAAAGGTAAAATAAAAAATACTTGCTAAACGATTCAAAGTAAATCCCTGCCCAGCCTAGGAAAGTTGGCACAAAATTAATGCAGTGTACAATGCTTTGTAATGGTACTACATGCAAACAAAATTGACGCAAAGCTACTGTGGAAGCGTGAGGTTTCTACAGTATCAGGATCATGGCAGACAATTCCATACTCGGAGCAGATGGCACCGCTTAGGTTGGATCCCGAGCCTGGTAGAAGAGAATGTATCCTGTTTCGGACGATTTCTGGATTTCGGACGTGAGACCATAGAAGTCTTCCATGACAGACGGCTCGATTTTATCGACAATGTCATCGTCAAACAGGAGCCAGAACCTGTGGCTCTTGACGATACTGAAGTAATGGCCTCTGTTGATGCCAGTCCCGCAATGCACAACAACAGCCGCCAGGTCGTACAGTCGGTCAGGATTGACGGCGTCGTCACTGGTGTCAAAAACCCTCAGTTCCAAGGGGAAGACGACTCTGTGGGAGAGTTTCAGAGGCCTGTTGAACTGGCCCAGGAATTGGAACCGCTTAAGGTGAAGCACGAGAATGCTTGGCAGCTTCTTCACACGCGTCCTCTTTTGGTGCTCCTGTAGAGAAGCACAATTGTCGCAATGCACTTTGTTTTCAGCACTGATGGTCTCTGTCGTGAAGTAACACCGGAGACAGTGCGTGATGCTGGTGTTCTGGTGCACCTCCACGCTCAGATTATTCAGTACCTCGTCTGTACTACGGACGGACTCGCAGTTAAGACATCTCAGTTCCCTGGTAACTACAGCTTGGAAAATTTCATGGACCCAGGTATTTTCCTGCTGCCGCTCATTGTTCTGCTGCTGCTGTTGTTGTTGTTGCTGCTGCTGGCCGTTAGGACTGGCAGGAGCAGTGCTGCTGTCGTGCAGGGGAGGATCATTCAAGAGGTTCTGCTGGTCAGGGGTGAGAGTGTCGGAACTGACGTCCTGTTGGTTTGTAGGTATGATCTGGGGCTGCTGTTGTTGCTGCTGCTGCGGTGGTTGCCTGTTACGGCCTGACTGCTGCTTCTCTGTTAAATGTAAAACGATTGATAATGCAATACACAATGGTCAGTTTTATCGTGTTTCACAAGATAATTGTATACCTAAAATGTCGGGAGGACCAAATAGCCTGAAGCAGCTCATTGCCGCTTCTCTATTAAAGCAAAAACTACTGGCTAATAAAGTAAGTACCGTACACAATTTCAGCACCTTAGTGCTTGATAGATTAGTTCGACTATATACAGGGAGTGCCAGATAGATGCAAGAAGGAGCCCTGTCAGAGGGCAATATTACGCCAAGCCTTCATAAACTATATATACCTATACTTATTTCCAATCTGCCTTCAATAAGCAGTACACACTCTTCCCACATCTTCGGTGTTCCCACATATCCACTGCTGTTACGAGGGAACGAAATATGTTTATGGACATTCATATGATTGATTACAATACTCACCCAAAATGCACTCATTGATGCTGTCGATGAGTTGTACGAAGAACTCATGAGCATCATGCTGCATGTAGTTGTCAAATTTAACTGAAAAAAATAAATATTTTAAGCTTGCTAGTAGGCCCTAACTACAAAAGAATGATAAACACTCCGTGTATGCTGGAATAGCTTTGACGTACAGTAACACTGTAATGACTTGTTGCACTTGTATAGAAGGCTATACATATAAACATAGCATGTCACACTAATGGCACTTATAAGTGCAGTGAGAATACACATATGTGTATGTTGATTTGCCTTTCATAGTGCATATGTTCAATGAAAGATAGCCACTGCATTATCCGGAACGTATTATCCTAACCGTATGCACTCTGGAAGTCAAGTCGCAGTATCAAATTGATGAAACGATCAGCTGCCCTGATACACAAATTTGTACATGATACGTGTCTATAAAGTGGTGGCTTCGTAAGTAGGTATTTCAGTATAGGCTAGCTTAGTGGTAGTTCAGTAGGTACCTCGTATATTGGTACGTCCACTTGAGACTAAGTCCATCTTTCTATACTGTATATCCTATTTGGATATGAAAATAATAAGAACCATCCTACTAGAAGCTCACAGCTTGCAGCAGAGCAATATCATAAGCTGTACAACAAGAGTCTGAGAGGCACTAGAGGAAAACACACCGAGTTTGTAGGGTGTGGACACGTTAGTCGAGCACTACACTCTCACGTAGGTACCTATATTGCACACCTTTTGCTTCCCTACAGCAGACAGCAATGACTTGGTGCATAACCTCTCATTGTATTAACGCTTCTCGCGCCACCCCAACAAGCCATAACAACAACGACCTTACAATGACATTTGGCACCCGCCATTTTTGGTAAAAATCCCCAAGAACCGGTAAAGGGTAGGGAAGGATGCTGAAGTGCAACTGTGTAGATAAATTAGTTTAATACTTACCATTTTCTTTGCGGAATCTAGCAATAAATTTCTTTGGTGCAATGGTGCCAACTTTCTTTTTTTGGGTAGCAATGTTATAGAAGAGGTCAGCAAGACAGGCCAAAAGTGTCTCTTTGGTGCGCTTGTTTTTGGCCTTGTACTCCAGGATTTTCTCCCGAAACGGCTTGCAGAAGTAAAGGGCCTGGAGCACCGAGTTGATGTAGCATGTGTTGCCAAACTGTCAACATAAGATAGCAATGCTAAAGATAAAAATTGACCATAAAAATTGGATCACTTTGCTGTTAATGGACCAGATTTACGCCCACTACCGTATTAGATTAGGTGTACCTACTTTTGTTGTCAAGCTACCACCACCAGTAGCTACCTGGGTAAATATGGCAGTAGCTACTAGGTGAATACGAGGGCTGTTCCAAAGCTAATGCCTCCTATTTTCTTAACTCAAAAAGTTCAAGAGCTACGAAAACGAAAGCAGTACCATTAAAATAAGCGATCTTTTGCACTCCAGAACATATTTTTCTATGTAGGCTTAGTCCCCACCATTCTCAATCTACTTTTACCAGCGATGAATGAGAACCTTGATGCCTTGGTCATAAGAGTCAGCGTCTGCCGAGGCAGTCCCTTTCTTCCCGGCCCCGATTACGGCGTTGTCGGGGAAGCGCTGCCCGTGTAATGAGTCCTTCAGTGGTCCAAAGAGGTGGAAGTCTGATGACGCCAAGTCGGGAATATATGGTGAGTGAGACAGCACTGTCCAGCCGAACTTTGCACACATTCCGTGGCCCTCAAACTTATCACCCATGAGCAAGATGAAGAGCGGTGATAATGTTATTGTTGAAGTAGCTATATATAATAATTATATATATTGGTATATTTGTCTGTCCACCCAAAAAGATGGAGGAGTTGAGCAATGTTCATAATTTCATGTCAGAAATCTGGTGGGTTGACCTAGAAGCAAAAACTGCCTAAAGGCTAGAGTAAGCTGGCCATAAACTATGACTGCATTGAAATCTACCTCCACCGTGAATGATGGTCTTATGCAACAAGGCGTTCTAGTGTGTAACTTGGCATTGTTGAACAAAATGTTTCCTTTTTGCTGGCCTTCAGGGGCAGTCTGGGCCTGCAGCTTGGTCAATGTTGAACATAGCAGTCAGAGTTGACAGTCGCCCCTGGTTCCAAGAAATCCACATATTACATTCACCATTATCCGCCGATGAGCAATGATCAATTTGTTTTCCAGGGTGTTAACTGTGGATGGGCATCCGGAGCTCACTTGGTCACTCACATCTCTGTTGCTCTTCTTAAATTGACAAACCCAGTTCCTAACTGTGATGACATCAACTGGATCAGCTTCATTAAGATCCACCAGGCGCTGATGAATGTCAATCGGATCAATTTTTCAGCATGGAAGAATTCAATTAGCTAGCTACGCGTCTGTGATTCTGATGCACATACATTACAGGGATTGCTTTCTTTTGAGTGTCACGCCATCAATATCAGCAACAGAGGGATGAAACTTTCAGGTCATGAGTGCATAAGTTTAGTCCTCATAACAACATAATTTGCAATCCCCGCAGATCCCTTCAGGCGGAATAAAAATATAGATAGGAAGCATTACTTTTGGAGCGACCCTCGTAAAACTAATATGAAACCTCTAAGTTTGGCAAGTTACAGAATATGAACAGTACTCTTCAATTCATCACCTGTGCTGGCGAACTTGGTGCTATAAGGTAGGTAGTAGCTAATATAATATTAATGCTCATATCTAGCTTTATTATTTAAAAAGCCAAAAACTTGAGCTACCAAACAGTAATCAATTTGGGTTTCTTCTCTAGATAAACTTTTCCCAGTGATAGCTAAATAGCTAGCTATATTGTAAGGTTATGCCTTTTCACTGCAAATCTAAAAGAAAATGAAAGTTGGTAAGAAAAATATGAAATTCACGCATTGGGAGTTCACAAACTGGCTGATCATTATGTGGGAAGAGCAAGTTGGGAATAAAAAAGAAAGGCAGAGCGCAACATTAGTAGGATTATGAAAATAGAAGGAAGCTAAGAGGACATGAGGGGGCCTCTGAGGAAGAAGCTCCCTGTAACACTGAAAGTATGGCCCTCTTTAAATTTTGTGGTAAGTTCGCAATTCAGCATTAGCTACCAAGGTACCTATACAGTAGGTAGCTATGTGTATAAAATTACCGCTCAACTTCATAGCAGGGTTGCAGAGTTGGATGGTTCAAGGTCCGACTCCGACTCCTAGCCCTCTAGAACCTACGGGCCTGGGTCATCAAGATTTTACGACTCAGACTCCTTGGTCCAACTAGTATATAGGTATTTGATGCAAACATTAAACATATCCAAATCATTTTTGCTAGTATACACACATATTATTATGTTAAAGATGTTCACCACTGATTTTATTAAAGACTATTCTTCAACATTAAGGAAAGAATGCTACAAAAATAGATTACAATGTTTTGTCCCTCAACACTGTAGGCCTACTTGTTCAGGTAGCCTGTAATTAAAAAGCCAATATCTGTAGCTACCAAACATAAGACAATAGCTATAGTTGTAGGAGCAGCGTTAGGTATATAGCTACTATCTACATAGCTATCGTCGTTGGGCACAGCTGCGAACGAACTGGGGTGCTGCCTGGCACAGTGTTTGGTTGCTAGCCTCAGCATGACGTCACAGATTGGAATGGGCATAGCTATTTTAGTTGAAAAAATTGAAGTTTGAGAATTCACTATACCTACTTTACGTTGATAGCTTGCATATCTCCTCTAATGGTTATGGCTTTGGCTATCTTCAATAATGTTACGTCCGGGTATGAATAGAGGATAGAAAATGTAAATGACAATTGGCAAATGGGGGCGGTTCGGCTTGGTGCTCGTCTCGACAGTAACTGAATATAGTGCTTGATGAGTAGCAAGCAGTGTTGCTTGCACCGTCTCTCCAGCACGCAGGTGTGCCCATTGTATTGCGCAGCATTACAGCCTTGCTCTGGACATGTAAAACGATACACGGCGCCGACGCGCTAAAGTTCAGGTGCTGGGGTGTGGGTGCTAAAAAATGAAGACAGTTTTTTGGGCTTGTAGCAAGGATGCAGCACTAATTTCTTGAGTGGATCAGCTGGCTTGGTATGTTCAGCAATAATACTTTTTAAGAACTGAGAGTTGTTTTTGTAGGTGTTGAGGTTGTGAAACTTATAGACTATAGAGGTCTATGGTGTCTGGTCTTCGTTGGTCGTGTTTGAGGTGATTATTCATGGCATTTTCTATTATTTGTCCCGTGTTGCCAAGGAAAAACCGTTGTTAGTTAGGGCTTGTTTCACTCCGGAGATTTTGGCAATGCAGTCATTGAGCAGTATTTTAATGCCCAGAGAATGAGTGTTTTGGCTATTGATTTCTTGTAGGAGAATGGGTTGTTTGAAGTGAAATGCGTGTAGCCATGTGCCTGTATGAGTCGGTTTGATGAAGACTCCGGTTAAAAAATGGTGGCCTTTTAGCTCCAGTACGACATCTAGAAAATAGAAGGTGTTGCTCCTCATCTCTTCAAAGCTAAATCTAAGGACGGAGTGATTCCTTAATCTTTTTTGAATGAGCCGAGTTGTATGGGGTTGGATGTAGGTAACATTGAAAATAGCTGAAGCCATAGCCTAATTATAAGAAGAGATTAGTGATGGGTCGGATGTAATTTATTGGACATCAGCAGATGTTGCCATCTTGATATCCACGGATGCAAATGCCAAAAGAGGGCAGATGTTCTGTGGTTGCGGATGCAAATATTCACCCCACCACAAATACACACATCCCCTCTCACGACGGGAGTTTACAGGCTACAACAGCAGGAAAAAAAAACTTAGATGGTGCTTTCTTGACAGGGACAGCGCTTGAACACATTTCAATCCAAATGAGAATTTGTAGTTTTCAGAGCTATGGTTGAGCTTAGTGTACAGTGATAAACCTACGCATCCGTGCATACTTTGCTGCAGATTTTACAGTTCTAACATTGCGCAGATGCGATTGCGGATGTTACCATCTTAGTATCCGCCGATGCAGGTGTTCCGCGGGTGCGGATGCAAATATTTGCCCATCATTAGAAGAGATATGCCAGCCATCAACAAAAAGTATCTATAATGAATTCTCAACTTTTTCAAGCTTTTCAACTAAAATAGCTACACCCTTTCTGATCTGTGACGTCATGCTGAGGCTGACAACCAATCACTTTGCCAGGCAGCACACCAGTTAGTTCACAGCTGTGCCCAAGACCATACAGTAGTTATGTAGCTAATAGGCTACAGCTGCTCTTGCAATTTAGGTGGTAGGTAGGTATAAAGTGTAACTTCTACACAACATACAACTAGCTATATAGGTAGCCTACCAGTATTGTCTTTTGTTGCAGATATCAGCTTTTTCATTGCATAGATATAGCTACCTGAAGATGTCCACCGTTGAGGGACAAAACATTGTGTTGTTCTAGCAATCTTTTTTTATTCAGGAACAGCCCTTAATAAAATCAGTGGTAAACAGAGACATATTTTTAGAACTATGAAGAAAAAAAATTTCCGTGAAATTAAATGCTT
>LQNS02278155.1:5741860-5760655 GCA_001587735.2 Parhyale hawaiensis
TCACTGTCCGTTTGGGTTAATCATGTTTAGGTAAAAAGTTACAGCCTGTAAAAGAAATACAAAATTCTGACCCTTCATGGGTGAATAACTTTTTCATGAATTGTGCATTTCCCTTTGTATGTTTGAACAGGAATTTTCTTGCACAATTACCTCGATGGTAGTGCCTTTCTACTGGGTGATAATGGGGAAGATCTACCTACTTTTTTGATTTTTTGGTATGCTCATGTTGAGCATACTATTTGTCATCCTCCTATCTTACCTTCTCAAACGAAGTTAACTTTCTCCGTACTTTCTTCAAAAATAGCGGTTACCCGCACCATCTATTGGACCATCACTGCAAATTGTTCCTGAACAAACTGTTGGATCCCGGCATCAGCAAACCCTCTGTCCCTAAATTAGACTTCTTTCATGTGATCCCGTACTATAACAAAGCCTCTGTCAGTGCAGCAAACTTGATTCCTCTCTGAAGCCTACCCACACATAAACTTTAAATTTTCCTACAAAAACACATTTACCATAGGCTCATACTTTAAATTTAAAGACAAACCACCCACACGGCTCCTGTCAGGTGTTATCTACCGTTTCAAATGCAGAGGATGCAACGCCTCGTACATTGGTAGCACTGGACAACATTTCATAGCTTGCATTGACCAACATTTAGGTGTATCAAGCCGAGCCGGTCTACCACTTGCTAAACCTTCCCATTCAGCTCCCTGTCTGCATGCTGAGCAAAATGACCATCCCNTCTAATCCAATCAAACTCACAACATTAGAATCCCTTTATATCCATAGAACAAGACCTAACCTCAACATTATGACCTCAGCTGTACCTCTTCACACTATCCCCGACTAACTTACTACACATCTGCTGACTGTACGGGAGCTGGCGCCTGGCCCCTGGCTTGGTTCGTCCGCTCTTTGTACAGGACAGACTTGCATCGCCCATGACTGTACATGTTCATTTTCTTCCCGCCCTATATAATGACTACAGCTGTACCACTCGTCACAACCATAGCTGACGCTTTTTCCTCCGACTGTACTCGCCCGTTTTTCATCCGCTTTTCGTACCGCTCGACGCTTATATGAGGACCCCATAGCGCACCGTGGTCATTCGCCCTCTAGGTCCCACCCTGCTAACACCATCACAATTTAGGTCTTCTTAAATAAAAAAAATTTTTGTTAGGTATCCATAGAAGATTTTATTAGGTTTTTGAAAATGGGAGAAAATTCCCGAAATTTCAAATTTTAATATTAGTTCGTGTCGACTTTTATTTCAATTTTATCATTTACCAAAGGATAGTACCTTTAAAATTTGACATTTTTGATTCATGTCTGAAATTCTTGTTCAAATATTTGCATTTCGTTTTGTATGTTTCAACAGGAATTGCCTTGCACAATTACGTCGATGGTAATGCCTCTTTACTGGGTGAATATGGGGAAGATCTGCTAACTTTGATGTTTTTGAGATTTTTCTGAAAAAATTTCTAGGTATACCCCTTAGCAATTTTTCAAAATTTCCGATTATCTTCGATTTCACTGATACTGGCTGCAGTTATAGTCCATGTTATAGTTAGTATAATTTCACTATCCGTTCTGGCTACTAATGTTCTTGTAAAAGGTTACAGCCTGTATAAGAATTGGAAATTTTTTACTCCTCATGTGTGAAATATTTTTTCATGAATTGTGCATTTCCCTTTGCATGTTTGAACAGGAGTTTATTTGCATAATTACCTCCACTATAATGCCCCTCTGTTGGGTGAATATGGGGAAGATCTACCCACTTTGATTTTATGAGATTTTTCTGATAGAAGTTCCATGTAGCTACCCCATGCGATTTTTCAAAATTTCCAACTTCCTAGCCACCTCCGATTTCATTGATATTGATTGCAGTTATTGTCCATATTATACTTACCGTAGTAAAATTCACTATCCGTTTGGGCTAATCATGTTTTTTTGTAAAATGTCACCTACTGCCTGTAGGTATAAGAATTGGAAATTTTGACTCCTCATGGCTGCAATACTTTTTCATGTATGGTGCATTTTCCTTTGTATGTGTGGGCATCAATTGATTTGCGTAATTACCTCCATTATAATGCCCTTCTAACCTACTGGGTGAATATGGGGAAGATCTGCCTACTTTAATTTTTTGCAATTTCTCGGGGAAAAAAATTCCAAGTTAGCCCTAGAGTGATTTTACCACGAAATTCCTGACTACCTTTGATTTAATTGTTACTGATTGCAGTTAGAGTGCATTTTATGGTTAGTGTGAATTCACTATCCATTTGGCCTGATCATATTTTGTAAAAAAAAATACAGCCTGTATAAGAATTGGAAATTTTTGACTCCTCATGGGTGACATACTTTCTCATGGATTGTGCATTTCCCTTCGTATGTTTGGACAGGAGTTTCCTTGCATTATTACCTCCATGGTAATGCCTCTCTACTGGGTGAATGTATGGAAGATTTGCCCGCTTCGATTTTTGCAATTTTTCTGTACAAATCCCAAGGTTCCCCTTGCGATTTTTACAAAGTTTCCAACTACCTTCAATTTCGTTGATATTGATTGCAATTATATAGTCCATATACAGTATTAGCTAGTGTAAGTTGACTAGCCGTTTGAGAGAATCATGTTTTGGTAAAAAGTTACACCGTTTATGACTGGGGTTCCCAACCGAGGGTGCTCGCACCCCTTAGGGATAAGAGATGACCTTCCAAGGGGTGCGAAACTTTGATAAAATACAGTTGGAAACAATAAATTTGTACCCAAATTTAGTTTGAATTCATTCTTTATCTGTTGTCAGATGAGTTGCCTATTATTTTATATGGAGTGTGATAACATATCGAAAGTTTTCTAGGTGTGCCTACATTGAGCAAGACTGGTGATAACGTTTCTGCATTAAATTTGAGGAGAGATAGATGAATGAAGCCTATGTACGCACCGAGATTATGCAAAAAGGAAGAGATTGACCCTTGAACGAAAGCAATCGAACCAATATTGTGCAAATGGCAGCCGTTACAAAAGTACATTACCGGAGATGCGGCATTGAGCAAGACTGAAAATAAACGTTTTTAGAGGAAATTTGAGACGAGGTAGACAAATGAAATCTATGCATTCATTGAGATTGTGCATCAGGAAATATTTTAACTTTAAAATGAAAGCAATCGAGCCATAATAGTGCAATGGGCCGCCGCTACAAGAAATGTAGGATAGCCAAGCTAGGGGGGCGAGCTAACATGTTGTACTACATCAAAATAAATGCAAGAGCTGGAGACTTCCTAAAGACTCAAGCCTATTTGCTCTCCGTTGAAACAGTGAGCAAATCATTGTATGTACTTGCATATGCTATCCCGTGTGATGTAACGATCGAAATGGCTGGCTCTGCCATATCGTTGACTATTAGAAGAGTTTTATGAAGACCCTTTTTTAGCTGGCGTTTCAGGCATCACTTATTGTTTAGATGAATTTTGAGTATCAGTACCCATATCTGTGGATTTTTAAATTGTTTATTGTGGAATTGTATACAACTAAAGCTTTCAATTAATCCACTAATGCAGAATTAAATTATTTCATTAGCAGAGTTGTATCTATCTCATTCATATCCCAAACATGTCTCATTACAATACAAAATGTGTGTACAGTGTTATACAATTAACTGTATTACTATATCAGTCATTGATTTTTTGTTTATTACCAGTCCACTCAACTCTACTGTACAAATGTGCTACATTGCCTTGCTTTTTTTTTCCCATTTACGCCATTTTTGTATCATGTGTCTTGTTCTTATACACAATGTCTTACAGTAATACCTCCCAGTATAAAAGTGTCATTGTACGACTAACGTTAGTACAATTCACGAGCCCCAGCTCTTGAATTGAGTATAGCTTTTTTCATTATTTTTCTTTACAATAAGAGTAGAAAATTCATTTGTACAAGCGAGGTTTATTCTTGCCATTGCCTGACGACACTTGGTTTGTGTGCTCTCTACTAAACTTAACTCATACTGTGATGTTCTACTCTATTTGTATTGTCCATGTGTTAGTACATTTGATTAATTCCTACTTTCTCTGCTCCTTGGGGCTGCTCTGTGTGTGGGTGTCTGCTGGTGCAACTGTTGGCGCTGTCGTCCCTCTGGTCCACACTAACACCGTCCTCTGCTCGCCCTAACCCGCTGCTCTGCCGTGCCCTCTGATAACCTGGGCCCGCACTGGCACTAACCTTTTGTGCTTGTCATGACTGTTGGGTTTGTTCCGTGTATTTGCATGTACCTACGTTACTGCCAGCCTTACCCGTGTTTTAAACCGATTGCTCACCACCATAATGCCATTTCTGGATTATGATGTTCACTGCATGAACCTTTAAAGCTGATCTCATTCTCAATATAAACTCCATCATGCTCATTTCATATCATTTGTGGACTACAAGTTATTTACCGTCTTGTGCACAAAGATGATTCTCCTTTTCAACCTCAATTTGGTATTTGAAATGCCACAGAAATCAGGCTCATACAGCCCCCATAAGCCTATGGGACAGTGTAGACATGGGCGCTCCTGCCACGCATGCGCCGCCGCTGTAGTGACCATCAGTAATACATACGCTAACCCTACCATTTCTTCTGCCCTCACGACCCCTAACCTGTGCGCCACTCCAAAAACTGCCCCTCACCAAACCCGTGCCAAAAGTTGGGACAACCTTACGACTCCCAAAAACTTACGCAAGTGTCTCTTTCCCTCAACTCCTTCTCCTTTCCTCAAGAAGAAGGCTGCTGCACCCGCTGCTGCTGCTCCACTGGACGCAGCAAATCTGCAGACTCCGCAGCGGATACGATCCAATCATCAGGCCGGCGATCCCAGTCCACTGCCCTCAGCGTCGGCAGGTGTAATCAGCCAAAATGTATTCACCTCTAACATTTTGCAAAAAGAAAACTTATCCAGCAATGTCGCGAGAAGCACGTGCACTGGATCTTGCTCAGTTTCTAAAGTTACCAATGTGCATAAAATTAACAAACAGGATTTAAACAGTTCGGTAACAGACTGTGAGAAGTCGGTAGATCCTGCTGAACTCACCACAGAAACAAAGTCCAATAGCTGTCGCTGTGAAGTCAATGTTTGTTTGTGTGCACAGCCTGAGACTGCTGATCGTGCCGCACCTGACATGAAGTTGCTCAGGCCAGAAAAAGAGGCAGCGTGCACAGTTTCAAGTACTTTTGAAAGAACGGAGGAATCACCAAATATAAATTTGGATAATTCTGTTAATACGGAAGACAGCTCCATCACTGGTGCAAGCTGCAGGGAAGCAAAACAAAAACCGACAACCCAGCAAACTAACAGCGAGCCTTCTGGCTCCAGTACCGGCGCTTCTGGCCCCAGTGCGTGTTGTAAAGGGCCTGTCGATGCTTGTAGTCCTCGTTGTGGTGAAGCACCGAGTGATCATCTCCCGCTTGCTGTGGGGTCCCCCTGCTCGCCTCTCACTAATGCAATGTTGTCTGATAACATTACGCAGGTAACCAACATCTTTTTATTCTTTTTCTGTTACCTTCATCTTTATCATGTCGTGTGTACTTTTAGCTACTATTTTGTTTTCGTCGTTGCCAACTTGATCTCATTGATCATTGCTGCGTTAAAACTGTAAAAAAATATGTTATGCCTGTTGTTTCTGTTCTGATTCTTTTATTGTGCTGATTAAATTGCGAATGGGTAGGCTATGCAGGTAGCGCTGTTGCATCGGCAGGGACGCATGTATTCAACCCAGCCGTTTTGGGGGACTGAAGCCGTCATAGGTATATAAGGACTGCAGTCTCCTTTAACGGCTGTTTTGAGAGCCCGCAACCCTACCGTTGTAACGGCTTTACCTGTAACTCATTTGCTGCAAGACCCACAGCTAACTTTGGACTGTTTCAATAAGTGTTTTTTGCTTAGCCCCTCCTAATGCTTCTGTGATGTGATGATCTGTTATCTTAAGGAAAATGTACCTTTTTTGCATATTGTGGATTGTATTCCAAGTTTTGATTGCAGCTGGTTTAAACTGAATCCACACTTCATTACATGATGTGCCTTGTAGCTATCCTCATACTAATGATAATACTTTAATAATATGTACTAATATTAAGATAAATAACAGCAGCTGGTTTAAATTGTGTCCTCACTTCATTATACGTTTACCTATTATCCCAATAATATAAATTAAAAAGAAATCAAGCCAAGGCATATACAAGTGCTATGTATAAAGTCGACTGTTCTTTAAAATTAACGTCTCGGGATGGTGTGTCCCGTCTTCAGAAAAAATTAACATTTCAGGTCTCACCTATGAGGTAAAAAGGGTTTTCTTTATTAATAAAGTTAAGGGAGCATGTGTGTTGTCAGGGGAGAGTCTAGTAAGCGAATGAACCAAGGTAGGTGGAGGGCCTGGACGTCGGCTCCTGTACAGTCAGCAGGTATGAGTTAAGTGGGGACCGTGTGTAGCGGTACAGCCGAGGTCATAAGGTTAAGGTTTGGTCTAGTTCTGTGTATATGGATGGACTCTAACGTTGTAAGTTCGATTGGAGTAGAGGAGGCTATGATGGAAAAGTCAATCTTGCTTATGGGATGGTTGTTTTGCTTGGCATGTAGGCGGGGGCTGAATGTGAAGGTTTTGCAAGTGGTAAACCGGTTCGGCTAGACACACCTAAATGTTGATCAATACGGCCTTTGAAATGTTGTCCAGTGCTACCGATGTAAGGGGCACAGCAGGCCCGGCAATTGTAACGGTAGATAACACTCGACAAAAGTGGTGTGGGAGGGTTGTCCTAAATTGAAAAAAGGACCCTATAGTAAATGTGTTTTTGTGTGAAAATTTGAAGCTTATGTGTGGGTAGGCTTCAGAGAGGAACGTCTTCAAAGTGTTTACTGTACTAACAGGGGCTTGTTGTTGTATGGAAGTGAGTGAAAGAAGTCGTAGTTTACAGACAGAGAGGGTTTGCGGATAACGGGGTCAAACAACTTGTCTAGAAACAGTTTACAGTAGTGCTCCAGAAAATGGTGCGAGTAACCGTTATTTGTAAAGAATGTTCGGAGAAAGTAAACTTTAGAAAAATTACCTTACATCTAGGAAGCATTTCCACCATTACCTCTCTGATTCGTCTTATGACCTCGGCTGTACCGCTGCACACGGTCCCCACTTAGCTCACACCCGCTGACTGTTCAGTAGCCGACGTCCAGGCCCTCCACCTACTTTGGTTCATTCGCTTACTAGACTCTCCCCTGGCAACACACATGCTCCCTTAACTTTATTGATAAAGAAAAAACCTTTTTTAACTCATAGGTGTTGCTTGAAATTTTATTTTTTCTGAAGATGGGGCACACTATCCCGAAACGTTAATATTTAGGAACAGTCGACTTTATATTTAGTATTAATATCAATTATGATAGTAACTATAGTAATAACAATATGTATTGTTGTTTAATTTCTAACTTTGGGCGAAGTTATGCAGGTGTAACAATTGTGCGTTAAACTTGAAAAAATGTGCATATTAGTAATATTAGAGAAGATAAATCGCGTAATCAGTTGAGGCTTTTGATTAGTTATTGCACAGTTCCACCCTAGGATATTTCTAATTCTCCCATGAACTGGAAGGTGCCTACTGCCTTGACAGCGTACTCGTGATAGGCTAATGGTAGCCATTCTCTCGTTTTTGGATTGCAAACATCCTAGTAAGGAACCGTGCGGCATTCCCATTCAACAGCCGCTCTTTATAACTGTTTTTTTTTTTTTTTTGTGCTCATGCTTTCCCTGTGATTGTAGCGACTCCACCTTTTCAGCATTGTTCTTGATCTTCTTGCTGTCGCATCCTTTCATCTGTCGTAACGTTGTACGTTGGGCAACGCAACTGGTTCCGTGCAACCATTTAATGTAAATACATAGAAACGCGCACACTGCGTTGCATGAAACTATTGTTTTATGCAACTATAGTTCCTGCAACTCAGTGTGCGCATTTCTATGTATTTGCATTGAATGGTTGCATGCAACTGTTTCACGTTGCATGCAACTAATTACATGCAATCAGTTGCGTTGGTGTGTGGGCCGTCTTAGGGAGTCTTAACTTCATTAAAACTAAATAAACGGTCAGTATCACATTAGAATTGTATTGTTCGAAGGTCTTACGTGAAATACGCTTGTCTTCACAGTGTTAAGGTGATGTGTACCCAGCTAAATGCATACAGCCAGGAACTATGCATCCCTTTCGCTTCACTCCTAGTCTCTGTATTAAAATATTTCAATGCCTCTGCAGGCCCTGGTGCTGACACCTCGCAGCAGATGCCCTATTGTCTCCACGAAAAACAGCCGAAATAATACGAGCTGTGCAACGCTGGCGGCTTTGGCGCTGCATAACTCTTCAGTGCGTCGGCAACATGACATCACTAGCGGCTGCAAGTGCTGCGAAGCAGGTGGTCCACTTGCGTCCAAAGGAGAGAGTGAAGTAACTACCTGCAGTTGTGAGAACCAGGTGGCAGACCCTCACCAATCTACGGCACTTCCTGTTGCTTTCGATAAGCCTGTGAAATTAATAGCAACGGATCCCGGTCAAAGAAAAATGGCTGATTCTATGCAGCAGGAAAGAGTTCCTAACGTCCATGCAGCTTCCGCTGTGGAAAACGATCTAGAGACAGTCAGTCTAAGGCCTGACATTGATGAAACTCCGCGCAAATTGCGTGGTACAAATACATTGGGCAGAACTAATTTACTCTCTCACAAAAAAGCCTCGGAACGTAGAAGCAGAAGCCTTGTTAGAAGAAAATCCTCACTTCGAAAGAAGAACAAAAGTGATTCTGAGATTTTAGAGTGTAAAATCTCAAGTAACGAAAGACGGAAAAGTCTGGATGGAAAGAACGCTTCTAGTTTAGGCAAGTCCGTGCGGAGAAGCTTGTCACGACGCCTCAGTAGAAAGCGGCACTTCCCTAAAGGAGCAAGTGGTGAAATTGAAGTGAAGGTTTCTCACCAGCCGCCTGATGTCAGCAAACGAAAGTCCATTGAAACAGCTGTAGACTCAGACAGAGCAACTGACCACAGTGTTTCTTGTAACAGAAATGTGGAAAATCCCGCTAGCATGATGTCGCCTCCGAGTCGCTGTTCTAAATCCCCATCTCTGAGTCCCTTTAGCAACACTCCTGTTGGTGACACGAGAGACCAAAGGTATTCCTCCAGCACATCTGAGGCACTCGGTCAGTTTTTCCGTCATTTGAGCAGCTCTTCGTTGGCGCAAATAGCTCGTCGGCTTAAAACAACCAATGACGGTTCTCTGGACAGCAGTTACCGGCTCCTCAGCCCCATCCAGTCTGATACATCAAACTCGTCTATTGGATCTCTTCCAACTTCGCCAGTTAACGAAATGGACAAAAGTTTGTCGATGGTTTTCCGCGAATATCTGGAGACGAGAAGCATCCTTGCGTCAGTCGATAGCAGCGACACGGAGAGCCGGACCTCGTCCTGCAGCTATCGACCGTCTTCCTGTTGTGAACACTACGGTGCTGAACAGCAGAGGGACGAGAAGTGCCGTAGTGTCCCTGTACTGGAATCCGACTTTACGTTTACTTCTAATACGTGCAGCAGTGATATTTGTACGTATGCTGATGGTAATAGTGAGGTCAGAAGCCAGTCTTGTGACGCCATCAATATAATGCACTCGGTGATGGCATCTCGGTGCGCGCCTCCCTTGTCTCTTCCACCTGAACACTCGCGCGCTTCCTCGGTTGATTCTGTGGATCCCGTAGCAATGTTGCCATCTGACTGCTCACAGTCTCTACCCGGGTCTCTTCAGCCGTGCCCGTCCTCCTATGCTGATATTACTGAACGCGACAGTCTGTCGACCGACCTCGATATTGATGTCAGTGCTTTTGAGAACCCCAATGGTTTTCCAAGTGGAGACGTCGCTAGTGCTAGCGTTGCCTCTCCTCCTGGTGATGCTAGTAAAAGTGAAGATTCAAAAGATCTCTCTAACGACACCTTCCATTCAACAAGCGACTTCTCAGATTCGCTTCTTCAATGCCTTGATGGAGAAAATCCCTTGAGTGTCTCGTATGATGCTTCCTCCTGTAATCCTGCAAATCTTGCCGCGACGCCGTCGCATCTCAGGACCAATAAAGTAAAGAGTCCAGCGCAGTTTCGGCTCAGTTACCGAAGCGCCGTTGATCTTGGTTCGCTGTTGTCTGGACAGTTTAGCGTGCTGGCTCCCCTACAGGAGAAAACTGATGCTGCTCACGTAAGCAGCGGAGCTGGTGGTGACAAGGAGAATGTTCAGCTGGCTGAAGGTGCCTGCAGTCCTGTACCTAATGTCATGTCTTCTCCCATATGCCCTAAGTGTAAAGATACTAGAACGCCTCTACTGACGTGTGACAATATCGTGCATTTGAGAGGCGCGTCTAAAACCTCACCATCTTCAGCAAGTAAAGACAGCTCATATCGTGATGATGATGGTCTCAATACAGAAGATAAGGATACAAAAGATTCTTCAGCGTCAGTATCGTACGACTCACAGAATCGACCTGATTCACCCTCGCCCGGTAGAGCATCACCCCATCAAAGTTGCACGCCTTCCAAACTAGAAGCTCCTGATCTCTTCTCATGCTCACCTAGCGGTCGAAGTCACAGCGTCCTGGGTACAAAGCAAGGCACACCCAAGCGAGTTGCGTCATCCTCCCCCGCTGTACATTTTGAAACTAAATTATA
Source organism: Parhyale hawaiensis (assembly GCA_001587735.2). Lineage (NCBI taxonomy): Eukaryota > Metazoa > Arthropoda > Malacostraca > Amphipoda > Hyalidae > Parhyale > Parhyale hawaiensis. Next base: position 5,752,560 of record LQNS02278155.1, read on the forward strand.
GACCAACTGCTGGTTTTTAGTTCTTATAATACTATTTTTTTATATATAATAGGTTTAAAGTGATAGACAATAATTCTTCTATTTCTTATTTTCTGACTGCACTTTAACTTTTATTCTATTAATGTATCTAATAGCACCACCAGAGCTTCCTTTTAACCAATATATTAGTAGGGTAACATGTCTAGTACCCGTCCACCTTGCTAGTAGGCGTCCATTTGGCTTCAAAAACTTCCTGTGTGAAAACTAGCAGTGCTAGAGAGTCATACATAGGTTTAAACTCTAAGGTACTACTTAGCCTACAGTTTAAGACTATCTACGGCTTTCTAGCACTTCTAGTTTTCACAAAGGAAGTTTGAATAGCGAAGTGGACGGCTACTAGCATGGTGGACTAGTATCAGACACGTTACCCTATCGTCCGTGCTACGTATGAGGATTATCGTCAACATGGATTTTTTAAAGTTTTCCTGCGCTAAGAGAAATGTACTGTAAGGCATATTTTATTATCTGCAAGACGTTTCTGTGATCGACATCGGTTCAATTATCGTCCAGTACTCAAGCCGTAGTATTTATCACAATTTTTTTTACGGTTATTGGCAACATATGACAAATTCACTCGCATGTGCTCTCTGTCGCCCACATTTTCTGTTTTGTGAATGCTTAATTACATAATTCCATCACTGAGCGTGTCAGCGAGCTGATCTAGTGTGCTTTTCACTTTAGTTTAATTACTAAAAGACAAACGGTTATCGTTGGAAATGCATTTGCATTTGTTTTCCCGGGAGTTCGCGTCTCTCGGTGAATAATTGACGTTCGGCTTCTTGGCCTTAGTCATTCCCTGTGCATTCTCACTTTTGATATTGTTGACAGTCCAACCATGTACCTGACTTCATTGTATTAGTATAGTTGCTCATAAACTCTATTTTGACACAAAGCTTGAACTCCTTTCATTTATTTTCCATTCCATCGTGTCAATTAGTCTACGTGATACTATTCTTGTTCGGCAAAAAAAAAAACTAGGTCTCTGTAGGTCTTATATTAGTTTCTTCATCAGATCTAGCTATATTGTTGTAACCGTTCAGTATTGGTGTGTCCGAATTGGTCAAGAATTTGATTATATATGCATGTTCGCAAATTCTATTTTACGATGCATTGCGCCATCCTTTTACAGTAATAGTAAGTTGTAAGTATCGCTCCATATATGCTTTACTTGATCAGAATTTGTACTCCATAGTCAAATGCTTCTGCTTCTATGTGATCATAATCAGTGATGGATGGCTTGTTTGTATAAACAGTTTCTGCAAAGAATTCGTTTCATCACAAACTCAAAAAATACCCTTAGTTAATGTAGCCTGAATGTTCAGTAACATTATTATGATCAAGTGCTCTATAAAATGATTTTACTTTTTCAGAGCTAGTACTACTATGTACTGTTTGCGTATTAATTGGTTCCGCACGCAGACCTACTACTTCGGTCTCGAAATTTGAACGCTATTCTTGCATTTGGAGCCTTTTGGTTCCATGTTATAAAGGATCTTTGTATTATAAGCGTACTGAAGTCTTCACGTGGCATTGTTTTTGATTAAACTAGTTGTAAAGATTTTAAGCATAGATCCAGCACATATTGCTTTCTTCCATACAAAAGACTTTTAAATCAAATTTTTTTAATAAAATATACTTCATAATACTTAGTTCCTTTGAAATTTGCTCCTTTAAATGTAGCACCTTTGGCTGTCCTGCTTGTAGCCATGGTGCTCCGGCAGAAGCTGCATGCTATCTTACGACACGAGGCGCACGACACAGAACAACAACTAGGACACAAACTTTGCATCATTTGAAGAATTTTATTATTGAACACAAATGCGACTAAGAACATGACCTACGTGGACACTATCAAAATTCCATACGTACGACAGGTGATTATATTCATCTTCTTGTTTTACTAAATACATAAGGGCACTGGGGAACCATTTAAACTTTTCACATCCCAATTCCGCATCTATTTGCTTCCGTAACTATAGACAGCACTAGTATTTGCAATACACCCAAATGGTTGAGCCTATATTAACCTGAATTAACGTCTCCTAAGGATTCTGAAGCGTAATGTATTTTTTACGAGCAATCACAATTTTAGGTTTGGTGCTGTTGGTATCGCAATGCAATCGCTAGCACTCGAAACTATTCATTAATACTCCGGCAAGTCCTGTTTTCTGAAATTAACAAGTTCAATATCTGTTTAAAACTAGCGCACTCTGAGAGCGCATACCTCCGTCAAGCAATGCAAAATGTGGTCATTAGTGCTTTGTGGTATTCATAACAAATTTTGCAATTTTCTTGAAGATCTTTGCGTAACTTTTTCAGTTATGTTCTGACAAACATTAGTCAAACGCTCAAGCAGATGAACCGATAATCACAATAAAATTGTGATTCGCATCTTACAACATCTCCAATTCCTACAAATTTGATTAAAATCCGTTTATACCTATTTGTCACTAGCAACATAAACTCAAATAGAGACAAACAAAAGGACGAACAGATCATCGCAAAACCTAGCTCATTTGCTCTTCGTAACATTCCTAACAATACATGCAAATTTAATGAAAATCCGTACATAACTTTTTGAGTTGTTACCCAGAAAATAAANTGTCACTAGCAACATTAACTCAAATAGAGACAAACAAAAGGACGAACAGATCATCGCAAAACCTAGCTCATTTGCTCTTCGTAACATTCCTAACAATACATGCAAATTTAATGAAAATCCGTACATAACTTTTTAAGTCGTTACCCAGAAAATAAAAAAGGCAGATAAACAAACGGTTGGATGAATTTTCACCAAAGTTAATCACTTCTTCCTCTCAAGATGCCAAACAATCCCTGTAAATATTCTAAAGATCCGTCCATAACTTATCGACTTATCGTGGTGACAGACCAACTCTACGAAAACATAACCATCTTGGCGGAGGAACCATGACAATGAGCTCAACTGCTGCGCAAGTTAGATGGGCTGCAGCACATTTGTAATTACTGTGATCAAGTTTTTATTAGTTTCAGTAGCATACGCACAGCATAACAGAGTTGGGCTGCATTCATCTGTGTAGGTACGGTAGGTAACTTGTTCAGAAACTCAACTCGCAACATGTCGGCTATCCATCTCAGGCCCTGTAATTTTTCATCATAGCTGTCTTCGTAGTAGTAAAAGTTTTACTAGCGCATCAGCAACACAATGTTTATATCGCGCCGAACTATTCCTGTGGTTTAACACAGGCTCGTGCGCCACCAGAGCGCGTTTTAAATTGTAAGGATTTTTGTCTCTGCTTTTCTGCCGGTAGGTCTCAGTGGTCAGTGCGCTACTGACAGGAAACAAGGAGCAAGTTGAGCATCTCTAACCCCCGAGCACGGTAGAACGCTTTCGCTCAGCTACGCTGCACAAGGGAAGGAAACGAAATACAAGAAGGTAGAAGTTTAGCGGGAATAGGTCAGCCACCTCGATCGGCAGCCCACCTCCCGAAACAGAAGGGGAAGTATTGAGAGCCTACCTAACGTTACAAAACTAATCTCGACAGCAGGAACTGCGGCAAGCTGCAGTATCTCCTGCGGAAAAGGTACTCTGGACCCTTGGGCTAAGAGTCAAGTACTGTTGCGGTCTATGACAGCACATATTCACGTCGCAATCGCATGAGACTAATTAACACAACTTTCACAACGTAACAACTTACACAACACCCGGACAAAGTAGTAGTAGTAGTATAAGATAGTTTAAGCCTCCCTAAATAAGTACTAACCTTTTTTAAGAAAGGGACATAGATGTATGTTGATAGACACGTGGAACCCATGCACAATGGTGTTCCCACACAGGATCAACGCGCATGGGAGCAGCAAATCAGGAAAGAAGAGACAGAACAGACGTCCCGAAGGCCTAGCTAACGGTTAAGATGACCTACTGGATCCCCCTGGGGTTGCTGCTCCCCATAACGTAGAATGGCTAAGCTAACCTTATGGCCCATTCTATGCCCCCTAAGGGGCCTCGACGAACTTGGTATTGCTTTCAGCACAAATGAACCCTCTAGTTATAGTTATGAAGTTTAAGCCTCCGTTTTCAAGCAGAATGATATCACAGAGGAAAGAGCAAGGGACATATAGTATGCCAAGGAAAACGGAGAACCCTTGCACGAAGATGTCCCCACACAGGATCAACGTCCATGAGAACAGCAAGTCGGGAAAGAAGAGGAAGAACAGAATTATTCTTAAAATGAGGGTTTTCTGCCGTATCAGATACGAAGACTATGTAACAGCGATCCAATTTTGTATAATATAGTTTAGAAGTTGAGTCGAGCTCATTTAGTATAATCTCGGCCAGGTGCACCATGTCTGGCAGGAAATAAAGCGCGAGCATTTCTTACCCTGCCCGGCTCGGTCGAACGAAATCGCTCAGTCATGCAGCGCAGAGAAGGTAGACGAAGAACGAAATGAGAAGAAAACAGAAGAAAGCGAACACTCGTGCGGGGGGTCCCTTCCGTGGCCCCCCAAACGGGAGCAGATAGGGTCGCTTACCACCATTCGGCGGCCCACCTCGCGGAACAGAAGAGGAAACATAGAGAACCTACCTTACTCTACAAAACTAACCTTCTCGGTAGGAACTGCGGACAGATGCTACATCCCCTGCGGAGAAGTCACTCGGGACCTTTGGGTGCGCGATTCCCAAACATATTGTGGCAGGGAAAAGGTCTGTCAAAATATGCCCCTGAGGGCAGGAAGAACAGAATAAAGTGTTAGGATATCATGATACATATGTATGTGTGTTAGGTCGTCTAATTTAATTGGTTAATTAATTGCCGTGTCAAATAAAAAGAATAATAATACAAATAATTAATTACGCGGCAGTTAATTAACCAATTAAATTAGACGACCTAACACACACATATCATGATATCCTAACAAAAGCATGAGCAAGTAAGAGTATGAAATCGGGAAGGAAGCAAAGTGAGCACGAAAGAGAGATGTCCCGGAGGCCAAGCTAATGGCTGGGGTTGCCTGGCCCCATAACATAGGATGGACAAACCTAAACTAACCGAACCCTATGGCCCATCCTATGCCTCTGAGAGGAAAAAATGAACACTTTAAAGATAAAAATAAATGCCACTACTAATTTTATATTTTGGGAGTCCTAACAATCTGAACACTGCCGTAGCAAGTAGCAACCGAGTCAAAATAATAGTCTCTAAAGTGGATATTGAAAAAAAAAAAATCATTTGAGTCAGCTCCTTGGCTATTACAGCCAGGAAGCAAAGAGCGTAACAGAGCGTTGCATTCTTTGCTTCCTGATTACAGCCAACAGAGGAATCATGTGTGGGCCACCAGACCCAGGCTAGAGAATGTAAGGCTCTGTCTAGACTACCGCCAAAATCTGTCCACACGATGGCGATTTCGCTGATCGCTGCAAATTCCGTCGTCAAATCGCAGCTTTGAGTGTTTTCGCGACCGTCCAACTTGCTGGATATTTTCGCGCGATTTCGGTGGCGAACAGAACAGGTTCCTCCACAAGTATTGCGCATCTCTCACGCAAATCGAATAAATTAGGCGTCACATGAGGTTTTCTTGCTTCTTTATAGACATTTGCAAAGCCGTAAGCTCCTCTGAGTTCTAATTCACTGCAAGAAATATAAACTTCGCGGCAGTAGAGACACTTGTATCGAAAACTGAGTTGACGGTAAACATTTTATCGACGTTCCATGGATACGCAGTTGTGTTTAATACCAAAAATTAGATGTCCGAACGCTTTGCACTACGTATGGGGAACATATATTGTCGAGGAACCCCACATAAAAATTTATGCACTTGACCACCTCGTAAACAATACAGAGTGATAAAGAAAATGTGAAAATGTCCACCCAAGCTCAGTTGGCAGGATGCGTTTTGCTGAAGAATGCATAAAAGTAGTACTTGCTTTTAGAATCAGTGCTTATTCATAGTTTGGTTGATAGTAGAAGTAAAATAAGTTATTAATAGTAACAAAAATTGCAGTTTCTTTGGATAAAGTTGCGTGGGCAACTGAGTTCTTCTGAACTTCTACGCTTAATAAATTGTCAAGCATCGCTAACCGCTACAACGCGACAGTGTGGACACTGCTGTGAGATTTTCACTGCGTTCTGCAAAATCGCACAATTGTTTTTCACACTTATGAGCGGTAGTCTGGACGAGGCTCAAAGAAATAGCGCAATTACCGCATAATAAACACGATGGGACCTCAGGTAAAGTTTCAGTGGTGCATTGATAAACATCAAACGGACAGAGATGTAGAGCATGCCACGAGTCCCGATGCTACCCCTGAACTAAGAATAGATACTTTTACTCAATTTGACAATAAGCAGCAACAATTTACTGTGCGACAGTAGTTGCATAACATACCTATAGCACAAAAGTGAAGAGACTAAAAGATGTAACGAGTCCCCGCTACCTAAGTTTAAACGACACGAAAAAAAAACATTCTTCAGTCGAACAGTAAGCACAAAACCAAGGAAGAGCGGTACAAAAATAATGGAATGTTAAGCACAAAATCAACTATTGTTCCCAAGTCCACACATTGCCTGAGGAATATTATGGTAGTACGACACAATCAAATCTATTAATGAGCAGAGGCTGAATCCCGTTGCCTAAGACATTACCACTGACTGTAATGGAACATGCCGACAACCAAAGACAGTACAACCCTTGGTCTTATTGCCCGTTTTAACATAACTTTTCAGAAAACCCCTCTATACAATAATAAAATTTCGGAATATAATACGGTCGTTGAGGGCAATAAAAGTACAAGGCATGATTTCGAAAGGAACTATTCATCCTTACCACCATGAAAACACGAAATGCAGGTACTCGGAACAAATAGATGGTTATTACTGAAGTACGATAGGTAGCTACTGAAAACGTGAGAGTCCTGCAAGGGCTACCGATTTCAGTAATCTCATGCATGTTTCTACTTCTTTAAAGCACATAAAACTGCAGCCAAAAAATGATCAGGTAACCCAAAAAATTCTTGCCTCTTCTTGTTAGACAATTCATGTGATAGTAGAGACTTTTACTATCGCTTCAGTGGCACACTGCCTATATCGTGCCGAACTATTCCTGTGATTAGCCACAGGCTTGTGCACCGCTAGGGAGCGGTATTTGTCTCATTTTAAATCATAAATTAGTAAGGAGAACATTATTATCATTATTTATTTTACATATAGTATATGTAATTCACAAAGAAAAGGGCAGGGCCGTAGTTGACGATAGCAATTATCGTAATGGGTTCATCACAGTTTGATAGAGGTTACATCTGGTAAGATAGGTCTTACGGGCATATTTATTAAAATTAGCCGCAAGGTCCCTCAGAAAGCATTCCTAGGAAGATGGAGTCGGCACCTCGACCATGCAGGTCCTGATAGCAGTTTCTCCGCTCGTCGGATAAAATGGGACACTCGACCATTAAATGCAAGACAGTGAGAGGTACGACGCAGTCGCCGTAGTAGGGCTGTGGACGCCTTATCCGCAGATAGTCGTAAGTCTCGTGTGTCCAATACGCAGTCTGCACAGTACGACGTTCATTCGGCGGTAGTCACTATTTGAAGAGTGCTACGGTCGGACGGTTTCTTTGATTGTTCGTAATTTATTATTTCTCTGCGCCAACCACTGGGATTGCCATAGCTCNAGGGACTGCACGGTTTGCCGCAAGCAAATCCGACAGGGCCAACTGTCTCGACTCATCAGCGAGCTCAATGCCCGCGATGTGCGCATGACCAGGCACCCAAGAGATACTTACGGACTTTCCATCCTTTGGCAATATTTTTATCGTACTTACTAATCGGTTGATGACGGGGTGGATCAGGAAGCAAAGAATGCAACGGGAGGACTCAATAGGACTGAAATAAAACATAGCTGTGACCGCACGTAGCAAATTTACATCACATCGGCGAGGCGAAATGTTTTAGGTGTAGGACCTCAGACCTTCGTATATGGTTTTCTTGAACATATCACCGTATTTTTTCGATTTATTTCATTCAGTCTCCCGCTCACGACTGGCCAGCTACTTGAGCTGCAAAATATCGAAAAATGTTGTC
>LQNS02278155.1:5773181-5783629 GCA_001587735.2 Parhyale hawaiensis
GAGTGCCCAATAACAAAGGATGTGCGTACCTAACTAACCTTAACCTACGACCCATCCAATGCCACATCTAGGATCTTACACTCGCATTCAAAAATAGCAAAGTCCCACCTTGCCATTGATAATTTCATTGATAGTCATGCGGGCAGAATCGTCTCCTTTATCACAGTCTCGTGAGAGAATGTCTTGCCGGAACCAAAATTTCTGATTCAGCACAGCGTCTCGGTACTGAGAGTACTTCATGTTTTCATCCACCTAGAGAGAAACAATAAAGAGTTGCTTAAACAAATAGATTAGTATCGGAACCAGTAAAAATTCACAGAGCTTTACATTTTAAAAACATCTGTACCATTACCGTTCCTGTTTTCATTCACCGTATAAAAGTAGAGATTAAAATTAGCAAAATATATACCGGCAAAGCCAAGAATCTTTCCTAGAGAACTGTATCTCTATACCACACAGAGAAAGGTACTGCATGTTATTTACTTGATGAAACAAAATGGAATTAGCTACTACTAAAGAACGCCTTGCAGCCATTACATTTTCCAATTAGCCGCTATCTATAGAGAGAGCACGGCATTATTATCATCATCATCAGGAACAAAATAAGAGCAGCACCAAAAGACTGGCAGGTCGCCAGTAACCACGACTCACTTTGGAGAGAGGCACGAGCATGTTGAGTTTGAATGTGAGGATGGCGCGGGTGAGCAGTACGATGAAGACACCGAAGGCAGCGTTCTCGAAATCTGTGATCTGCACCTCACACGGCCGGAACTCCACACGCCAGCCTATGTCCGAGTTAGGAGGGGGAATCTTGAAGCGCATGCTCTGCCAGTTGGTGCTCTGGATATTCTGCGCACCAACTTCAACATTGAATTGTAATGCAGTGGCTCAACATTCAGTAAAGTTCTAGTATAAGGGGATTTTGAAGAAAGTTCTATTGGTAATGAAACAATGAACAAAACACTCAGCTCAACTCCATAGCGCCGAGTACTAACTGTAAATGTTGTGTCAAACTGATTCAAACAATACAGTGTAAGTTTAAACACACTTCTACATCGTTACGAATACTACTTGCTCTCACTGTATCTACATCGTTACGAATACTACTTGCTCTCACTGTATCTCACGAAAAATGTTCACAAGTATCTTTATTCTTAACGTCTGCAATGAAAGACAAAAGCCACAAAACACACACACATGCACGACAAGACCTACGTTAAGATAAAGCCCATCAGCTACGGCCATAAAGTCACCTCAAAATGATCCATATCTTTGGCATCGTCCTGCTCGATCTTCTCAGAGAAGAGAGATATGGAGTCGCGAATGAAGAGATGAGCGATATGTTGAGCAAGAGACTTATCTATTCCAGCTTCAGTGAGCTGCGAGAATACCTCGGGGTCCTGCACCACCTCCAAGTCGTTGTACCTGCCCAGTGTAAGAAACTCGTGCCACTCAAAACTACTTCACAACAGTCAGATATTCTCGCTTCAGGTACTATGCTAATCTAGCGAAAACTTGTACTTTACCCGCTTGTTATCCAGGTTAGGCTACCTCGTTAACCTCTTTCTCCACTGGGAGTACAAAAGGGGAAAGAACAGTTGCAGCAAAACAATAGCCCGAAGTATCATGACAAGTACCCTCTCTCACTTCGTTCGCAGGTGATAATTAGTCTATTTCAATCTTAGTATTAGCTATGCTTCGGTCATTGATTACGTGAAAGGCACTGAATCAAGCAACAAGCCACGATTCTATACATTTTGAGTTTTTAGGTTAGAATTAGATTTATTTACGGAAAAAGAGTAACAACTATACCGCCGAATACATTTGGTTTAAATGAGAGTTGTTATAGGAATTATTAAAATCACTATTTTATATATATATTAAGTTCATCGTGCCATTGTAAAGATGTTCAAAAGAGAAAGAAATATTTAGTTTTTCAAGAGAAACTTCAAACTAGATAAACACGCAAGGCAACAGCAAACCAGGAAAGAAGAGGTACAACAGAACAACGTTCCGTTCACAGGAGACTGATAATGGAAGGAAGCTAGGTAGGGATGAAGTAACGATGTCCTGAAGGCCTAACTAAGGCTCAGGTAATCTACGGATTTCTCTGGAAGTACTAACCCAATAACCAGGAGGTAGGAACCCAACAGAGCTAACCCTATAGCCCATTCAGTGCAGTTGTAGTACGTGGCGTGGTGTGTTAGGTTAGCGTTGAGAATAGGTGAGGACAGGTTCGGTAAAGCAACCATAAGTGCCGAATCTAAGTTACAAGTACACATACCCGAATCTCGTGTGGGCCATATACTAAACTGGGACCGCCCAGCCTGTCCAACTGAAGGAGTCGTTAAGAGCTCAATGGTGGGAGCAGTAGCTACCATCAGACTGTTTAACTAAAATCAGTGGAAATTTTTTCTCACCTCTCGCTCACTTGACACCGTATAGGACTTAGCCCAGGGGATCATACTGCCTTTAACTCTTGATACCTGCTTCACAAGTGTAAATCGTTACAGTTTTTGTCTGTTTGANACTTACTAAATCTACGAACATAAACACCACCAGCACGATTAAGTAGCGGTGGCCGGACTTAAGTCTTCAACAGATATGGCAGTACGTATAGTAAATCAAACTTAAAGATTCAATAGAGTTATGGCACCAGCAACAAGGTATGACGTAACCTCAAGTCACGGACACAAACCATGAACATTATACCAATAAAAGAAGCCAATTGCGAACAAGGACGATTTTCATCCAAAAAAGGTTCATAAGCAAATATAATTTCCTACACAACAAACTATGATTAGTAATTTTTCTAATAAAAATTCAACAATAAAAGTAATTAATATTTAAGTGTAGTTGAACAGTGACATAGACTATGAAAGAACTTTTCAGTCCAGTCTTGAGTACATTTTGGGGACCTGCGCTGACTAGGAATAAACGTATTCATCTACGGGGCACTTAGTTGGGACTTGCCTGGTGGTATAGTACGGCTAAGTACATGTCGAGATCTGCAGCAATCATGACACGCTCATAGGTCCTTAGGTCGAAGAGTGTCACCGAGTGCTCGGAAGGGTCTGAAGCGCTCAGTCAACAGTGTGACTAGCTGGACACATGGTACTTACGTAAGCGTACATAATAAACTACCGACACGCTTGAACGAAAGTACGGAAAATCTACAAATTACAAATCGAACAAAAATTCCAGTCGATTCTCCAATGAACATAGAGGAAAATATTACACATGCTCTCGCATATTAAGCATGTGACACTGTGATCGATAAACCTGCACACTGAAGTAAGATCAAATTTCTATTATTGACCATTAGTATGCCATCCCATACACACAAATTACAAAAACAAGAAAGACAGAAGAATTGTAGAAAAAGCAGGTGGTCCCGAGCAACAAGCACAAGAAACAACGCAACATCGGGTAGTTCACGACGAAGCGCCCAAATCGCCTCTTCAAACATCACTAAGACTAGCATTAGTCAATAACTTTGGTTAACTGCTGGAGAAATTGCTGAATATATATAGTTAATAGGAACAGGCAGTGTGGTAACGTGTCTGCCATAGATGCTGAGACAACAGCATGCCAAACACTGAATTACTGCTGTCATAACACAGCATTGCTCTGGGCAGCGCCTGTGATAGAAACAACAGCTGTGAGAGCAGGACCTGCTGATTGAAAAAAATTATTTGACCACTAGCGTTATTTTCTCAGGTATCTACGACAAGCGTACATAAGTCTGGCAAGTAGAAATTTCACGGAATGCCACACTTAATTCAAAATTCAGCTCTCTGGTAAACCAGCAACGTCAGCTTCACCATTGCTTTCACGAGCTTTTCACAGCTAAAACGCGGGAATTATGAGATTAATGTTGCCAGTTGCTCTCATGTAAGATTCATGTCGAATACTGCACGTCAACTAGAAGTCATTGACCTCACTGCCCACTGAAACGAATGCAGTACATAATATTTATAGACCATAGTACTATCACCATAGCACGTTAATGCCCAAAGTGCAAGATCAAGACTAGCAAAGGAACTAAAACGCTCCAAACAATCGACACGTCCATGGAATTTCAAAAAGGATATTTCATTACATTATTATGTAACAGTTATAGATTGATCACCACGCCCACTGAATGAGTGATCTCTCAGACGCCCGGTATGCCAAAGGGAGCTGTAAGGAAAGAATATAAATTTATTAAATGCAGCTTTCCTTCACTAAAAATTGGGTGATGCAGCAATTTTAGGACAAACTTTATATTTCATGGCAGTGCAAATGATTTCTTTACTGAAAAAAAGTAATAGGTGCTGCGCCCCAAGACCAGCACGCCCTAGCGTAAATCGTACACACAAAGACAATGCACCTGAATTATTGACCGGTTCTAGCCTCAATGGGCCTGCTACTGACAGTTTAAATAGGAAGACGGGACATATGACTTGCATGACAGAAACATGGAACCTACGTGCGAGGCTTTTCCCACGCTCGACCCACGCACGAAGGGAAGAAGAGGAGGAACACAAAAGAGATCGTTAGTGGAATGAAAGAAACACAGTGGACGCGATTGAAGGAAAGATGTTCCAAAGGCCTGGCTGAGGCTAAGGTAACCTGGGGGGGTCCCAGCAGCAGCGTATCTTTTCTTTAACGCCAATGCAGGTAGTGACGGCCACTGGACGGTAAGGCGTGTTGGTTTTGGGACAGGCGTATACCATTCCTACCTCAGTGTTGGATCATTCTGCCACAAAGTTAAATACGACGTCTTTACGGCACAGCCTGCGCAGAGTGGGACATCATACTGGTTGGTCGTGACGACACACAGCTGGTCAATGAATATTAGTTATCTACATAGGTACTATTTAAATCTCCTTCTACATTGCTAGGTTTTCCTCTAACAAAGAAAAATGCTTGATTTGCCGACATCACGCCAGAGTTTATCACATACAAGTGGAATAAGAAGTGTGTATACTCATAGCTCGTTGTGGTTCACACTAGATAACATGTGCACATGAGACAAATGGCATAGCTACTGCCAGAGAAGAAGGATGCAGTCCTGCAGTAATAATAACTGCCAGAATTATCGCAGGCATTTTTGCTCAATATACGGTAAGTAATACAGTAAAAATAACATTTCTGATACTGAGACTGACCCGAAACCTACGCTAATATTATTGTCAGACTTGTGACTTGTAATTTTGTTTATTTTTATTTGTGACGATAGTGAAGCGTAAATTCAAATTATTATAATGTCCGGCCAGTACTACCTCGAAGCTGTTCAGGAGAAATAGCCCCCGACTCATAAAACTGGCTTCTGAGGGGTGAGCTGAAACGGGAAACAGAAGGCATCATCCTGGCAGCTCAAGAGCAAGCCCTCAGAACCAGGTACATCCAAAACAAGATCGACAAGGGAAACGTCTCTAGTACCTGTAGAATTTGCAGGAGCTCGGATGAAACCATCAACCACGTGATAAGCGAATGCGGAGTGCTGGCGCAAAAGGAGTACAAGCGCAGGCACGATAAAGTTGCCCGACACCTTCNACTTCTGAGGGGTGAGCTGAAACGGGAAACGGAAGGCACCATCCTGGCAGCTCAAGAGCAAGCCCTCAGAACCAGGTACATCCAAAACAAGATCGACAAGAGAAACGTCCCTAGTACCTGTAGAATTTGCAGGAGCTCGGACGAAACCATCAACCACGTGATGAGCCCGTGGTTGAAAAAGAAGCCGTGCAGATCTACTGGGACAAGCGGATGGAAACCGATCGTGTCTTACACGCCAACCGACCGGACATCGTCGTAAAAGACAAACAGGAGAAGTCGGCCAAACTGATCGACATTTCAATCCCCTTCGACTCCAGAATCATGGACAAGGAAGTGGAGAAGAAGGAAAAGTACCGTGACCTTGCCATCGGTAGAGTATAACAATGAAACGAATGAAGTAAAAAAAAAAAGATATCCCTAGAACATCAAAAACTAAGGCAGAAACCAATGAATTGCCTCTGGGTGGGGCCGCAGCTCCCCATAAAATGGAGTATTTTATTTACGATAATTATGGCAATTATTTCTACAGCACAAATGTGCGGCACTTAGGAGCACTGGGCCTTGCTGAGAATTTTGCGGATGGCTTGAGGTATGTCCTGCTGGGTGCGGCTCTTCGGGGTTCCCCCCAGCAGCTCGGGACACGGGCGCTTGCCGGTACTGATCTCGTGGCACGCCAGCAGCAGGTCGTAAGATATGCCCTCGCTCACGACGCTGTCCTGCCTGCAAGGTGGTAGTAAATAAGCGCACGGTTACAATAGTGAAGAAATTTGTATGAGTGGCCTACTGTCATGACGCTGTTCTACCTGGGAGGAAATAGTATTCGTAAGTAAGTGCACGGTTGCTAGTAATGAATTTTGTACGAGAGGCCCTCTGTCAAACGGTGCCCTGCCTGGACATGGTGTCTACTGAATACTGTTAGGAAAATTTTATGACTTTTTATGACTTTTCAGGATAAATATTTATGACTTTTTTATGACCTTATATTATATATCCAAAAATATGATTTCATATTCTTAGGTGAGAGTAATCTCTCTTATAACTGNTCATGCTTCAATTGTTTTTAGCTGCAACTAGCTACTTATAATCAAACAATGAATGGAATTAATAACATTTAGTAATATGTTTAGTGATTTCAGAAAGGTAGCAATTACAGCATACAATGAAGTATTAAGTAGGATCATTTCTCCTACTGCATGCGGTAGGTTACGATGATAAAATATCCATGAATTCCAATCGCCAGATGATTGACAAAAAAAAAAATTATGACCTGTGAGTGAATTTTACTACTTTTTATGACTTTTTTTATGACCAACCAGTTTTTATTACTTTTTATGACTTTTATGACCTAGTAGACACCCTGCTGGAAGGTGGTAGGGAATAAAAGTAGGGTAACTCGCGCCTATTTCCGTATAAGGCGCCCTTCATTCATCCGTCGCGACAAAATCAATGTTTACTGTTATTTCATTAGTGTGCGCTTCTCTGGTTACTTCCGGGTGATTGAAAATAAGGAAGACTTTCAGTTTGTCAAGACAAATAGGGAACACTTGTTCGTGGACGACTGTGGATAAGAACACGAGGAAAATGAAGAAAGAGAAGAGCCTGTGGACTTCGGATGAAGCGAGGAAAAGGGTAGAAAGCCAAACATATTCTGAAGTCGTACCTAAGGTGGAAGTAAGTTATGGAGTTTCTGTAGGAAACGCGCATGTCCACTGAAGAGGAATAAGGTTCTACCCGCTCTTATGCACGACGACGTGATCAGTGCACTTCCCTAGACAACTTTCTCGTAGACTAATGGAGCAACCTAGGCTTGTGCTGCACCGATCCACGTAAGTTAGTAGTGGTAGTTGTAGTAGTATTCTCCTAGTTTAAGGGTGCCAGCACAAAAAAAAGCAGTTCAGTGAGAAACTGGCGATCAGATAGGCTAGCAGTGTTTGAGAAGCACGGAATGCATTGGAGCGCACACACCGAACAGCTGCCGCTGCCTGCCTAACTGCCGTTGTTCGGTGTGTGCGCTCCAATGCACTCCGTGCTTCTCGAACACTGCCAGCTTCTTGCTGAACTGCTTTTGGTGTGCGTGTGCCAGCACCCTAAGCCTGCCTACCCGCATAGTGCACTGTGATCCAGAGAGAGGAAGAAAGAAGGGACATAAAGAAAGTCAAGAGAAGCGTGGAACCCATGCATGAGTTAACTTGCATGGGAACAGTAAGTCAGGAAAGAAGAGGTAGAACAGAGAAAAATATTAAAGGAAGTTTAAAGGTGGAAAGAAGTGAAGACGGCACGAAGAAAAGATGTCCCAAAAGCCTTGCTAATGGCTAACATAACCTACACAATCTCCCTGAGAACGCTGCTACCCATAACATAGAATGGGCGAACCTAACCCTATGGCCTATGAGCCATCCTAAGCCTTTAAGGGAACTGGTCTAAGTAATATAAGACAGCTGATGCATCTCATGCCGAGGCCACACTATCCAATCGTATGCTCAACCAAGTAGCAAACCTTCAGCTAGCCCGTCGTATATGCTACCTACCGACTTTCTTGGTGTATCAGGACGACGTGTTTCTTTCAACTCCACCGCAAAGGAACCACCTTTGGAGGTCAAGGTCTTTATTTCACGCATCACAATTTTTGGCGCTATGATATCGCCCTCCTATAAGATCAAATTCATAGAACATCGCAATAACATCAAATTTTATTTCAATGACACGTGTTCGAGTGTTGGCTCTCCGAAACGACTTAGAGTTCTTCAGAGGGTGCATGAGTCCAACCATAGAATACCCAGTGGTTGGACTCATGCACCCTCTAAAGAACTCTTGGTGTAAGGTATAACTAGAGTAGGCTCACTCGTACTCAAGGTGCGAGCGTGCACAGTTCCCGAACCGATTCTAAATGGTCAACATTACGAAATGAAAAAGAACAAATGACAGCAGAATCACTAGTACTCTGGGTAGGAGCATACACAATTTCCAAGCCAATCTCAAATGGTCACCATGACCAAAGTTGCAGGGAATCATAAAGACAGAGGACTCACTTGTACTCAGGGTGCGAGCGTACAAAGTTCCTGAGCCACGCCGCGGTGGTGCTGGCCTTGCCTGATGCTCGGTCCCTGATGAGGTTAAGGTACTGGACCACAGTACACGCTGTATCCGTGTCCAGGTCCAGGGAGTTGAGATACTTATGGACCAGCCCCAGTAGACCTACGAAACTACCCTTCTGCAACAAGACCGTTGCACAGAATTAGCTGCATCTAGTAAATAGCAATGTGCACCATAATTTGCACGACACTATTAACATTGCAGTTCATTAGTTGGTTACACTTATTATCTTCCCCAAGGAGGTTATTTTTTTTCCTTTTTGTCAAGTTTGTAATCAAAGTAATTTATTTTCGATTACTGCCTAGAAATGCTTTAAATGTCCCTAACAATCCGTACAATCTAATTTGTCTACTCGTTGTAAACCACTCCTAGGCAAGTTTGCAAGCGAACAGATGGAGAAAAAAAAAATGTGGGTACCATAACTCAAAAAGCTACAGACTGAATTCATGAAATTTACACGAGCTGTGGGGTATGTTACGAAGAGCAAATGACCAAATTTCTCCGATGATCATATCTGAAAAAGTTACAGACGGATCTTCAAGGAAATTACATAAACTTTAACTGTTATTTCTGGCAAGAGGCACACATGACCCAATTTTAGTGATGATAAAAATTAAATCCTAGTTTCATGACCGATATTAATTTTTCGTCAACACTGCCTGCTTGAGGGCGGTAGGTATGTGTCTCAGATGCTCTTGTATTATACGTTAGTTCAATTAGCAATGGACAACATAATGCATGATACTATTTGTGTTTCAGCTTATTAGTTGATTAAATTTAAGTGATATATATGTTGTCATTATGATAAAACCTTTTCAAACCATCACAAAAGCCTGATATTCTAATACACGAAAAGCAAGAGATATATAGAATGACAAGATAAAACACGAGGAGTCCTTGCAAGAGGGTATTCCTACACATTATTATTATTATTATATTGGTATTGTCCCGCTATTTCTGAAACTTAGAAAATCAATAGCGATCTAAGATGATTTATTCGGCTTACAGCTGGAACCACAACGTTGTGCTTAGGTGGCAAGAGATGAAGGACGAAAAGAGAAGAAGACAGAACCGCCCGTGCAGACGGTGCCTTCTGTGGCCCTCCGCAAGGGCGAGGTAAGAGCCCCACAGAAAAAGTCGGTCACATCGATCGGCGGCCCACCTCGCGGGACAGAAAGGAAATATAGAGAACCTACCTAACTCTACAAAACTAACCTTCTCAGCAGGAACTGCCGCCAGATGCTACATCTCCAGCGGAGAAGGCACTCGGGACTCTTGGGTGCGTGATGATCAAACATATTGAGGCAGGGAAGTATTCCCACACAGGAGCAACGCTCATAGACGCAGCAAGTCAGGAAAGAAAAGGAAGAACAGAGAAAAGCATCGTCAGTATGAGTAGGTAAGAAACTAGGAGAGATCACAATGAACGCAAAGAAATAACTTCCAAAAGGCCTAGCTAAGGCAAAGTACATGGTGCCCCTGGTGTCTCTGCTCCCCATAACATATGATGGGCGAATCTAAGTGACCAAACACTATTACCCTGTAGCCTATCCTATGCTCCCTGAGGTAGAAAAGGGACAGCACGAAGTCGGGAAAGAAGATGAGGCAAAATCAGTAGGAGTATGAAAATGGACAACACAATGTGGACACGAAAAACAGACGTCTCGATGGCCATACAAGGTCTGAAGTAATCCTAGGTTTCCCGGGAGTGCCCAATAACAAAGGATGTGCGTACCTAACTAACCTTAACCTACGACCCATCCAATGCCACATCTAGGATCTTACACTCGCATTCAAAAATAGCAAAGTCCCAC
>LQNS02278155.1:5909692-5919702 GCA_001587735.2 Parhyale hawaiensis
AGGATTGCGTTAGCCTAGGTAAGGCTAGGCTGAGTCATGTCCAGTTAGAGAATACAGATATGAGAACATAACCTACAGCATGTAATATATCAGGAATAAACGTAAACTTTTATAGTTATACATGCATCTCTTCAATATTACTCACCACTGAACTAAAAGAACCTGGCCTAGTCTAACGTAGCTTGAAACAAACCTATCCATTTATGAGTGATTCAATTCACTTATTGGTTAGGTATTGCGTGCAGTGCTTGGTGACATTTACTCCCTGTAACATGTGCATAAAATACACAAAGACTCAATATAAACTGTTAACACACGAACAATTTTCACATGCTGCTAACATCGAAACGAAGTTCAAGTACATCACACACCTTAATAGATGCCTATTGTTTATGAGAATAAACTTCACAGTACGTAAATAGTCAATTTACATAGTTTTTTCAGAGTATGCATCCGAGTGCAACACCATCACTGACCGTCACCCTTCGCCCCTCCTACTGTGGCCTGCGACCTGCCACGCCATTGGCTGCCTCGAGACTGTACTTGCTGAAAGGTTCAGGAAAAAAATTCGCTGCCGGGGCGTATGTTCCGGTGTTCCTTTGGGAATGGGCCTATTGGTTCGTCTACTGCCGCCTATCTAATCTAAACTTCTACATATAAGCAAGAAGCTCTTCAACCAAAGCGGAAACAAATTGTCAAAGAGAATATACAGTACCTACAATACTGTATCTTTGGTGCCAGCAGAGCCCATTATGTAGTCAACCTAAGAATCAGGTATTATAAAACTATCTGTACCTACTCACTAGCTGAACCGAACCGAACCTACTCTAACCTATTCTATCGTAACCCTCACTCTCATGAGGGACCATTACTATGCCACGATCATATTTTAGTGAAAATATATAATACAACATACGTGACGGTGCCGCTGGCCATCTCGTGGCCCTTGCTGTAGTAGTCCTCAACGAGGGAGTAGTCTGTGTACTCGTGACTCACGAAGAAGGTGCCGCGGATGGGGCAGCCGTTGGGGTTCGTTCGGTTGTCCAAGAATATCGAGTTGTAGGTTTTGTAGTTCAGCTGATTGACGCCCGCGTCGAAGGTGATAAGCATGATCTGGGGCACCTGTATGGAATAAAATTACGTGCTTGTGTCATAAAATAAAAGGAAAATTCCACTGCCTCCACAGAATGGACACTAGCAGTAGGTAGTAATATTAAGTAATGTTAAAATGGAAGAGCTAGCGTTTCAGCGTCGTGGCCTCTATTCGCACCGGATATCTCACTGAGAGGAGGTCACATGCAAGTAGTTGTCAAATACCATTAATAATTATAATCTGAAGCGTACAGTCAATGAAATGCAGACATGTGGCAATAATTTATTGGTAAATATCTCACGTCATTTACCAACATATCCTATGTCCGTAAGCTAATGGCAATGAAGCACCAAATAAAGTCATTCATTTTCGCGTGGAGAAAGATGCAGATGAATTGCGGGCTAATAATAAAAAATCCTATGTCTCGCGTAGAATAAATACAACGGAGTGGAAACAAAGGGATAATACGAATCCTTCGCCGTTTCCTATACAGTGCAAGTAGATAAGCATGTATGAATAAAAAGAGTCATTTCTTTTCTTCCACTGAATAAGTTTGAATCACTGAAGTATCATGTAACCAAAATTTTTTTTTGCTCGATGATCAAAGAGTTCGCCGTAATAACCACACGAACTCCTCAGAGACGTAATATTTTAACTCTCTCAGGCTTTTTAACCCTGTACGCCCATGAGTACTATGCGGACAAGCTTCAAAGAATACTATTCCTTCGTAGCTGTACGATTAATAGCGACACTGAAGATAGAGGGCGCGCACGATGGACCAGTGAAATTTGGACATCGAGGCTTGAATTATCCAAAAATTCAGACTTGTGTCGCTTACCGCCACACAAGTGCAGTAAGCGACGTGCGACGCAATAAATTTGTTGCATGAAAACTGTAATGTCGGGTACAGCAACCTACTGTCCCCACCGACGCAACCCAGATCGCGCGACACCCTTTACGCTGCTGTCGGTTCGGTCACCTGCAACATGTCTTCCTTGAAATCACATTGCATCACTTGTTGCGTCGGTGGGGCCTAGGCTTAAGGCTGCTGTTATGAGCAATATGACATATTTACATAAAATCCAGTCTATTGATGCTATAAATTGAGAAATTTTAGGAAAGCGCGCACCCAGTCGTCACAAGTGGACCGGTGGCCCAACTGACTTCTTTCCAGAGGCTGATAACCCTAGCCCCGCCATGGGATACTAGGATGCGGGTACGATGGTAGGAGGTTCGACTCCGACTCATAGGATCAGCGGATGGCCATCTCCGACGCACTGCTCTCAAAAACTACCGACAGCCACTTCCAAAATATGTTGACGCCGTTTGACTCCGATTCCTAAATACCAAAATGGACCCATCAACACGATCAAACAACCAATGTTCGTCTGCCTGTGGCTGCTGGGTACAATGGACATAAGACTCCGATGCCTTGCTCCAAACAAAAACTACGGACTTCTTTAGACTCTGAGATCTTCTCAAAATTCTACCGACCGACAGCAAGACAAAAGAGCTAACTTTCTTCTGTCTCCTATTGCTGCCATCATCGGTTGCCCGACGCTGACTCCCTGCTGCCCAAAACATCCCACCTATTATTACGTCAATCGACTGGAATGCTCTCACCTGTTCCCGGGTAAGGTTGGCAGGAATAGCTTTACTGTCCGGCGAGCAGAAGCACTCAGGCAGATTGCAGTTGGCAACATCGCACTCACCCACCGTATTAGGGTCTACCACAATCACGGGGGCTTCCGCTGCAAAAAAAAAAAACATGAAATTAATATCGGTACAGTGGAACGAACTCCTCAAGAGTAGACTGCAATGTTGCCTTTGCTTCGAGAGGACGCTCCTCTTTAAGATGACAAGTTCTGTAGCATACTTGTTCCTCTTACGTTGATAAAACGCCTTCTTCGGTTAACACCGAAAAGTTGTACGGCAGTTTACCTACAAATGAAAATTTTCTTACACTATTTTTTTTTTTTGCTAGTTACTCAATGTGGCCCAAGCTACTGGCACAATTCCCTGCAGATGGCGCTGCATGCTGTCTACGTTTCTGGAAGTTTACATTTCAAGAACTTTCTCTATATAATTAATTGCAGTCACCACAACTCCGTCACCATAAGCATGAGATGAAACTACTGAAGCAGTTATTCGATGTGCATCAGACACAGCTTTTCTCACGCTAGATATGCTGCCTACGTACAACAGCGTCCTCGTCCCAACCCGCTCATGTATCTACTGCACGGCATGGGCGGACGATTTCATCCGTTTTATTTACTGCTATTTCTACCATCATCATAGTATCTAAATATTCTTGTCATGTAGGGCTAAAAATTATGTTTGATGAGACTGATACTACCTGGATTTTGATCAATTGGTCGGTTTAGAGGGTAAGCAATTGAATTTGTTAAAGAAAAATGTTAGCTAGTGAAGTGAATCAGTTGCTAGCACGGGACCGTCGACTTACTGGCAGGTTGAGGGCCGCAGAAGACCTTCAGGTGGCGGTCCACGCAGAGCTTCTTGTAGGTGTCGAAGAGGGACCCAGACGGGCAGAACTTGAGGAAGGCGATGTTGTTGTCGCACTGCCCATGGTTTTAATGAAGGGAAATTAAAATAAACAATCAGTCGAAATTACAGCTTGCAACTAACGTAAAAGTTTTTGATTCATAATGTTCGTTAACGACGTCATTATTTAAGTAAAGCCATAGTTTTCAGGAAAATAAAATTTACAGTGGCTACAAAATTATATTTAAAAGTCAAAAAATAGGATTTGATTATACTACCGTACCGGCACTGAGTAAGTTCACTATAAGATCTTAGATAATACAGGTAGCCCTCTACGTTGTTTCTCATCCTTATTTTATGCAGTTTTATTATTAAGGTTCAAAATTCTTCATTGAAAATATTTGACAAATGTACTCTTGAGTCAAAAGTATACATGTTGTGCGCGTTTGGTGGATCGTTCAAATTTTAAAATGGAAAAGAAAAAACCAGTCCTTGCCTCCCCTAACCTACCCGACATTAAACCTGAATATAGTCCAACTTACCCGAAATTACGGCCTAATACCTACAATATCCACCAAACGCGCAGTGCGATCGATCGCGCAAATCCATGGAACGCGCACATCATATACACTAGATCCAGTACATTACCTGTAAGTACCAATTTTGAACTTGAATAATAAATCCACTCGTAGGTATATAAAACAAAGGGGACCTATATTTACATGCAACTGTAAGTTAGTGTCCACTGAACAATAAACATGAATTGGGTAAACGATAATCAATCCAAACGAAAAAAAAAATACTTTAAATACCAACGCCTTTTGTGAATCAAAATAATATTCCGAAGTTAACACGTCCAATAATGTATTGCGGTTAAGAGAGAGGTCGTGTTCTTTTATTCTTTTAGCATAATATTTGCAGCCAAAATACTGTGGTGCAGCAGAACGATTCATTCCAAATGAACGGGTTAGTATCAGTAATGATCCCCTCTGGATGAATCGTACAGTCAAATGCTGCATTGCAGGGCGATAGGTGCTTTACAAAGCCTGGAAGCGT
Source organism: Parhyale hawaiensis (assembly GCA_001587735.2). NCBI lineage: Eukaryota > Metazoa > Arthropoda > Malacostraca > Amphipoda > Hyalidae > Parhyale > Parhyale hawaiensis. The sequence continues at coordinate 5,914,344 of LQNS02278155.1, forward strand.
AATCCAACAGAGGAGAACAGGTCCAGTCACATAAGAGCATGTCGGGATGCAAAGAAAATAGTCAGGACCAGAAAAAGGAAGAAAAGAAGTTACCGTAACCGCTATGGCAAAACGCAACCGAAAGGCATTCTGTAAATAGGCCTATGTAAATGAAAGAAGACTCAAAAAAGAAACCATAGATCCGCTCAAAATACCTGACGGTGTTATCACCAGTGACCTAAGCGACAAAGCCACAATCCTGAACGACTATTCACCTCTGCACTTACTATTGAAAATGTTGCGAATATCCCTGAACCAGCACCGATGCAAGTTGCTCCCATAAACACATGTGTTTTCACGGAGATCGAGATCCTTCAAGAACTAACCAACCTAAATGTGTACATCCACTGGCCAAGATAATCTTACTCCTCGTGAACTGCGGGAAATGGCTCCAGTTATCTTGAAGCCCCTGCTCGAAATATTTAATCGGTCTCAAAGAACGGGAGAAGTTCCGCAGGATTGGAAACTAGCTAATGTGATACCGGAACATAAGACGGGGGATAAGATAAGCCCCAGCAGCCATCGACCAATCAGTCTTACATCGGTCGTCAGGAAAACCATCGAACGCCTCCTGAAAAAGCGCATCACTGATCACCTGAGGATGCATCAGCTCATATCCGACACCCAGCATGGCTTCCGAAATGGAAGAAGCTGCTTAACAAACCTACTGGACTTTTTCTAAAAAGTAAGAAATATTAAAAATGAACAAAAGGGTGAAGACCTCGTGTATCTAGACTTCCAAAAGACTTTTGACAAAGTCCCGCACCAACGGTTAATGAAAAAATTTGAAGCCCATGGCATCCAGGGAGACTTTACGATGGATCAAGGAATGGCTTACGGGTCAACGGCAACGAGTGAAGCTTGAAGGAGAGACGAGCGCCTGGATGCAGGATCGTCATCCACAAGGTAGGGTGCTTGGCCCACTTCTGTTCTCAATTTACACAAATGATCTCGATCTTAACATCAGTAGTAAAATCAGTAAATTTGCGGATGATACTAATCTACGTTATCCTGCCATGGAAAGAGCCGAGCTCCAACAAGACCTTGACCACCTCACGGAATGGAAAACAATGTGGCAGATGAGCTTTAATGTCGACAAATGCTCAGTAATGCACATAGGGCTGGTGAATCCTTCAACCCCATTGAAAATGAATGCGACGGTATTGGCTGCTGATATCGAAAAACGTGAATTGGGAATCACTCTTACAAACAAACTACAACACAGTCAGCAAGATGACAAGAGTGAGAAAATGGCAAGTAGAGTACTGGGATTCATCACCAGAAATTTTCAATACAAGTCCAAGGACATCATCGTTCCCTTGTATAAGGCGTTAGTGCGGCCACACTTAGAATTTGCTGTCCAATTCTGCTCGGCAGATCTGTGTACAGATATCGATAACATAGAAAGAGTCCAAAGCAGGGCAACGAAATTGATACCTCAGCTGTAATACAAGCCGTATGAATGTCGCCTAAAAGAAATAGGTCTGATCTCTCTCGAGCAAAGACGACTCATGGGGCAACTAATAGAAACATTCAAATATTTGAATGAATTCAACGACGTACTTACAACGAGTTTCTTTGAAAGGGACCTCAGTGATCGCTTGCGAAACAACGGTCGAAAACTCAAGCATAAAGCTCGAAGAACGACCTTAAGTCAGCAGTTCTTTATCTATTTCATAGTCAGCAATTGGAATAGACTCCCTTCCGATGTCGTTAGTGCAGAGTCAGTCAACGCGTTTAGTGGATAATATTCTATGTAATAGTATTTAGTGAAACAGGTAAAATAGTGTTAAGCCATGCAGATATCTCATCGGGAAGAAATAACTGCATTTACTTTACTTCAGTGTAATAAGCTGTAACAGAAAATATAATTATTGTATTGCTCCTCGTGCGAGGGTAATCGTTAGCTAGTACTATTAGGGTGCCAGTTCAGTTAACTAGTTTGGTCTGTGATGGCACTGAGCCTCGTTGATTAGGTTGTAATTTCATAGCTGAAATATTATTAATAAATGGATGCACATGAAATTTTTTGTGTAAGCTGTAATATAACAATTCAAGAACACCATACGCACCTGATAGAAGCGAACGCAGGCATCAGGATTAGGATCAGGGAAGAGGCCGTTGGGTAGCGGACACACGAAGTCGTCATGCGCCTTCACACCTGGTGGTCAGAACAGGTAAATATTGTTGTAGCGCTACTTCACGCTCGTAGTAGCTAAATAAGTACTGTATCTATCTTTTCCGTTACTTTTAAGTATGAAATAGTAAAAAATCTACAATGCTTCGGTACGGGAAAAACTGATTGTCCGTCCATTAAGCTTTCACTGATAAATAGTAAAAAATTCATACTGCCATATCGTGCGGAAAATATGCTACACTGTTGCAGTGCCGTAAAGTTTAGCTATAGCGGTATAGCAAATTTTTCGTTCGTGCGGTATTCAAATGCCGGAAGTAATCAGTGATACCATCAAAATTTATCCAGCATCTTGGCTGCAGAGCGCCGTCTATAGAGCGTGTCCAATGAAACACCAGACAATAGCGTAATATAAACATCACTGTCTCTATCACACGAGCTTTTAGACATCGTAATATACGACGAAATTGAAATTATCGCTGATACAAATTAAAATGACATTGATTCATCAAGAGGTTACTTCACGTACGGCTTGCAATTTCTACTTTTTCTCTAGTTTTCTCGTTTCATTAAAATATATGAAATGTACGGTATCCATTCTATCCGTTCGATCACACAGACCTTTCAGGAATATTACGCGACAGTGTTTGTGTTACTGTGAGACTGAAAATCCAATGATTTCATGAAATCCTGCGATATATATCAAGGATATCGTGAGATACATGTATCCAGTTTTTCCTCGATCAAACTAACCCAGCTTATATTTAGAAATGCATCGTTTCTAGTGATACGAGATCCCTAAATTTTCACGGAATTTGTAAAATAAATTATTACAGAAACATACTGCAAAATGCATATGACTTCTAAACCCCGTGAGGTTTGACGATTACAGCGGTAAGATAGAGCCACTGTAGCTGTGTTCACACAACCGTCTTTTGCTCTCCGTAGCGATGCAAAACGTCGTACTGTGTAATTGCTTCTTTGCAAACAACTGAAAGGTGTGCTGCTGTGGGCTAAGATAAACATTCACTGCAAGTTTAGAGTGATGCTCCCAGCTTAACTTGCGGCATTTGCTATAAGCGAACAGACTCGACGAGTAGGATTTTTACAACTTTTTGTGGACACACAGTTACGCTTGGAAAGACGAAAAAAAAGTTTCGAACATTCAGCACTGCGTACGCGGAGCAGACGATAATAGTGTGGACCCGTCTTTAGTCAGCACGACATTGTATACATATATAATTTTTGTCTAGCCGGCGTCGATGCTGTAATCTAAAGATTCCCAATATCAGCCCTAACTCTACTCCTTGCAGTCATACACCCAATTTACGCAATTCTTCGAGTGCGACACAAGGGTAGGTACGGTACATTAGGCGCGCCCTCATATCTATAGTTCAAGGTGTCAAGGTGCACCACGAACGGTAGCTAGCAGACTGACTACTGTATTTATATCCAGGAGACTACTTCGACGACGCAACGGTGCTCAAATTTCGGGCGTACCGTTAACAAACAGGTGAGACCACCACGTGTACAGTTGTCAGTCATGTGACAGCTGTGGCCCTTCCGCTTGTTAAGCTTCAGCCGTACTCTGTGGTTTAACGCTGCCAGGAGCAAGGGGTGTCATTTCTTGGGTAATTTACCTAGGCTGTAGAGGCGAAGTCAGACGTTTTTGGGGCTCTAAGGAGTCGGAAATAACCTAAAACCAGCTGTCGGAGTCGGTGTAAAATGGGCCTATTTTGTTTGCAAACAGAGTCAGACATTTTGAAATGTAAGAAGTCAGAATCGAAAAGTGGTTGAACCAAAAATTCGAGTCAGACTTCATTCATCCGGCTCCGCAACTCTATTATATATAAACATTTTTCATACAATCAATTACTGATGGCCGCCTTCATCCACGTCACTTTCTTTGTCTTGACATTTTCTGAACGTCCGCTATAGGCATCCCAGATATAGCTGGTGCAAGGAGCTTCTAATGGGCTATTAGAACCTCCTTGAGCAGGTGTTTAAGGTACCTACGTAATTAAATATCTACGACAAAAACAGTTCTGCAATTCCGTATCGTTGGTGAATCCATTTGCTTCCATGATCGAAGTACTTCCAGAGATCGTACGAACTGTATCTTGGATACAGCTACGACACAGAGCGCAGACAAATGAGTAGAAACTAGAATTTCCCCAGTATTTTATCAAGGAAACTAGCGACAAGGATCATGACGTCACTAGTAACTGCTTGCACTAAATCGCATGGTCGTATCTGCGATACCGGTCCTGTTTAGATGTCTCCAGAGGCACCAATCATGACGTCACAAAGGTCTCAAAATGTCGATTTAAGACGTGCTGAGAAGTTGTGTGTCAGTGTATGTAGTCTTCCTCTGACTGCGACACTGAGTTTTTTTTACCACAGCTGTTAGCCGATCCCAAAGCTGTGGTGTACACAGCGTCACTGTTCATTCTGACATCAGCGGAAAACGAATACTATCCATGTCTCTGCCGAAATAAAAATGGCGGCGCATTAACTCCAGTATTTTTTTTTTATGCTCAATCACTCTAAGACACCTGCCACGTCAACGTGAGAAGGAAGCGATACCGATTTCACTTTGGAACAATAATTTTTAATAGTGAAACAAAACTTTTTTGGCCGACTGAACATAGCCTATTCCAGTAGGAAAATCATAGGCATTTATTTGATGACTATAAGTATGTAGTGAGCTGCATAGGAAAATATTCGATAGAGGTCTTCAAATTTCTGATTGGCATTTTTGTGCCAAGCGCGAATATTATCACTAGATGTAAATCGAACACAGACGGACATTTCTTTACTACGTGCTTTCAGAAGAATATTCGTGACACTGATGACGTCATTGTCCACCATTTGTCCGGTTGCATTACAAGCTCGTAGCCGTGATACCAGAATTATGTAGATAACTATCTCCAGTCACGCCATATTTCGTTGAAATTCTTAGTGGTTAAGACTTCTTCTGCTGTTGTCACTAGCAATATCTTTGCTGATTCAGTGAGACAAAAGACAATTATGACGTCACGCGGCAGTCTCGAGGAAAATTAGAGGTGCGCTTTAGAAGCTGTGAGTCTGCGTCTTCCTTATGCGCAGAGACCCCAACGACCGATAGTGAAAGGACGAGGGTGAGCTGCTGCGTGACGACTGCGAAGGTCTCCAGAGCTGGAAGCG
>LQNS02278155.1:5933272-5944930 GCA_001587735.2 Parhyale hawaiensis
GATCGATCGATCGCGCAAATCCACCAAACGCGCACAACATATGCATAAATGCTCAATTCCAGCGTTTTACATCATAGAATAATTTATCACTTCCCTTTTCCTCGCGTGAAAAACATTGTGCTAATTTTTTTTTTTTTCAATAGGTATGCAGAGATTAATTCATTGCCTATCTACGCCTCCCGAAATATCCTAGCGAAATGCAATATTTTTAGATTTAGTGAGTGACATCTAGGATTAGTACAAACGTTTAGCGGTTAATAGGCATTACATAAATACCATATAGGCAAGTATATACTATATAGGTGCTATTTTTAGAACGTCTAGCAACAGACAGCGTCGTAAATAGAGTATCTCGCGGCAAAGTAGACATAATAGAATTCAAGTAAGATCGTTCTTGTTGGATACTACAGGTTACTCCCGCCCTTTCTAGGTATAAGAACTCTCTATTTCAAAAAGGAAAATGAACGAGATACGTGGTACGAGGGCAGAAACGAGAAACGTATCGTACAATGCAATACATTGGTTATTTCAGCAAGGAACAGAGAAATGAACACATTTCTTGGTATCGAACGCTGATCGGAGAAGTTACCGGTGTTTGCCCTGTAGCGTTAGAAAAATGTTGGTAATGGGTTAATCAATGTGGCGATAGTTAGGTTTTCCCACAGCATTTATAAAAGTACATATAACTTGGTAGCATTATAACCTGTTTGTTATTGGGTTATAAATAACAGCTAAGCTCGTAGAAAATAAAAGATAATCTGACCGGGGACAGTCAATAGCAAATAGGGTTATTACTCGGTACGATGATTTATTAAAGTACGTATTCTGGAGCGTGAACGAATGAAAACTTATGTCAGAATCATGCAATCTTACGATTGCATGACCAGAATGATCTGCAGCTGCACCGAATAAATGGTAAGGCTAATAACTCACAGCCATTTGTTTCTAACCTGGTAATAGTTCGCAAGACAAAACTTAACCATAACCCGACCCCTGTCCTGGAGCAGGGCAGTTTACGCATTAATGACATTCCATCGACAAATCAAATCTTGGAGTTGGGCAGTTTTGGGCAAAGCTAATTAGGCTACACCTAAATCATCCTTCATGCTGCATATTGGACTTAGTGATATTCAGCGGGGAAACACAAAGTGTTTGAGACTGTTTGCATAGGTATTTAAACATCAGTCTCGGTCGAACTACATGATCGCCGTACTGCATGTTGGATCGTGTCTGGTAGTGAAGCTTGTTCGGGGGGCAGTTGCAGTTCATGTGAGGAGGTTGAACTAACTGACGTCGCCCGATAGGTGGAGGAAGTCGAGTTTGAAGACGCCAAAGCTGATGGGGCTGCTGACGTACTTTTTTCACGGGCGGTCTCATCGGGTCGCCGTGCTTCAGTTTTGTCTAAGGCCCTGCCACTTTGATGCATCCGCTGACTAGCATCAAAAACGCGATCGTCATCTACCTCATCCATCCCTTCTTCCTCAGTGTCGAAATCCGCTTCATCGTCAGTCTCGTATTCATCGTCAGACATCTCATCTTCATCGTCGGAGATTGTCGAGCCTGATTCCGATTTGGGCAACTGTCCTTTCTGTGCAGGCTGATCCATTTTGTCAGATCTAGCTTGGACTTCCGAAACCGAAGCTGGATTCACTTGAGGAGCCGAAACTTGTGTACTTTGAGGAGTGTCTTGAGGTGCTAACGCTTGGTTTTGCCTGGAGACGTCAGCGACTTCAACGACCTGAACCACTTGGGGCTGCTGGTGGTTGAAGTTGGCGCTCAGTCCATTGGCGGGAAGGCTGGTGGTGGCGGGAAGGCTGGTGGTGGCGGGAAGGCTGGTGGTGGCGGGTGCCGCAGCGTCTGATGAAACACTAACTCCTGTTGACTTTGCTACTTCTTGTTCCATGGCATCTTTTTTGTTGCTGGTGTCGGCGATTCTGTCGCTAAGAAGCTGATAATTCTGTTCGATCTCAATAATTTGAGTCTTTACAACAGCACCCTGTTGCAGCAATTGCATACGCACTTGCTCGTCGTCTTGAGCCTCAAATTGAGATACAATCGCATTATACAAATCTATCAAAGAAATACGGTGCACAAGGAATTCTTGCTGTTGAGCTTGCATACCGTAAATGGCAGTTCCTGCTTCCTTTATGGCAGCCCCAAGATCTTGTCTAGCTGAACTTGACTCGGTTTTACTTTTAGCTTCTACAGTGCTATGGAGTAGGACGCCGCTGCTGATGGCTGTAGAGGTCTTACCGTGTCCTTGGGCCGCATTTTCACTGCCACTGTGGACTTTTCTGGATGGCTCGTCGATTTTACTGGTCGGCGCTACAGTGCTTGCACCATATTTAGGCGTCAAACAAAGCTCGCTGGTGCTAGTTCGGTAGCTTCCACTAACGGTGGCTGAGGTACGACATGAGTCAGGCTCTGATAGTTCGGCGCGCCGCCAACCCACCTCAGGCGTCTGCCTTGGAGCTACACACACTGGGTAAACTGGGTCCGCGGGTGCTGTGGGATTGACGCTCCTCCGAGACGTGCTTGTGAGTTCCGTTTCATCGAGTACACGTTCCTGCAAAAAAAAAAAAAAAGTCACGTTAGCTACAATAAAATGAAAAGAAAGATTTTCGTGTTAAATTATCACGGGCCTTGAAAGAGTTAACGTTCTGTACCAACTTAACAATCTAGTCGTAGTTGGCTGTCCTTACAATAGAGTTGGCTGTAGTGTATTGGGTTTTAGTAATTCGGTAATTTTGCCTCTTTTTTGATAAAATTATTATTATTATTGTCAAGACATCCTCCTACAATTTGTAATTTTGTTATACAGAGAACGTCAGTGTTTAGTGATATATCAGCCATTTAACAGCTCACTCACATCACATGAAAGGGTAAATTTCAAGAGCCAAAGTGTTAAATTTCCGAAAACATATGGTGGCAAAAATTTAAGGACCTCGGATGTATGACTTAATTAACTTATGGCCAGAGATGTTAATTTAGAATAAAAAAAAAAAAAAGTTTGAAATTTGCCACCTCGAAGTCACAGATTCAAAAAAAAAAAAAAAACAGATTCGTTACAAGTCATAAACCGGTGATGTACCAGAAGGTTTGCCTTTGAGTTCCGTTAGACAATATTTTGGGGGTGCTGCTACTCAACGCAACAAAGTGCATATTCTTGGTAATCTAATTGAAAACGGAACTACTAAAATCCAGGATGTAGTCCCGGACAGACAAAGTGCTATTCCAATTCCTGAGTACAGAAGTTTGTCTTCTCCAAACCGATCATCTCTGATCCAAAAAGTTTCCTACTCCAACCAACTGCGACTCCTTTTCATAACAAACTAGAGCACTCTAAGAGAGCATATCTACGCCAGGCAAGGCAACGATAATGAAAAATTCAAATTAGTTCGGAAACTACTGTATGATTTCCAATCTATCATTTGTGCCTTTTGACAGCAATAACAGCTCCTGCAATTTTGTTGAAGATCCGTTTAAAACTTTTCGAGTTATGTTGCTAACAAACATTCTGATAAGCATAACTCAAACATACAGACCAATCGGTCATCACCAAAATTTAATCATTTATGTCGTTCAACACTACTAACAATTTCTGTAAATTGTATAAAGATCCTTCGTTAACTTTTTAAGTTATTTTGTTTACAAGCATAAAATCAAACAGAGACAAACGAACGGACAGATCGCCACAAAAATGTCATGATGTTATCAAAATTTTAGTAACCAGCCGCAGAAATTTCTGGTCAGTGTAGACTTCCAAAAACGGCCAATTGTCGGTGAACGAAGCGAACTAACATTAGCAATCTTTTCGCCTATTTTTTACCCCATGCGAGTTTCCCACGCGTTAGTTTACGTTTGGATGAGATTGGTAGTAAAATTTCCTATCAATACAATTATTGGAAGGCTGAGAGCTGACTTCTTGAGTTACATATATTAAAATAAATAAATTAATACATTAGCTGCAGGGTAACATTTGCGGGCAACCTGCAGTCAGTTGCGGCCCACGTACTCGATTTAAAGTAGCAAGTGGACCGCGGCCTGCGCCCATTGTTAATCACACAGCCAGGCCATGCGAGGCCGCAAAAGCGCCCACCTATGGCTCAAACCCAATGCTAAGAAAGAACAGAAGCTAGAGAGGCGGTGAGAGTGCATGCCTCTTCCACTAGGATGGCAATGTTGACAAAAAACTAAAATTAGTCCTGAAACAAAGATTTACTTTCTTTAAACGCCAAAATTTAGTCACTTATACCTCTTGACAACAATAACCAATTCTGTAATTTTCTTGACGATCCAGTCTTAACTTTTTGGGTTATATTCTGACAAACATTAAACCCACACACATGCGGACAAACAGAGTATCACCAAAATTTTTTTATTTGTTCTTTTCACATTTCTCATAATTTCTAGAAACTTCGTGAACATGCGTCACTAAATTTCTGAGATATGTTCCTGACAAACAATTTGATAAACATTAGTTAAGCACACAAACCGATCATCACTAAAATTTGTTATTCATGTCTTTTAACATTTTTAACAATTCCTGCAATTTTATGAGAGAGAAACTTTCTTAGTTTTGTTTCTAACACGCATAAAAACAACTATTGAAACAAACAACCAGATAAACAGATCAATACAAAAATTTGGTCATTTGCTCCTAATATCGACCTCAACAACTCCCGCAAGTTTCATAATGATTGGTTAATAAGTTTTGAGTTATGCTTCCGAGAAAAAATAGGCAAACAGTTATACGAAACTTCACCAAAAGTTAATCCTCTGTTCCTCCTAACATACCTAAAAATCCCTGAAAATTTCGTAAATATTTGTCAATAATTTTGAATTATTTTGGTGTCAGAGAAACAGACACGCAAACAAACCGACAAAAACAACCTTTACGAAGGTAACGATTAGAAAATGAAACTTATTTCAGGGCACCACTCTCACCGAACCTAACAACTCACACTAACAGTAATTTTGCTAGTTCATTAAAAAATATCAATTAAAAAAATCAATGCTGATTTTGTTACAGTTATGAGACTTGTAGGAAACGAAGTGTAAAGACATCATTCAGTTCAGTGGTGGTATCAATAGATATTATTATTAGTCTTAACACTGTTGACAGGCAGTAGATAAGGGAATGTTCGGCACAATTGCGTAAACCTTTTATTTTGAACCTTTAACATTGATATGAATATTTTTCAGCCCAAATTTTTGCAAATGTGATAAGACTTTTGATCTTCACCGCCGCCACGATAAACAGAACTGTTTGCCGAATTTACTCACTTATTTCATAGTTAATAACATTATTTATAATATTTCAGCGAGCGTTTATACCAAATATAAAAAGGAGAACCAAGCTACACAGATAAAACATTTTTACTGGGTAAAAGCAAACGTTTCGGATTAAAATAAATCCATCTTCAGTGCTGAAAACAAAGAGAAATTATGAAACATCANCTGTAGGGAATCTATCCGGGAAGCAGAAGCGTTACAAAGTACTCGCCTACATACCCTAAGCACAGCTATACTTAAATTCTATTTATATTAACTAATTTTTATATTAAGAATACGATTCCCCTGAAATCACCCTATAACTGTGCGTTTATACCAGTAATAAAGTTGAAAAGTATTATTTAGTGATCTCGCTGTTAACTTTTCCTACTGAAGTACGTGCTCCTGATTATTTATGTGCTACAATATTAATGGTGTATTCTGTAACGTCGGTTAGAGTGCGTATTTAAAAAGTTTAACGCAAATGGGTGTCATGAAACTAATTTCATGTATCCACTATCCGCGTTTTCTCACTTTAATTCATTTCCTGCAGCAAAAAGAAAAAATAAACTAGAGTACTCTGAGAACGCATACCTCCGCCAAGCAACGGCATGTTAAAGAAAATTCAAATTTGTTCTGAAACTATGATTTCCTTTTTATCAGCGCGAAAATCTGGTGAATTGTATCTTTGGACAGTAGTAACAGCTTCTGTAGTTAATTTCCTTGAAAATCCATCCGTAACTTTTTGAGTTATGCTCTGACAAACATCAGCCAAACGGACAAAGGGACTGTTCGAGTATCACAAAAATTTGTTCATTTGTGTCTTTTTCAACATTTCTAACAATTACTACAAATTTCATGGAGTTCCATTCATAACTTCTTGATATGTCATTGACAAACATTATAGGTAGTCGGACCATTTTATCCAGGCAGTTCGGTCATGGTCAAATTCCTCTATTGTGGTGCTAGTTCTACTGGTATTTCTGAGATTTCTCTATATATAGGTAGTGAGCGACGCTAAGATATGCGCCTAACAAAATGTCAGAAATACCTAAAGAATTGGCAACGCTAAAGAGGAATTTGACCACGGCCGAACTGCCTTGATAAAATGGTCAGAATATTGTCAAACACACAAGCGGAGGCACCGACCAAAATTTATTCATTTGTCTTTTAACATTTCAAACAACTTCTGTTAATTTCATAGAGATTCGTTAAAAATTTTTGGGTTATATTGCTAACAAACACTAAATCAAACTTAGCCTAGAGAGAAACACACTAACAAACGTACAAATAGATCATGGCCAAAATTTGGCCATTACTCGTCGTTATATACCTAAAAACTCATGTAAATTTCATAAATATCCGTCCATAACTGTTTGAGTTATGTCACTTGGAAAAAGAGGCAGGCAATAAAAAAAAAGTTGACCGGATCTCCTAACACGCCAAACAATCCTAGTAAATTTCGTAAAAATCTGTTCATAAGGTTTGAGTAATCTTAGTGACAGACTAACTAAGAGGTTAAAGAAGAGGTTTGTTCATACGAACAACAAAGACCATACTGGAGCAATCCCAAGTCAGCGCAGATACATCAGTAAAACTTGATGTTAACGAATTTTCCGAAAAACGTAATCCCTTCTCTATGGGGGTTCACTCCTACCCAGTCGGGAATTTGGAGGCTTTATCAGATATATTTTAAAATTACAGCCTCTATAAATATCGGATAATTAGTAGTGAATATTTTCAAAAGAGTAGCGTTAGTTCGTTAAAAAATACAAAAATACTTACCGATGGAGATTTCCTGAAGGTTTTTCTGCAATGCCTGAAGAGCTTCACCATAGCGGCGGTCAAGACTGAGAACGCCACAATGCAACTGAGTACAATGATAAAAATGACAGAATGCTCCATTTTGTTCAGTGAAAATAAGAAACTTAGATTTTATCCAATGAGCAATCACAGAATTTGAGCAGGTGATGAGGCCTGTTTATTCAAGGAGTCAGTAATTGAATGAGTTTGGAATCGGTCCCTAGGCTGACACAACAGTAGGGTAAGGTCCTTCCCAAAACTTATAGGGAAATTAAATTCGCGAAATTATTCAAAAACTATTAAGTCACTGTCTCTTTGCAGGAATCAGTCACTTTAAACGTGTGAATGAAGAATTAATAATTACTGCTGCAGAAATCAAAGAAATTTTGGAGATTCCTAATAATATTATTGAGAGCAATCAAAATTTCAAGTTTCACTCCCGCTGTCGATGGCCAGGAAACAGTTGAGACGTCTAGTTGAGTATCTGTCTTCTTCGAGCGACTTCCACTTGTATATCCTTCTTAATCGAACGACTTCCAAGTACTGAGGCTCTGGTCGGCCGAATGGTACCGATATCACTATAGAGATCCGGGACACCAAAGACGCTGTTAGGGCTAACCTGACCTGCTGGAACGCGACCTTTGTTCTTCTTGTTTTGTCAGTAGAATTCTCTGAAATATACACAAAAAATGGTGGTAATGCCGCCTATCGTCTTGAACGCGTCTGCTTGAACGCACTGCTACCCGGACCATACTCTGAAATTTTGATTTGAAATCTGATTAGAAATTTTTGATACATATGAGACCCACATGTCCTACGAAAATGCCGATTTCTTATAGGAATAGCTCTGTCTAGAACGTCGTTAATGAAGTTAACTGATCCCCAAAATGATAGGGATGTATACGAGAAGAGAGAAATGCATTATCAAAAGCGAAATTTCAGTACAGATCTTGCATTTTAACTTTCTTGATGTGAGTGAATTGACCATTTTAAAGGTTTGGCGAAGAAGCTCTCAAAGAAAATGTTTCTGAATGATCAGAATGACTCATCGATATTGTCACTATCTTTTGTAAGCTTCTATATAGTTTTCTTGTTAGTCTCAACCACTATTCGATATTGTCACTGTCCTTTGTAAGGTCAAAGAAAGTATTTCTTATTATAGTTTCTAACGCTCATCGATATTGTAACTTGGACTGGGACTGTCAGACTAAGCACTCTTGTAATTAGATGGTAATAAGTGTACACGACACTCGTTTTGCACTGAAGTCACTTCGCAAGCTACACATATTTACGTGTGAATCACTTTACTAAATACTCGCGTTACATTGTAATCACTTTAGCTTGGAATCGCTTTAGCTTGGAATCGCTTTAGCGTGCAATCTAGGGAGTGAAATAGGGATAAGAGTAGGTAACCTCTGCTTACAGAAAACATTGAACCGTTTATCTTCACATATATTGCAATACAAAGTTAGGCAGAAATATGACTGTAGATACACGTTCATTCACCTATCTCCATATAATTGAAACTTGCCGAATGAATTCAGTTGTCTGAATGAAAGTGGCCCAAATACACGACACTGAAGCCCTTTTGATTGATTCGCTTCTTTTAGGGTAATCCAATTCACTTAGCCTTATCTTCTTTGCAACTTCAGTCGATCATGAGCTTTAATTCTTCACTTTGGATTGAAATTCAAGTGTTACTTGCAACCAAACAAAGCTTACGACGACCTGATATCCAATATCGCATTGCAATTTATTTTTCCCTACATATTTGAAACGCTTGCGTGTGGTATCTCTTCAACTCATTTAAATAACTTAAATAAATAAATAAATGAAGATTTTAACAAGTTAAGAGCTATTGCTTCATAGCAATGTAGGTTTAAAGTTGTGAATGATCCACCGGTCAAACTGCAGTGCATATATATATATATATATATATATATATCCTAAATTATTACCTCCGCCAAGGAGGTTATGTTTTCGTCATGTTTGTCTGTCAGTCAGTTTGTGTGTTTGTTTGTCACAAAGATAAATAAAAAATTTAGGAACCGATTTGGACGAAATTCACAGGGACTGTTAGGTATGTTAGGAGAAACAGATAACTTTTGGTGAAGATATATCCATCCGTTTGATTGTTTGTTTGTCTCCCTCATTTTTCTCAATGCCATAACTCAAAAAGTTATGGATGGATTTTTATAAAATTAACATGAATTGTTAGGTAAATAGCTATAAGTAAATGACCAACTTTTAGTAGTGATCAGTTAGTTATTCGTTCATTTGTAATGTTTTTAATTTTATGCTTGTTAGCACAGTAACTCAAAAAATGATGAATGGATCTTCACGAAATTTATTGGGGTTGTTAGTAATGTTAGAAGACATAAATAATTAAATTTTAGTGCAGATCGGTTCGTTCATTTGTATGTTTGACTCATGTTTGTCATAACGTCTGTTAGCAGTATAACTCAGAAAATTACGAACGGATTTTCAAGAAAATTGCACAAGCTGTTATTACTATCTAAAGGCACAAATGATTAGATTTTGGAGTTAATACATACAAAGAAAATTATGGTTTCAGAGCCAATTTGAATTTTTTGCCACCGTTGCCTCACAGGGCGGAGGTATGCGCTCTCAGATTGCTCTAGTTTATTTATTAATTTATTTATTCTATATATCCCGACGTCATTGACTATATACATGTATACATCAGATCATTGCCTCTCTTTTCAATGTCTTACATCTTTCGTGTAATTCTCGCATGCGTTACTTTCATAACGTCGATCGTACTAGAATTCGGTGTATCTTTTCCAAACATTTGTGCATTCTTAGTCACTAAATTATTCATAATTTTTATCCAGTTTTAGAAAGTATGGCCATCAGAGACAGTGTCTCATTAAAATGGTCTGTATCTTCTAAAATCGTTAGGTACAAATTAGTGCCTGGAAGACACACGGCGTAAACTGATCACCATTTTCTAAAAAAAAAATCAACAAAAGTATACATATTTCCCAATGTGGACAGTACAAGCTCTTGTTCCCAAGGCGGTAAATTTTATTCAAGGCATCTTTCGGACATCCCACCGTATAAAAACGTTTGGTTTCATTTCAATTACTTTTTCGACCTAATCCTGTTTGTCTGTAGACGTGTCTGGCATCTCGGTGATTGATGTGGTGAGAGGCACCCGAAGTTTAGGCTGCCTTGCCATGGTCAGAGGCTTTCCTCAGTACGTGTAAAAGAGCATGACTGCATCGATAGACCAGTGATGCGTCTAGTTGTAGAATAAATTCTATGCGATATCGCTTCTATTCTGTTTCTAATCTAGGAATAAGCTACATGACATCGTGTGCTAAAGCTTATTTTCACTTCCGCAAGGAGATTACGTATTTGTCGATTTTGTCTGTCTGACTGTTTCTGTTAGTTAATCTGTCTGTCCCCCGGATATCTGAAAAAGTTGTAAACAGATCTTTACGATATTTACAGGAATTGTCAGGGATGTTAAGTGGCACAGATGATTAACTATGGGCGAAGATGCGTCCAACAGTTTGTTTGTCGGCCTCGTTTTTCTCAGTAACTCAAGCCAAAAGTTATGGCCGATTTTTATGGAATTTGCAGCAATTGTTTGGAGTAGGAACTTGGAGCTGTTAAAAAAGTCGTGGTAACGGTTAAAAGGAGCACTAGAGCGCAATTGTAGCGATAGAAAAGGGCATCAGGAGCACTCACGGGAGCGTTTGGAGCAGTTACCGGAGGGAGCATTTAGAGCACTTATAGAAGCGTTTGTAGTAGTTGCCGGAGCATTTAAAGTACTTATAGGAGCGTTTAGAGCAGTTGCCGTAGAATTTAGAGCACTTATAGAAGCGTTTGGAGCAGTTACCGGAGCATTTAGAGCACTTATAGGAGCGTTTAGAGCAGCTACTGAAGCCTTTAGAGCACTTATAGAAGAGTTTGGAGCAGCTACTGAAGCATTTAGAGCACTTATAGAAGCGTTTGGAGCAGCTACTGAAGCCTTTAGAGCACTTATAGAAGAGTTTGGAGCAGCTACCGAAGCATTTAGAGCACTTATAGAAGCGTTTGGAGCAGCTACTGAAGCATTTAGAGCACTTATAGAAACGTTTGGAGCAGCTACCGAAGCATTTAGAGCACTTATATAAGCGTTTGGAGCAGCTACTGAAGCAGTTAGAGCACTTATAGAAGCGTTTGGAGCAGCTACCGAAGCATTTAGAGCACCTATAGGAGCGTTTGTAGAAGTTGCCGGAGCGTTTGGGGGCAGTTATCAGAGCGATTCGTGCACTAAAGTATAATTTACGCATCTATCGGAGTAAGAATTTAAATGAAGTTATGCTTTTGAAAATATTTTGCAGGTAAAATGAGTAGTGAAAAGATTGAAAAAATCATTAAAATTTTTAAAACGTAAAACAAAACAGCATTTGACCTTAGTCCTGTACAATGTCAACAATTAAAAAAAACGGTAAAATTCGCTTTTAGGACCATCGCGCATTTTCGATATTTTGAAGTCATATATGAGTAGAAGGACGTATTCTAAGACGTTTTTCACGAATGACGTTTTTGGGGCAAATGCTTAGTTTT
>LQNS02278155.1:5944984-5974356 GCA_001587735.2 Parhyale hawaiensis
CGTCATTCGTGAAAAACGTCTTAGAATACGTCCTTCTACTCATATATGACTTCAAAATATCGAAAATGCGCGATGGTCCTAAAAGCGAATTGAACCAAAAAAACTGTACCTAACTAAGAGGCACTGAATGCACCGAACCAGTATTGCACCCTCATGTACTGCTGTTGGGCCTTAGGTAACTATATTTACCCTAAATGCGGTCACAACCAGTTTAGAAGAACCAAATTAAATTGTAAAATTTCGGAAGGCACAGTTCAAAAAATTACAACTATTTTAGTGATCATCCACGTCTCATTCATCTACCAATTATGCTATTTTATGCATTAGTGTGTCATAGTGTGGGAGAACTCAAAATAAAATAACCTCACCATAAAGAAGTTCTCTACTTCAACCATTTTACCACATTCAAACTGATAGCTGTATTGTCACTTTGTATTGAATATTGTTATTGCCGTTTATTTATGCTTGAATCAAACTCGTCGATATTCAGTACACTTGAAGGTACGGTTGACCACCTGCTAAGAATGCTCCATTTATTTGATATTGCTCCAACTTCGTGAGCAGTTAGAGTCAAATGGAGCACTAAGGAGCACTTTGGAACTTTTATAGCGTTTGGAGCATTATGGAGCATTAAGAGCGCTAGAAGAAGTTTACGTATAAATGCTCCAATGTTCTAGCTCTAATTACCTCCGCCTAGGAGGTTATGTTTTCATGGTGTTTGCTTGTCTGTCACCAAGATAACTCAAAAAGTTATGAACCTATTTAGACGAAATTTACAGGGATTTATAGGTATGTTAGGAGGAACAGATGATTAGCTTTTGGTGAAGATATGTCCATCCGTTTGTTTGTTTGTTTGTCTGCCTCATTTTTCTCAATGACATAACTCAAAAAGTTATGGATAGATTTTGATGAACTTAACATGAGTTGTTAAGTATATAACAAAGAGTAAATGACTAAAATTTGGTAATGATCCGTTTGTTCTATCGTTCGTTAGTTTTTGTCACAGTTTTCAATTTCATGCTTGTTAGCACAATAATTCGAAAAATATTGAATGGATCTTTATGAAATTCATAGGGGTTGTTAATAATGTTAAAGGACGTAAATAATTAAATTTTAGTGCAGATCGGTTTGTTCATTTGTATATTTGACTCATGCTTGTCAAAATGTCTGTTAACAGTATAACTCAAAAAGTTATGAACGGATCTTCAAGAAAATTGCATAACCTGTTACTACTACCAAAAGGCTCAAATGATTAGATTTTGGAGTTTATACAAAGAAAATTATGGTTTCAGAGCCAATTGAATTTTTTGCAACCGTTGCCTCGCATGGCGGTGGTATGCGCTCTCAGAGCGCTCTAGTTAAAATTTCAATGATTATCTTACTTATCTAAATATTTTGCTACAATACCTTTATGAGCCAGTTCCGTTTTAATAATAATAATATTCTTCACTAAGTACTCATAAATATATACAAGGCACACACAGTAAAGTAGATAATCTCTTAGGCTGCAAACAAATAACGGAAATAGCGGAGTTGTATTATGAATGCACGTGCGTACGTAGCACTTAACTAAATGCTCTTGATACCAGTAGCGTTTATAATTATATATATTGCACATATCCGCCTATATACACTCAGTAGTCAGCACTGAAATACTAGTTATTGCAAGGTAGGCATTTACAAGGAAAGTTTGCGGAAAGTTTGACTTTGAAACGGGAAATTTCAGCTCATCAACTGCCCTAAATTCACCAAGTAATCCGTGTTCATCATCGAGGCATGGACAGTGGGACTTGGCATATCACTGCATATTTATGTATATGATTGTAGAAGGCTGAAGTACCAATTTCGGAGAAAACCTTGCCCATAATTCCTTATTATATATTTCAATAAAAAGCTTTCCAGTTAGTTGACAGTGACACAAAATATTGAAATGACACACTATTCGTTCGTAGAATCATGATGTATCTTCGAAATGTCAAATTTCATTCCCTGAGATCTTTACAGACGAAAAACATACTCTCAAAACTGGTCTGTAAAATGACATCAAGGTAAATAGTACCGCACATGACAAAATCAAGGATATCCGGAGATTTATCGATTACGTTAAGTGCACGTAGGCTAACAGATTTCTTATAGCACCAGAAATATCTCATTGAGGTTTTTCTACTTCGGGAGGAAGATAATCTTCAAAAACTGATCGTATTTGAAGATAATGAATTGGGAACATTACCAGTTTGATTTTAATCGGCGGGTAGAAAAATTAGGGCTCTGATATATGCGAAGTTTTTTCGATTACTATAATTAATATTATTAGAAATTATTATTGTCAGAAGTTGAAGTCTCCGTTTCTATAACAAAGGTGGCATCACATAGGAAGAATGAAGGGACATATGGTGTGATGATAAACGTGTGGAACCCATGCACGAGGGTATTCCCGCACAGGATCAACCCGCATGGGAACAGCAAGTAGAGAAAGAAGAGGCAAAACGGATGGAAACAAGATCAGTAGGAGTATGAAATGGAAGGGAGCAAAGTGGGCACGAAAGACAGACGTCCCGAAGGCCTAGCTAATGGCTAAGGTAACGTACAGGGTCTCGCGGGGGGGGGAGGGGATCGCTGCTTCCGGTAACATAGGCTAGGCGAACCTAAACTAACCTAACGCTATGGCCTATGGCCCATCCTATATATATTTGCCCTCTGAGGGGCATTTGCTCCATGAAGAGTTACAAGGAATTTCAGAAAGATTTACTATACTGATGAGATTTGCATTTTGTTTAACTCATTCCAAGATGGAGATCGGTTGAGATATTAACCTATCTTATATCACTTACGAGCCTCACCATATATGCGCGGTCACAAACTATTTTTCCCAATCTTGGAACGCATAGGGGGTTGAGAAAGCCTGGTCACCCGCGAATTAGTCTTTCAACTCTCATTTGACTCTCTTGGTTCCTTAGAGTTATTAATAGATAATATAATTATAAATTGTGTTATAGAAATTAAATCAACTGAATATTGTACATGTTCACATGTTCTATTGTATAATGCTGTATTACTTTTTCTTCTATCGTTCCTGTTACTGTTTGGTTAGGAATGATCAAACTACTACACTCCTAAAAGTGCACGAAAAAGACACTGCTACATCCACAGCTGTTACATATGCAAATGTATTTCCGATGCACTTAATCCTTCTTGGCAAGCAATGTGTATCTAGCAAATGCACTTATATTAACTATCTAATGAGAATACATAATTCTTCCAACATATTTTCCCGGCACTGATTTTCAATCTGCAAGATTGCATTGACATGTTCATAGTCACTGCCTTTGAATGTGTGTGTCTATCTATACTTTGAACACAAAATATACTTGTATCCTAGTAGTTGTATTCTCCTAGTTTAAGCATCCCTACCACAGAGTATGCTGTGATCTAAAGAGAGCAAGAGAGAAGGAACATAAAAATGTCATGAGAAACGTGGAATCGTTGCACGAGTCCACGCGCTTGGGAACAGCAACTCGAGAAAGAAGAGGAAGCGTCATCAGTAGGAGTGAGAAGATGGAAGGAAGTAAAGTGGGCGCGAAAGTCAGACGTCCCGAAGGCCTAGCTAATGGCTAAGGTAACCTAAGTAATCGCCCTGGGGGTGCTGCCCCTATGACATAGGATGGGTGAACCTAACTAACCTAACCCTACGCGGCCCCTGAGAGGTGTCCCAGAAGTTGCAAGCTAAAAATAGCACACTCTCCACGTCTAGACCAATGATAACAAGGTCTACCCTGCGGAGAATACAGAAATTTTAGAATATTCGCAAAAAAGCCTTGATCAGTAAGGTATATGTGTAAGGGCTAAAGAACATTTGGCTGCTACCGAACTGATAGACAGTCGGATGTCTCAGCAAATACCCGGGCACTGCCGATCGCCCGGTTAGCATTGTTTTGTTCTCTTAAGTGTCCCACACAGTCGACCGGCTCAGTGCCATGGCACCAAAAAACTCCCTGACCCAAGAGAATGCTTATAAAAAGGAAACTGCCTACCATGACCAAGACATATTTGTCTGCAGGTAGTACGCTGTTGGGCCTAGACGACAGAGAGAGACGTGTTTCATCCGGAGTCGACGAATCGGTATAGTTGCCGGCTTTTGAGCAGGAGTGCACGAAAAGCTACGGTAGCCTACCTATTTTACTGGTAGTCTATGAATAGTTAGTTGCCGGCATTTCGACATGAATGCACGAAATACTACCTATTTCATTGGGAGCGTAAATCGTTGTGATGGTGTTGCGTAAAGGACATGAGCACGCAAAACGCTGCCTATTTTTCATTGGAAATCTACGAATCGTTAGTTGCTGGTTTTTCAAATAAATAAACATAACATTACCTATTTTATCGTTAGTCAGCGAATTGTTAGTTACCGGCGTTTGAATATGAATACAGAAAACACTGCCTGTTTTATCGGGAGTCTGCGAATAGTCAGCTGCCGGCCTTTGGGCCCGAGTACACGACGCTTTCGACACGCAACCTATTTACTGGGAGTCCTGAAATAGACAGTTGCCAGCTTTTAGATGTAGGATTGAATCTCTAGTAGTTACAAGTGCAACTAGTGTGTGATTAACACCTGAAACTCACTTCAAAGGGGTGGAATAGAGGAGAAAAGTTCAAGCAAGGCAAACAAATCCGGTTAGATCAAAGTGGGTCAATCAAGCACTCCTTCAACTGCTCGGCCGATGTCCATACAGTCATTCATTTCACCACCTCAATTTCCATCCTGTCCCTTCACCAGGCGGCTGATACAAGCCTCATTACGTATAACATTGTGGCAGCAACTATATATGGTCACTTGGCTGGTAGATACTTAACCCTTCCACGCCCGCATTAACCAGCTCTCGTTGTTAGCATCTTGGGCTTCCTTGTGTTGTATAATAAAGCGTCCTATGGGTTTTATTCCGTGGAGGCAAAGGCGTGTAGTTCTGATATTAATAACAGTGATAACACTGTTTCTGTAGTTGTAATTGAGATACTTCGACACAGACAGATTATCGATCCAGTTACTGCTACACACTAACCATCTACAGTTAGAGCACTCGGAGACTGTATACATCCATTCGTAACTGACAAATGTTTTAACAAACATTAGTGACAAACTGATTATATCCAAGTTTTGCTCGTTTATGTCTCTTCACATTTTTAACAATTCTAACAAATTTCATGAAGATACGTTCATCACTTTTTGAGTTATGTTACTGACAAACGTGGAAAAAACAGACAAACAAACTGATAAACATATTAACACAGAAATTTGGTCCTTTTTTTACCTACAACCCCAACAACTAATAAAAGTTTCATAAAGATGCGACCAAAAAAAAGGCAGACAAACAAACGGTTAGACGAATCTTCACCAAAAGTTAATCATCTGCTCCTTCTAACATAGTTAATAACTTCTGTAAATTTCATACCGATCCGTCCATAATTTTTTGAGTAATATTGTTGACAGATAGACAGACAAACAGGCAAACAGTTGTACGTCTGCCTATTCTTTCTTAAGGCCATAAATCAAAAAGTTATATACCTATTTTCTGAAAATTATATGACTTGTTACGTAAATTACAAAGAGTAAATGACCAAATATTGGGGATGACCTGTTAATTTGTTTGTTTGTCGCTATGTTTGATTTTGTGCTTGTTAGCACAATAACTCAAAAAGTTATGTATGGATGTTTATGAAATTTACATGAGCTGCTGACAATGTATAAAGACATAAATGATTAAATCTTGGTGATGATCAGTTCATCTCTGTTTCTGTGTTAGACTTATGTTTGTCATAATGTTTGTTCGCAGCATAACCCAAAAAGTTATGAACGGATCTTCATAAATATTACAGGAATTTTTAATACTATCAAAGGCACAGATGAGTAGATTTTGGTGATGATACAAAGAAAATCATAGTTTCAGAACTAATTTGAATTTTTCGTTATTGTTGCCTTGCTTGGCGGAGGTATGCGCTTTCAGAGTCCTCTCTAGCTATGTACTGTTTTTAGCGCCGTATAAAATAGCTTATTATAATAATGTAGAAGTTTTTTTTGTGCCTACTTGTGACCAGCCTATACATGTGGTAGTCAGTAACTGTGCTATCAATTGAAGAATGCTTTCAGCCTGTGGAGATACATAAAGGATATAATCTAATCTACATATAGTAGCCTACTCTTGTAGAAATCTACGCTTCTGCTTACTTCTGCAGTAGCCTACTCTGGTGGAAGCCTACATGTGTAGTAGCATATGCCTGTACTAATCTACACCAGTAGTATTTTATTCTTGCACCCTCTATTTCATCAGCCTACTTTTGTGTTAACCTACTCTTGTAGTAGCATACGCTTAAAATAGTCTATTCATCCTTTTCCTCTTGAGCAGCCTAATTTTGTGGCAGCATGAGCATATGATAGCTTACTTTTTAGAAACTTATTATTGATGCAGCTTGCTGTAATAGCAGTATACTCTTGCTGTAGACTTCTTTTGTAGAAGTCCACGTGTGGTACACTTAAATTAGCTTATGAATGGTACACTCGAAGTACCTGACGTTTGGTACAGTTGAAGTAGCCGGCGTTTAGAACTCCCGAAGCAGCCTACGTTTAGTAGCCTACTCCTGAAGCAGCTTACGTTTAGTACTCTCGAAGTATCCTACGTTTAGTACTCTCGAAGTATCCTACGTTTCGTACTCCCGAAGCAGCCTACGTTTGGTACTCCCGAAGCAGCCTACGTTTGGTACTCCCGAAGTATCCTACGTTTGGTACTCCCGAAGCAGCCTACGTTTGGTACACTCCCAGTAGCTTACTGCAGGTAAACACGGAGGTATCGTCTTACACGGGTCACCGAGAAAGCCGGCAGGAGCTAACCACAGCCGTGTCATTCCGCAGGAAGGAGGCTTTTTGTCACGCCTAATACCCNAACTCCCTGACCCAAGAGAATGCTTATAAAAAGGAAACTGCCTACCATGACCAAGACATATTTGTCTGCAGGTAGTACGCTGTTGGGCCTAGACGACAGAGAGAGACGTGTTTCATCCGGAGTCGACGAATCGGTATACTGTAGTTGCCGGCTTTTGGGCAGGAGTGCACGAAAAGCTACGGTAGCCAACCTATTTTACTGGTAGTCTATGAATCGTTAGTTGCCGGCATTTTGACATGAATGCACGAAATACTACCTATTTCATTGTGAGTGCAAATCGTTTTAATGGTGTCGCTTTAAGGACATGAGCACACGAAACGCTGCCTATATATAATTGGGAATCTACGAATCGTTAGTTGCCGGCTTTTCCCAATGAACACCCATAACACTACCTATTTTATGGTTAGTCTGCGAATCGTTAGTTACCGGCTTTTGAATATGAATACAGATAACACTACCTATTTTATGGTTAGTGTGCGAATCGTTAGTTGTCGGCCTTTGGGCCCGAGTGCACGACGCTTTCGACACGCAACCTATTTACTGGGAGTCCAGAAATGGACAGTTGCCGGCTTTTAGATGTAGGATTGAATCTCTAGCAATTACAAGTGCAACTAGTGTGTGATAAACACCTGAAACTCACTTCAAAGGGGCGGAATAGAGGAGAAAAGTTCAAGCAAGGCAACCCAATCCGGTTAGATCAATTCGACTGAAGTGGGTCAATCAAGCACTCGAACTGCTCGGCCGACGTCCTTACACAGATTCATTTAACCACCAATTTCCATCCTGCCCCTTCACCAGGCGGCTGATACAAGCCTCTTTACGTATAACATTGTGGCAGCAACTATATATGGTCACTTGGCTGGTAGATGCTTAACCCTTGTGCACGCCCGCATTTAACCAGCTCTCTTCATTAGCATCTTGGGCTTCCTGGTGTTGCATAACAAAGCTTCTTTTGGGTTTTATTACATGAAAGCAAAGGCGTGTAGTTCTAATAACAACAGCTAGTGATAACACTGTTTCTGTAGTTGTAATTGAGATATTTCGACACAGACAGATTGTCGATCCTATTACTGCTACACACTAACCATCTAAAATTAGAGCACTCGGAGACTGCATACATCCATTCGTAACTTTTTGACTTATCTTTTTCTCACAAAGATTTTAATAAACATTAGTCTAACAAACTGAGTAACCGATCATCCTAAAATTCGGTAATTTGTGTCTTTTAATATTCTAAAGAATTCCTGCCAATTTCATGAATATTCATCCACAATTTTTGTAGTTATATTCTGACAAATATTCTGATAAATAGTTGTCAAATAGGCTAACTGACAAACTGATCATATCCAAGATTTGCTCGTTGGTATCTTTTTACATTTTTAATAATTCTAACTAATTTCATGAAGTTACGTTCATAAATTTTTGAGTTATGTTACTGACAAACATGAAAAAAAACAAAGACAAACAAACGGATAAACAGATTAACACAAAAAATTTGGTCATTTTTTTCCTAGTAACAACTCTAACAACTTCTAAAAGTTTCACAAAGATGGTGCATACATTTTTGAGTTTTGCGACCAAGAAAAAAGGCAGACAAGCAAACGATTTGACGAATCTTCATCAAAAGTTAACCATCTGCTCCTTCTAACATAGTTAATAACTTCTGCAAATTTCATAACGATCCGTCCATAATTTTTTTGAGTAATATTGTTGACAGATACACAGACAAAAAGGCCGACAAACAGTTAAACACGACAAAAGCATAGCTCACCACCACCACCACCACCATAGGTACGTCTATTCCATGACATTGTAAATTTATAGAAGCGTATATATGCTTAAGTTGAAAAGAAATTTAGATACTTTTTCTCATTCCTACAAGCTATGCGTAGGTATGTAGATAGTGGTTTTGCTATTCTTGTCCATAATTACCTCCGCCGAAGAGGTTGTTTTTGTCGTATTTGTCTGTCTGTTTGTTTGTCTGTTATTCTGCTTGTCTGTCACCAAGATTACTAAGAAAGTCGTCGACGGAACTTTAAGATATTTGCAGGGATTGTTAGGTATGTTAACAGTAACAAATGATTAACGTTTGGTGAAAATCCGTTCATCTGGCTGTTTGTTTGTCCGTCTGCCTAATTTTTCTTAGGGCCATAACTCAAAAAGTTATATACCGATTTTCTTGGAAATTATATGACTTGTTAGGTATATTACAAAGAGCAAATGACCAAATTTTTGGGATGACCTGTTGGTTCGTTCGTCTGTTTGTCGCTATGTTTGATTTTATGCTTGTTAGCATAATAACTCAAAAAGTAATATATGGATATTTATGAAATTTACTTGAGCTGCTGGCAATGTTGAAAGACATAAATGATTAAATTTTGGTTGTGATCGGTTGGTCTGTTTGTGTGTTTGACTTATGTTGGTCATAATGTTTGTTCGCAGCACAGCTCAAAAAGTTAAGAACGGATCTTCATAAAAATTACAGGAATTTTAAATACTATCAAAAGGCATAGATCATTGGATTTTAGTTGTGATGAAAAAAAATCATAGTTTCAGAACCAATTTGAATTTTTCGTTACTGTTGGCTTGGTTGGCGGAGGTATGCGCTCTCAGAATGCTCTCCAGTTATGTGCTGTTTTTAGCGCCGTGGAAAATAGTTTACTCATGTAGAAGTTTATTTTTGTGCCTACTTGTTACCAGCCTATACATGTGGTAGTCAGTAACTATGCTATCAAGTCAAGAATGCTTTCAGCCTGTGGAGATATATAAAGGATATAATCTAATCTATAGTAGCCTATGTACTCTTGTAGAGATCTACGCTTCTGCTTACTTCTGCAGTAGCCTACTCTTGTGGTAGCCTACATGTGTAGTAGGTAGCATATGCCAGTAGTAATCTACACCAGTAGAATTCTATTCTTGCACTCTCATTATATCAGCCTACGTTTGTGGTAACCTGCTCTTGTAGCAGCATATAACTTATAATAGTCTATTCTTATTTTTCCTCTTGAGCAACCTAATCTTGTGGCAGCTCGAGCATATGGTAGCTTACTTTTTAGAAACTTATTATTGCTGCAGCTTGCTGTAATAGCAGTATACTCTTACTGTAGACTTCTTTTGTAGAGTCCACGTCTGGTGCACTTAAATTGGCCTATGTATGGTACACTCGAAGTACCTTAAGTTTGGTACTGTTGAAGTAGTCGGGGTTTAGTACTCCCAAAGTATCCTACGTTCAGTACTCCCAAAGTATCCTACGTTCAGTACTCCCAAAGTATCCTACGTTCAGTATTCCCGAAGAATCCTACGTTCAGTATTCCCGAAGAATCCTACGTTCAGTACTCCCGAAGAATCCTACGTTCAGTACTCCCGAAGCAGCCCACGTTTGGTACACTCCATCATCGAATGACGTCCATTTGTGCCTCCATAGCAGAATGTGCCCAGTGGCTCTTTCGGCCGTCCTCGATTGGTGTCGGCACAGTAAGGCGTCCTTCCTCCGAAAAACAGTGCGGATTATGGGTCTTTTAAAAAACAACAGCAGGGTCTTTGTTAACGAAGAATTTTACCGATCCCCCCTCTCGAGCGCCACGGTATGGTAGACTGTCTCAACGAGTTCGAGGCCCACGACGTCGTTCACTTGCTAGGAACGTGTTGAGCATGACAGAGCAGCATTAAACATTTTATTACAAGTGAATCTGACAGACCACTCGACGTTTTGCGCGTCGTGAACGTTACAGATTAGGACTACCTATTGTTATGACGAGAGAATTTTTCAGACCGCTGATTGTACTGAGCGTTATGAACATTAGAGATCAAAACTGCTTTTGTTACAAAAAACTTGTCCATAATGAACACTGCGCTCGCATTTCTCCACTTTCCATCATATATATATATATATATGTATATATATATATTCTGGTTCTAGATGGCTTACATATTGAAGAATTAGATCAGAAGCAAATAATATAGTTGAAATTTTATTACCCACGACGCGTTTCGCTGTAACCTCAGCTCATCAGGTGGGAGGATCNAGAACTTGAGTAGCTCGAAACCAATCGTTGAAGTTGTCTTCTTACAATTATCAACAGCATAGAATTTAGATGCGATGGTCGGTATCTTGAGATGTTAGAAGCTCTTCGTTATGCAGCGTTTCAACGAATTATTCATCATCTTCGATCCTCCCACCTGATGAGCTGAGGTTACAGCGAAACGCGTCGTGGGTAATAAAATTCCAACTGTATTATTTACTTCTGATCTAATTCTTCAATATATATATATAGATAGATAGCTAATTAAGAGTTTAGACGTAAATAAGGCCGTTAGGTGTAATTTTCTCCCATTAGGTGTAATCAAACGTCCAATGAATCCTTACGTGAAAGGTTAGGTAAAAAGCAAGGACTGGTTCTGCTAACGTCCTAATAAGCTTTTTCTCATAAGGTTAGGTTCAAGGCAAGGACTGGTTCAGCTAATAACCTCTAAAACACCTTAAAAATACTAAAAACCCTAATAGTAGTAAAACACTTAGAAAACGAGCTGAACCAGTCCTTGCCTGGAACCTAACCTTACACAGGCCAGCTCATTGGAAGGCGTTCTCTAGTAGGGATGGTGGGTCGGGGATAGGGACGGATCAAGCCAAAAACGACCCGTTTTGAGAGTGTATCTGTCGAGAAACGTACGAGGAAAATCCCGTAGACTACTGGCCGTTAGATGTAATAGTCAAACTACACCTGACGGCAGCGGATATGACAGCTAATGTAGGCGTTAGTCAGACATGCCTACAGATAAACCCTAATCTAGCTATATATATATGACGCTGAATATACTTTCAATCAAGCAAATAATTGCAAGTATTGTCGAAAGAAAAAGAGCAACTATTTCAAATTTCTACTCGCTCTCTGTTCAAGCTTTAAGTTTAACTCTTTTTGAGACTTGAATCATTCGTAAGTAACCGGCTATTGTATTTATGGCTGTTGTACTGCCAAGTTAAGTAAGAGCAACACTGATTTTTCCGTTCAACTATAGAGATGTGTTTCAATCTTGGTCACAGAACTCTAGCAATTCGACTGGGATTTTTTCCTTAAGCGTTCGTTTTGGCTTCACCACGATCGAGCTAAAGCACCGTTTTTAATCTTAATCGGGATTTGGGCTTAGCTTTGACCTGACGACACCACACATTATTCAAAACTAGATCTTTCTCAGATCGCATACCTCCAAGCACAGCAACTCTAACGAAAAATTCACATTGGTTCTGAAACCATAATTTCATTTGTATATATATACCAAACTACGCATACAGACAGACCCACACGACAAAACCATAGCCTCTTGGGCGGAGGTAATAATCCAAAACAGACTTAACAATGTGGTCTGCGCCCATAGCGAATTAGAAATTACCATAATGTAAATCGGGATTTTTGGGCGTGCTCCAGCGGGAGCCAAAATTAAGCTTTCAAGGCTTGACTTGTTCGAAACATCAGGCAGATGCGCTGAATTTAACCTATTGATTTGAGTTTCAGGTGTTGATCCTGCATCGGTTAGCCTATCCTTAAATTTGAGGCTTTTAAAAAACTCAGTTTTGTTTCATAAAATAGAGTTTTCAACTTTTCAGCAGACTCGGCGTTGTTGGGAATGGCACACTGCAGCTGACGAATTCAAACCTTATGACGTGACCGCAAGCAGCCGCCCAATCGGCAAGTGGACGGCCGGGGACCAGCGCCCCATTCTCGGCCTGCGGTGCACGCCAGCTAGTTTAAGCTTAAACGGTCCATGCCATGTAGACGCTCGTAGTGCTATTCCTACGTATTCCTATTCCTACGTATTCCTATGAGATTAGCCTTTGCTAAGCTTTGTAGACTTTAGTATACTGACGAGCTCTAGTTCTAACATTAAACTAATGTATTTTTGATTACTGCAGGCAACAATACCTACTATACTTAGACTTTGGAGCTTCTTCACATTCTTTATAAATGAATGATCAACGTATTGTTCAATTTCTCTTTAATTATTCTATATGTTAAATTCCAGCTTTCGTTAACGTTCGTACTGGATTTCATAATAGTTAGTGTGCCAATCCAATCACCTTCGCTGCAGCCATTTCTTGTACTAAACTGTGAAAAGTACTTTTGTCTGTACCCGAGTGTTCAAGTTAAACTTAGACTTCCGAACCTTAAGCGACGCAAGTTCGCTACAGCGTAGCCGCGATGTTTCAAACACTTGCTACACGAATGAAAGAGGCCCAGGTAAAGGTAAAGTCAACTTGACCGTACCCCCGATTGGGAAACCCGCATGCACTGGTTTGTGCTGCAGATATAGACCAACAGGCCCCAGAGGCGTATATGGCTGCAGTCGACTACAGATGTCCAGAGCTATGGCGCCAGTGGTGGAAGACTCCATGCGACAATATCTGCGACCCCCAACCCTCCCCATTGCTGGGGAAGGTCAGTAAACCGCAGCAGTATGCAGACCGGATGCTGACCGATCACATCAAGCACGCTAAGAAGATGCCCAGCTGGGAACTGGGCACGAACCAGCGACCTTGAGAGTCGAAGTCAGACGCTTTAGTCTGCCGCCAAAGCTTCTGTGTGAAGTGTCGGACAAGTTAAGCTTCGAAGGGTTAGTTTCGTCGCCCACTCAAAGGTGCCCTTTGATATCGTTGCTCAAGCTTCCATTGTCTGGTTTGAGAAATGGAACGCTTTCGGAGGTAATTTGGATCTGCGTAACAAAACAGAATTGCAAAACGAAGGGAAATTATGTTTTCCATCACGGTCCCGAGATCGGTTCTCGAACTTCACGTTTACAGTTGAACATCACATCGCCAACACACTGGGCGCTCCATTCAATTAGTAACGCTATTTATTCATTTTATAGTAATAAAACGCCGTACGAGTACTGCAGCGGGCTTAATTCAAAGGAAAAACATTATTATGATTTTAATTTGAATTGTACGTTACAGTAAAAGTATTCTTTATTTGAATAAAACCTGTTGGGAAGCTGAAGCAGTGCTAGTTTCAACATTTAAGATAAAAAGAAGTTCATGCAGTCGGTTACTTTGCGACGTCATAAATAGCAGGTTTGAGTGACGCTGAAACAATATAGTCGGCTGCTATTGGAGAGACATAACGTTGAGCTAAACGCTATTGCAAAACTTGCTAAATGTACACAGAATATACTAGAGCCGTATTCAACAAGCGTGGCCTCTGCCAAGCCAGGCAGGGCTTTGTCAAGGACAGAATGGCAGACAGACACATAAAGAGACAAACGAACGGATCAACTTAATCATTTGTTCCTCGTGACTTCCCTAACAGTTCCTGTAAATTTTGTAAAGATCAGTTCATAACTTTTTAACGTTATACGTTGCTCCTATACAGACAGTCAAAATAGCAGGCCGACTAAAGGAGCCGATACACGTTCAAAAAAGCGTCAAAATTTTGCATCAAAACTTTTGACGCGCAATTTTGATGCATAATTTCCCACATGCGTTTAAGCATTTTTTCCATTAAAATTCAGTATAGTCGAAATCTTCGACATGGATGCATTAGTGGCCATAGCCCTAGTTTCCGCATTGGACTCGGATAAACCTCTTGGTGAACGTTGGAAATGATCAAACCTACGGACACCATAACCTCCTCCAAGAACTACGTGCTAACGAACCGGACGGAGGACTTCCGTAATTCCTTTCGAATGGATGCGTCATCGTTCGATGAGTTACTCGGCCTTGTCGCGCCTTTGCTGAGGAAAGAAGACACTGTCACGCGTCCAGCCATCATTGCATGGTTCTTCTCGACTGGGCATGAGTCTCCTACATAATAGTCTTCATTAAGCACGCCTGTGACGCGCACAGGTCTCCAGTCCCGGCACCTGATTTGGCACTTTTGTCCATTTTTCGAATTTCGTTGCTATAATTTGTTCAAGGATTATTTTTTCTGCAGGTCTTCTAATGTGGAGAAAGTAAAATGCGATATTTCTGCAATAGAATGTCATAGGCCTCGACTTTTTGACATGATTGCTATAATCATTCGACATAATTCTCCGCAAGGCTGGCAAGGTATGATACACTCCTAAAACTTCAATAAAAAATTTCTTTTCGGCCTCCTTTTTTGCAGATACGGCGATCCTGTCTCCTCGGCATTCACTTATGAGCTAAAAAGTTTGATCAAAATTTTGACAGAAGCCCACACACGCATCAAATATTTGAAGACTCGTCGAAAAATATCAAACTGATTTGATCCATCAAAATTTTCATTAATTTTTTATTACATCAAAAGTCCTACACACAGTCAAAATTTGCATCAAAATTTTGATATTAAACTTTTGATGCAAAATTTTGAACGCGTATGGGCCCTTGACTCTGGAAAATTCTTAACCCACTCGGCGGAATTATCCCCGATAAAAAATTAGAGTGTTGGCTACTGTTTAGTGTCTTATAACGAAGCCACAGCGAGCATGTCTAGGTAACAGTGTGGTGTGTTTGTGTAAGTCCGCACTCCAGGGTGCAGGAGCAATGTTTGTTCGGTCAGAACAAGCTGTTCAGTGTCAAGGTGTTGTGTGTTGCACTATGCTGCGAGTCGTGAGGATTCAAGAGGACTCTACTAGCTTTATTGCGCAACATTGTCTTACTCTAAAGTTCATAGACCAAAGAGCAGCATAAGTTCGTCTAGCAAAGCGAAATCACGCATGACGTCATGCGCAACGCTTCACAACCAATCGGAGAAGTGGATCTTCTTGTGGTGGTATAATAGACAAATAGTCGCAGGGCGGCTTAGTTACTGTGACGTCATGTCTGGCTTTGTTGTAATCTTGGTGCAACGAAGACGAACTCGTCCAGAGTACCAAGAATTAGAGGGCTAGTACGGCTGGTACAGTAAACCATTAGATTTAAGCATACGTGTTGCTACACTAGTCATATTAGCACTCCAATAATGTAAATAATATATATATTGGTGCAAGCAGCATCAATAGTCCCGTAAAATGGTGGCTTTAGTTTTTTTTTTTTCGCTACTTACGTGCTACTCAACATCATAGTGTGGCGCTGCGTCCGTTTATACAACAGAAAAGTGAATATCCTTCTGAGTTCTAATTCATTTCAAAATTGGAAAAAAAATATAAGTCAAGGTTTCATTAACTGGCTCATCACAGTCAAGCTCAGCTAAGCCCACTCGATTCGTTCGAAACTTGAGCAAGAAATGTCACGCTCACCACTCTGAGAACACATTTCATGTGATCAAAGCAAGCCAATTGCGCTTGAGACGGCTGCAATCTTCATTTCACGAGGCAACATTGAATTTTGGAACGTTTTATGGGCAATGAGTTAGGAGATGACTCAACAAGACAAAGCAAGCGCACTCATGCAAAGTTCCCTAAAAGTCGGATCACAAAACTCAGTTTCAACCCCCCCCCACTCGCTGGCGCAACAATTGCCAATGCATTTGACTCGCCGTTTGATAAGTTTTCTAAATCTTTCCATCGACATACAGTTGTGTTTAAGGGGATACTACGATACATTCGAATGCTGGTGTAGCCTGGATGGCGACTAAAATGCCGTCGTTTACAAGTGAGATGGATGGATAATTAATAAAGATGGTAAAAGTGTGGTAATCAGAAAAGGCAGGCACATCTTCAGTGGCCCGGTGGTGGATGGACCGTGGCCAATGCGAAACTAAGTGAATCTATGATGGCGCCGTGAGTACAATTGAAGTTGGCATTTGCCATCACTTCGGTCAGCCCGTATGTCACCAGATTAATTTGGACCAGAGTGAAAATGCTTTCTGTTTCATGAAATTTAGACAACTAATCTTATTACCCATCGGTAGCTGCATAGTATGCGGTAGCTGCATAGTATGAGGAAAATTTCAGTGTATATGTGTTAGGTTCGAATAGTTGAGCATTGCTTAGGCTAGCTTAGAATACAGTAGCCTCGGCTCGACGAGAATAGATGCCTAACATAGCTTAGAAGACCACATATTGCCCATGAATCTCATGTAAGTCGTGTGTCATAATCAGCCATGCACAAATTTTCCATGTCTACAATTCCCCCAAATATTTCATGTTCTTTGGTAGGTACGGTACTAACTCTACTCTGGTTTACAGTACTGTCAGTACACACCTTCCATTATTTGACACTATAGAACGTCCCCAAGGTGCAGAGGGACTGTCCCATCGATGACGCGAAGGTTTTATGTGGGTGAGATGTGAAGTCAAACAACTTAGCGAGATGCATAACACTAATTGTTTCAAGTTAGGGGATTTGCCGTCAGCGGTACAACACCGTGTCAAAGTCTTAAACCATTGTATCAGAAACTGTCGCAGTCATCCCTTGAGTCCAGACGTTCCTGACCTAAGTTTATTGGGAATTAGTTGCTAGCTATCAGATAAAACTGCGTTAAGTTAACTTTGAGCGATAGTGTCACATAAATTGAAATAATATAAAAGTGCTACTTTGTTAATTCAACTTGATTACTAAGCTGAATAGGTACTTAAAACATCCGTTCTTTTCTTTGCAGTCCCGCTATCCCTGTGCCTGTGATTGTACCGCGCCTGTATAATTTTACTCTGATCTGATGTATTAGTCAATCGTGGAGCTTGTCCCTCCATTCATTTCATTTGCGTGGATTTGAATCAACTAATAGTACGCCAGGGGTATTTTAGGGATTTTAATAAAAGAATGTGAAATCTTCAAGTTTGTTGCTTAGCCCAAAATCTTTTCTTAGCATTTCGTAGAAATGCTAAGAATAGATTTAATTCTGATAAGGGCTATGTGCTGGCAATCCAGCAGTGAAGGAGTGCTAAGGGCTATGTGCTGGCAATCCAGAGCCCGCTGCAGAAGATTATCGTGTGCCCTGTGTTTTCACTTTATCGCGTTGGAATCTTTCGCTGTGACCCCGCAAACGGTTTTTTCTACCAAAAGTTTCGATAAAATGTTGACCTTCAAATCCGTTGGCTTAGCAAATATCTTAAGTAGAGTATCTTGTATGTTTTCAATTTTTAGCTAATGGTGATGCAGAAAGCAGTGTCCTTTTTTGTTGTTTACACAGACACAGCAGTGCATCCGAACGGTCTGAAGTGAAAACATAGGACAAAGGACTATCGTCTGCAGAGAGCTTCAAGTTCAGAAAATCTTGGACGGAACGCGCGACGGCAACACGAGCTCTGACGGGGCAGCAGGGCCACCAGCGATAAGCTAGACCGACGAAGAAGCTATTGTTGGATAACAACGAAAAGTTGAACCACAGACCACACCATACATTGACTGGACAGGGGTGCCTGACTGGGCTTGAGTGCACGGTGCCGTAGACGCATTCTTATATCTTCTCCGATTACTTTTTCATACTTTTTTTAGGCTATCCGACTCATTTCTTTTACATTCACTAATGATTGGCAAACCTGTACATACTCCTAAAAGAAATTCACAAAAATATTAGGGCTTGAAGTGTAATTACGTAGAGCAACCGTTTATGACATCCTTTGATATTTGCAGTAAACTTATCTTGCAATACCTAGTTAGCAAAATAAAGTCTCACTTTGTAAAACAGAACCATCTGAAATTCGTGGTATGCTTGATTTGTGATAATACGCTAAGAAAACAGCAGATGAAAATGATAATGAAACTTATTAGGTAGCTATACAGGCAAAGCGAGAAAATCAGAACAGACTGCAGAGCTGAAAGGTGAGTTAGAGCAGCTTGCAGCCACAAAGTGATGAAGCTAGGCCAGCATGCAGTGAAGTGATGAAGCACTGGCCGCCAGGAAGTGATCTAGCATTAGAAGCAGTGAAGTGATCTAGCATTGGAAGCAGTGAAGTGATTTAGCATTCGAAGCAGTGAAGTGATTTAGCATTGGAAGCAGTGAAGTGTTCTAGCATTGGAAGCAGTGAAGTGTTCTAGAATTGGAAGCAGGGGAGTGATCTATCATTGGAAGCAGAGGAGTGCTAACCTATAATATTGGCAGCCGTGAATTGTGATCTGAATGATGAGGCACTGGCCGCCATGAAGTGCTGTAGTATTGACAGCAGTGAAGTGATTCAGCACTGACAGCCAGGAAGTGACATTTCATTGGGAACCGTGAAGCAATGTAGCTTTGACAGTTGTTAAGTGATTAACACTGGCTGCTCGGAAGTGGTCATGTAGGCCACTGTGAAGTGATTTAACTCCGGCAACCATGATGTGTTCCAACTAAGGAAAACAAAAAGTAATGCAACATAGGAAACCATGAAGTCATATAACATAGACAACTACATATTTACTGGTG
The DNA here is from genome assembly GCA_001587735.2 of Parhyale hawaiensis. Lineage (NCBI taxonomy): Eukaryota > Metazoa > Arthropoda > Malacostraca > Amphipoda > Hyalidae > Parhyale > Parhyale hawaiensis. The sequence goes on from LQNS02278155.1 coordinate 5,964,153, forward strand.
TAATATACCTATGCAGTCATGTGAAATGATATTGACAATCGCGATGTGCAACATTAAATGGTTCCAGTAATGAAGGGTTGTATGTGCCGTAAATTGTTAGGTTTTAATATCGTTTACCGGGTGCCTTGGTATCTTTATCTCATAGTTAAGCATATATTTTAAGTTCATTGGTAGGTACCAATGTAGAATTGTGGTTTAAATTCATATTTTTCAACATTACTGAGTTTTCTTAAGCCTAGCTGTGTCATTGAAATGTATATAATTTGTGTCCCGCAAATCCCAACCTAAATTTTCGATCAGTTTCTGTCGACATCGAGGAGGTAATTAATAGACCTCCTCCTTGGTCGACAATAAATGGTTGAATAAGAAGGAGATAATACTACTGTAAATGATGTAAGCCATCGGTACATATGGAAATTATACTGCCGAGATATGCGTCATGTCTTCAGATCATATTTTCATTTCAGGAAACCAAATGCTGCCCTAATCTAGTACGGTTAAAAATGTAATGAATAATTACAGGTCTGACAATATCGTAAAGGTTCAATGGAGGAGGATGCTTTGTCACTGTGTTATATGGATATGGAATATCCTATTGCAGCTGAAAATGCTAATAATGGTTGGTAATGTAAGGCAGAGGCACACGGTGCTAATAATGGTTGGTCCGTGTCTATTTAAAGATTTAGATAGGCTCGCTCTGACGAAAGCCAATAATGGTTTCCTCGGCTTCGCGTCCGAGAGCTATACTGTTCAAAAGCTGGGAGTGCGTTCGCTTGAACGCTGAAATTGAACCTATCGACTTCACTAATCCGAAACTTTAAGCAAGTGCAATGACTTGGACCCGCTGAATTGAGTTTCAGACACAGAGGCGTAATAGATTACTCTCGATAATTCAAGAAGCGCAAGGTTGCTTTGTAAAATTGAGTATTTTTTTTTACGGTCGGGTCAGCGCAATCCAAAGAGGCTAAGCCAGAGCTTCAGCTTGAAGTTTGCGAAGAGTCGAGGCTAGAAGGCTCAATTTCACTGCCACATTGTATGCATCCTAGGACTCCGTTCCGTCTCAGAGTGTTCGGATGAACATTCTACTAGCATTTGAATTAATGTATACTCCACATATTACTAGTGTAACTTATCTCCGTATAGGAGTAATATATATCTGGGGCCAGTGGGCCTATACCCGCAGCACAAACCAGTGCATGTGGGTTTCCCAGGTGAGGGTGTGGTCTAAGTTGACTTTACCTTTACTTTATCTGTCTTTGGAGGAGATAGAAGCACGAGGCCCGCCTCCATACACTATCGTGCATCGAAGCGCGCTTCAAGTAACGCGTCGAGTTTCCATAGCGTATGGGGACTTGCGCATCGCGCTACTAGCGGCTCAAAGCTGGCTCGACGGGATCAAGACGGACATTTAGTGGGCGGAGCCTGGTACTTGTTGCACGAAGTGCTAGTGTGTTGGGTACAGACGAGGCGAGGAGGAGGGTACGTTTTACCGCGAGTTTTCCTGTCCGATTGTTTATCTGTCGTCAAGATTACTCAAAAACTCTAGTACGAAGGAGGAATCTATTACATTTTGGGCGTTAAGGGCCCACGCCCTTTCCGGGGGGAAGAGGACTATATAATGTCCTTCACCATCGACCGCAACGGTACCAGACTCTTAGGTCTGACGCTGGCGGCCAAAAGTCGGCACCTGAAAAAATGGGACTCTTTCAAGAGCTATTATTTCCCCCATCTAACACTGAAGAAAAAAATTCCAAAGTTACCAACATTTTTCTTGCGGAGAAGGCATCTTGGATACGGCGGGGACGCATTTGAGCGCTTGCCTGCATGACCGTCTCTGGACATGTTCATAATAGCTCCTGAAGAATTCCATTTTTCCCGCCGACGTCAGAGGCCACTTGGATTTAAGAGTCAAGTACTGTTGCGGTCTATGCTTTCACTATTATTTTTACCAATCTATTTCAGATCTATATATAGGTCTAAAATAGAATGGTAAAAGTCATACAAACTATAGTGAAAGATTTATAGTCGATTATTTCACGACATGTATAAATTTTACTATTCCATTGTTGACCTATACATATAAATTATATCGTCCATCCTCAGGTAGTTGAACAACCTTGTTGCTCATTCTGTCTTTGGGTTTTCTTCTGAATTTCCACGTGAAAAAGCACTTCTCTTAATGAAGGTGATACACGCTAGTCGAAAGAAAGGGTATAGTCATTTTTTCATCAAAATGCGTAGTTGTGACCATTTACTAAGCACAGAATTGCGAAGATTTTGAGTTATAAATACCTCCAGGTATAATGATATGTCCGTAAGTTAACTAAAGGCACTTGCTGAGCAAACTGATCCGATGGTTATCATTTCTACACTACATATTTTTTTTTGGCAAACTCAAAGCTATGTTTAAAAGAGCTGAACTTAACGTTCGGACGAAATAAGGACTGTACGCGTTCTTTTGACTAGCGCGTGTCATCGCCATTGGAGGCCATGATTGCTCCCCATAGATCGCTCTTTATTTTGTAGAACAACGCTCAAAAAACATCCTGTATCAAGTTCCGAGGATGAAATATTAACTATGGAAAAAGCGTTCAAATGAAACTGGGCTCTATTGTGTGGAATCCCGCGCGTACGAGCCACGCTGCGCTTGAGGTTGTTCGAAGCGAGATTCGATGCGCGCTAGACTATGGGTGCTTTGAGGACTAACCGTATTTGAATATTATCAAGTTAAAGTCCTAGTAAACACTGACAGAAATTGCAGAGCAAAGTTAAAAGGTTGTTTGCGCTGCGCGTTCATCTGCCTGAACACAAGGGAAACTGCTAAGTCCTGATTCCTTTCACCAAGTTTGATTTTTTCTTCTTAGAATTTGTTACTTCCGGCTGATACGACTCGCCAATAATCCAAGATTTATTTTTTTTTTAGAACGTGCAATTAGTCAGCTCAGTTTCATACGACTTGGTCGTTAGGATCAAATGCCCGCTGTCGAGCCAAAATTCATTGTCTGACAAGTCAACTGAACGCATGTGATCCCACTGCTTCGTGCCAATCTCAAGCTGAAAATCAAATACGGATGATTACCCAGTGAAAATATCAATATTTTTGGAGCGTAAGTGTACGCGTACGACTTCTTTACACTGCTAGGTGCAAGGAGACTCTTACCGCGACGGGTATTTACCGAACTTGACAGATGCAGCACAATGGAAAAAAACTGACGCGCTTCATCCATCAAACTCGCGCGTTCGCTTCGCATCCTTCCACCATCTTAACGTGCGCAGGGTCCACCAGTTCCTGCGAACGCGTTGAGATTCACGACTTGTGAAATCGCCTTTCGAGTCCGAGAATATTTTGTTGCGTCCTTTTAAACAGGAAAAAATGCACAACTTTTGCTGTGATAAATCTATACTTGAGGAAATAGCCTAATCATCACCAATGACGCTCGTTAAAAGCCAACTAACACTATGGCTAATATTTTAGCCAACTCCGCAAAAACAAACATGCGTTTGCAAAGACGTGTGAACTCTTTGTACAGAGGACTGAAAACCAGCTACAGTGAGAGCCAGTCTTAATGTCATCAACGTTTCATCAGCTTTGCGGACATCACCATACACAAAAAGTTCATTTGAAGGTGTATTCATATCATCTTTCTCTACTTGGGTGAAAAATTGACAATGCTTGTGTAGTTTTCAATTCAAATGTTCCAACAAATTATAGTTATGTTTTCAGTTGGCAGTCTACATAGCGGGATATCATCGTTGCACTAGCTAACAATTTTTTTTTTAATCATCAAAAGAGCAAAAGGCTCAATTTGGGCAATATAAGGAAAACTTCTTACTCTTATTTTATTCTCAACAAGTAAAATACAAATTATTAAACAAAATTTTCACAACTTTGGACTGGACATTTTCCCTCAGCGCGATTCTAAAATTTCCGATAAGATTTCCAGTTCGTCTTCAGGCCCAGTTTCTTCGCTGTCATACCTGTCAAAAATAGAAATTAATGTTACACGATTAGGTCTTCAAGCTCTCGGGAAACTCAATTAGGCCTCACTCGTGTGTCCTATACCAGGAGCGAGTGCGGCGAATCTACTAGATAGAGCCTTCAAACGACGATTACCTCTAGACTCTGCCGTACTTTCAACGCATTCGTATTGAGCTAAATTTGCTACGCATCGATTTTTTAGTCATTTTGCCCTACGACAAAATTCTTTGTAGCGATGTATGACATAGCATGGTACAGACAGGGTTACAAACAGCATTTTCAAAACGTGGGGTCTCTCCCTGCGCTATAGGCCTATAACACGTGCCTAGTCGTAATGTTACAATAAAAAACTATTCCAGTGAAGGGCTGTTATTTTTGTTTTTCTATATTCTACCCGAGTTAAAGCTTTCCATTACAGGGCAGGGGTTCAAGTTTTCGCTCTCTCGTTGTCCTACCCAAAAGGGGTCGAGTCCTCGCCACACCTGACCAGCTATCAGTAGCTGATTAGCATTCATTCAATAGTCTATATGGGAGAGGGAAAGCAACATAGAACAACACATTTATCCCGGGATTTAGGCTACTTTTAGCAACCTTTTTGTTCTGAATAGTTTAAGCCTCTGTTTCTACACCAATGAAAATCTTTCTTTAAAAAACTTGGAACCTATGCACGAGGGTATTCTCATACAGGATCAACGAGCATGGGAACAATGAGTCGGGAAAGAAAAGGAAAAACCGAGAAAAGTAACATCAGCGAAAGTATGAATGCCGAAGGAAGCAAAGTGGGCACAAAGGAAAGACATCCCGAGAGCCTACCTCTAAGGTTACAGCAGCCTCCAGAGTCCCTCTGGGTGCGCTGCTCCCAGTAACATAGGATGGGATGTCAAGAAACACATGGACTCCACTCACTAATAATAGCGTAGTCGCCCCTGGTACCGGCCGGCGACCGATCAGTCTCTTCGCCAGCGTCCAGTAGGCCTACCACCTGCCTTGCGTACAGCCCAATCGCCCCAATTTCCCCGACGGAGGAGCTACAATTAGTAGTTGAGGGTACCCCCCTTCCCCAAGCTCACATGCATCGGCCGTACGGATCTCCACGGGAGAGCCACACGCAGTCCAGTTCTGCACCACACTCGTCTGCGTCACCTAGAGGGGCCCCGCAGTGAGCACCTTCTTCCTGCGGGAAGATCGACAAGACTTGCTAAACTGAAAAGTCTGCCTCCTTTTTTACTACAAAACCGATCTAGCAAAAGAAAGAAAGGACATACAGGGTGCGTCCGAACGGTCTATGATATTAAAACTTAACCCGTCTTCACATTCCCGATCTAGCGGTAGGTTTGAAAAAAAAAGTGTAAACTTTACAACTTACTGTACATTCATAGTTCAAGTTGGAAGTTTCGTTGAGAGTTCATTGTAAAGGGGATGGGTTGCTTTTTCTGTCAGTGAAGAAAAAAAATGCTGTTAGCCCAACAAAAATTCACGGAATTTGATTATATTGGCAAAATGCAAAAAACAAATTGGAAAATTACTGACCTTTATTTATCTATTGCACCTTCATGTTTTTTATGATGCATTTTTATAGATTTTGACCTACTGTATCTTCTGGAATGCGAATTTTTTTTCTGGGTCCAATAGTTTCGGAGTTACGAGTATTTTTATGTAAAATAATCAGTTTTTAGTTTTTTTTAGTCAATTTTGTGCATAGGCTGTTATCAAGCAGTTTCATTGCTTAGAAAGACTTTTAAAGGCTTAGAGCTTTTCTTCCTGAATACAATGGTGGTATTGTTTTTGCCTAAGAGTAAATCTGTGGATTTTGGACCCTTATTTTTCAAGAAAGAACTTTATAAAAACTTTCAAATTAAATTTTTCTTCCATCTTTATGGTAGTATGTATTATGTATTCTGATGTATTCTCATAGATTTTGACCTGCTGAATACAATGATACCTTTATTTTTTACCTACGACTAACAGATCAGAAGTTATGAGCAAAAACACAAAATATATGAACAGCAACGATGGCGACCTCCTGAGAGGCCAAGCGTGTGCCGGCGTGCCTCAGCTACACTGATGGCCTTCTAACCTCTTCTTACCTGCCCCCCCTACCTTATTTACCTTCCACCGATTAAAAGCGCTCAACGAGACTCAAAGTCATACTAGGCAACCCTGAGTTTGCTCATGTACCTCATGTACTAGCTTCGTCGATTTTCCAAGAAAGATTTAAACTATCACGAAAGACTGGCTGAACTTCAACTGTACTCAATTCGAAGAAGATTCGAGCGTTTTACGATCGTATATATTTGGAAAATTCTAGACGGTATTACTGTCAATGTCAGTGGGCCAATTCAGGGCAGACACTCAAACCGTATTGGTCGCACTTGTGAGGTGCGCATCCCGATCATAACTGGTGGTGATGTGATGGCCACAAAGTATTCTAATAGTTTCGTGGTCCGAGGGGCGAGATTATTCAACAAAATGCTTCGTCACATTCGAAATGTCACCGGTACAGAGACTGCGAAATTTAAACACTTACTGGACGCATGCTTACTACAAGTGCCAGATAAACCTCCTGTAAGCGGCTACGTGAACTGTGGGGATATTTTGCAATTAGCCACCCCGCTGGTCACGGACTGCAGCATCACCTTTGCACAAGATGGCGGGGTGCGTAACGTCGCCTGGGCCTCGCCCGAAGTATCATCAAAGGCAAGGTATAAGAGTCCAGGCAGTGGCGACGAGTTGAATGCTTACTTCTCCGGAAGTTCATAGCGGCTTCGTCTCCTTTTGAACCGAGGAGTAGCTTCCGAAGAAATCCAATGAATCCGAAAAAACAGTCTGAAAATTTAATTTTTTGGGAATAAGATTGAGTTTGGAAGCCTCGAGGGTAATATATTCAGGGTGAACACCTGAATTTTCTTCAACGAGTCTTCCAACACACCTCCAGCCAAGTCCAGGCCTAGAGGCATCATTTTGTGGGTTATCGAACACGCCAGTAGTACATCCGTAGAAACATAGAACCCATGCACGAGGGTCTAATGATGCATGGAACAGCAAGTCTAGAAAGATCAGGAAGAACAGAGCACCGAGTGATAAGTAGGAGCATGAAAACTCCAAGTAAAGCCCGGTGTCCACGTACCACTTCCGTTGGCGCTAGCAGCCTAGAGGCAACTCTTCTTAATCCGGCTGCGTAGTCGAGGCCGCAACTTCAGGCATAATTCTATAAATAATAATCTTTGAAGACAAACTGCTCATAATTAGGAGCGGTAGTTGATGAAAGTTCACCATTGCCGTTTACTGTGGTGCAAAAATTTAAGTGGCTAGCTGCGCTAGCTGAAGCCGTACCTCGGCTACGGAAACTGATTAGGCGAGTTGCTTCTAGGCTGCTTGCTAGCAGCAACAAAATTTGTTTCGGAGGCTTCAGAATTCCATGGCTAAGTAGGAAAGACATCTCGAAGGCCTATCAAAGACTATAGCCGCGTCAACACGATCCATCACTTCATCGATCACAAACACAAGAATCTACAAGCAAAAATACAATCACTTCGCTTCCTTGCCCCAACGGCACCAAAAACAGAAGCCACGAACACTTCAAGGTCACTGTACGCGAATTCAGTATTCCATTACTAATAATCAATATTCCACCCTCACTATATCGGTCAGATATTTTAGTTGTAGATGCTTATTTGCGAGTAAAACTTTATACATACTGGCGAAAAGTATAGCTAAAAAAATCACCCACTGGCATCCCCTCAAATGCAGAAATGCAGACGATAGAACAATTTCTCGTTTTTTATTTATAAATTTCTTTAATTTCTATTGCAATTCACACTGTATACATCCGTTTCTTCCATTAAAACTTATCTCTTGCTCCATATTGTAGCTTTCACTTATGAAAAAAAGAAGGTACAGACGTAACTTTAGGAATATTATTATTACTGTAATTACCAATTGGCAAATATATTTAAAACAGATACATATATTTACAGAGCAAAATATAACTTGCTAACTTTTTGTTTGACCAACTGCGCGTGATCGTGCTCAAAGATTTCCAGCACTGCTGGCCAACAAAAATCACAAACTTCGAAGGCTCGCCGCGTGTGTTTGTCGATCAAAGTCGTTCCGCGATCACAAACTTCGTAGAAAAGATGGATCATGTAGACGCGGCTTAGGGTAGCCTGTAGGGTCGGTCCCTCGGGAGGCTGCTTAATTTTCCCATAAGATGGGCGAAGTCAACCTTAAGACTGTGAACAAAAAATTCACCCAAAAGTCTAAGTGTGACGTTAGAACGAGGCACGAGTACTTCAATACATTATTAAAACGCCACTGGATAATCAAGAGGAGTTCTGACTATTAAAATCTATCAAACCAGAACACTCCGAGCCCGTGCCTCCGTCAAGGAAGGCAACGCTGTTTATTATTTTTTTTCTGAAACTATGGCTTCCATATCAGTTCCAGAATATTGCCATGTATGACTTTAGATAATGTTAACAGCATTTGTATTTTTTTTTTTTTTTTTGAGATCCGTCAGTAAAATTTTATCAGTTATTTCTGCCGAACATTTCGACTTAATTGCGTTACAGTAAACACACAGCAGACAAGCAGAGATAGTCATCAAAATTTGGTCAGTTGTGTCTTCAAGTATTCCCAAAAATGCCTCCAAATTTCATGAAGATTCATTCTTAACTTTTTGGAAATAGGCTGCTAATAAATATCGAACAAACATTAACAAACGCACAGTCAAACAGAGCATCACAAAAATTTGAACATTGACGTCTTCCGAAGATTCTAACCATTTTTGAAACCATTTATATCGATTTTCGTATTTTTGAGTCCATTTGCTAACAAAACAAAATCATACAGAAAAACAAACGGGCAAACTGATTATCTAAAATATATGGCGTTTTCTTTTTCGTGATACCTAAAAACTTGTAAATTTCCGAAATTCCGTCCATAAATTTTTGAGTTTGGGTATAAAAAAGTAGACAAACTACTACACTGTCTTGATCTTCACCAAAAGTCCATTATCTGCATCTATTAAACAATTCCTGTAAATTTTGGAAAGATCCGACAGTTATTTTATAGTTATCTCGGTAACAACCACACGAACAAACAGATGAACTTTACAAAAAGTGTATCTCTTGGCGGAAGTAAAACCACAGTAAACAGGAAGAGCTTTCTCAATTCTGTTTACGGGGGGGGGGGGGCAAAACTAGGCAAGCCACCTTACAGTAACAGACTACAACCCCTCAGGGGGCATAGGATGGGCCGTAGGCCATAAGGTTAGGTTAGTTTACGTTCGTCCATCCTATGCTATGGGGCTAGGCAATCCCAGGGGGCTCGTGTAAGTTACCTCAGCCAGTAGCTAGGCCTTCGGGACGTCTCTCTTTCGTGCCCACTGTGCTTCCTTCCCGATTTCATACTCCTACTTGCACATGCTTTATCTGTTCTTCCTCTTCTTTCCCGAATTGCTGTTCCCATGCGCGTCGATCCAGTGTGGTGGGAATACCTTCGTGCATGGGTTCCCCGTTTCTCTTGGCATACTATACGTCCCTTGCTCTTTCCTCTGCGATATCGTGCTGCTCGGAAACGGAGGCTTGAACTTCTTAACTATAACTAACGGACTACAGTACAACCATCCAGTGAGTTGTGACTAGACTCACCCCTCTACACATGTGGCAACAGGTACAGGCATCTTTGTATTGGCCGTAGAGGCAGTTCCCAGGATTTTTGCAGGTCACTCTGTAGTCTCCACAGGCGTAGCATTGCAATGGCAGCGCGCTCTTCACCATGCTGCAAAAAAAAACAATCAAGTTCGCAGAAGTGTTATGTATATTTCTACTGAACATCTCCCTACCAATAGAATTCACTTGGCTGGCAGCTTCGAGAATGGTAGTTTAGTTGGGTAATACACTTCGCACGTTTGTTAATAGCTCTCCTGCCATGCTGCGTAGTTTCACGAGTAGAAAAGGAAGTGTTTCAAAATTGAAAAAGGGAAAGAAAACTGAAAAACGAGAGACCCAAGCATTGGAAACCTAACACGAGAACAAAGTCTAGAAAAAAAAGGGTAAAATTTGTTATTATGATCGTTAAGAATATTTTTTATCTACTCGTTTTTTTAATGAAGATTACGAATCTGAAATCTGTTTGTGGCGGACGGCTTTACTTTTTCAGATATATGACTTAGAAGTTACCTTCGTTTTCCTGTGGGAGAAAATACTCGGCGATGATCGAGTG
>LQNS02278155.1:6071594-6083530 GCA_001587735.2 Parhyale hawaiensis
GCAAATCTTTAATAAACAAAATAAAAGAAGGCTTCTAAAAAATTAATAGAATAGTGAGCCAACGTGACAGAACATGTTCAGGGTTGCCATCTCTTGTTCGCTTAGTTATCGGCTTTATCATTATTTTCTGAACCTGAATATTATTGTATTTACAATATTTCATGTATAATAATAGGTTTTAATATTATCTAAAAAGTATCTAGATACAGGCGAAAAGTATCTAGATACTACATTTAGATACAACATTTGAAAAGTATCTAGATACAGCATTTAGATACAAAAAAGTACGTACAAAGTATCTACATACATGTACTGGTAGCTCTGCCCAATTTAAATCCCATTGAGAACCTGTGGGCAATGATCAAAAGGAAGGTCTATGAAGGTGGTTGGCAGTTTTCGAACAAAGTAAGCGTGCGGAATGCAGTTAAAACGGCTGCAGATTCTATTCCACCATCTGATATATCAAATCTGACAAAGTCTGCTGATGATCGCCTTATAAAAATAATGAAATATTGAGGTTGCTATGTTCAATATTAACTTATGTTTACCACTTCTGAACAGTTATTTCAGTGTTTATTGAATTGTTTTGGTTATAATTTCGTGGTTTTGGACGTTTAAGAAAAATATTCCTGTTCACTTGTATTTATTTCCTTTTTATGACGTTTTCCTCTTTATGACGTTTAACTGAGGTAACAGTAAAAACTCGTAAATAAGCAAATTGTTTGATAAACTTAGCAAATGGCTCAATATTTATTTTACAAGTGCTGTTTATATTTGCAATATAGCCATACATTTGTTTATATTAATGTTTCAAAGTTAGACAATTATCGTAAAAATAAAGTGAAAATTGTACTTGCATCATCAAATGTAACACACTGTAGCCTATATGTCCCTTGCTTCTCCCGCTGTTAAATCGCCATTGTTGCGGAAACGATGTTATGGGGCCCGGCGATCCCAGGGTGCTCGTGTAGGTTACCTTAGCCATTAGCGAGGCCTTCGGGACATTTATCGTTCGTGCTCACTTTGCTTCCTTCCTGATTTCATACTCCTACTTGCTCATGCTTTATTCTGGTTTTCCTCTTCTTTCTCGACTTGCTGTTCCCGTGTACGGTGACTCGCGCGTGGGTTCCACGTTTCTCTTGACATTCTTTATGTCCCTTCTTTCTTCCTCTCTTTGGATCACAGTGTACTCTGTGGGTAGGGAGGCTTAAATTAGGAATGTAACAATGTTGCGGAAACGAAGGTTTAAACTATTCAATATAGCTAATAATAGTAAAAATACAGCAAACGACGATAATTAAATTTTGACGGGAGCTTGAAGCGATGGAAGACCTCTTGAGATGGAAAAGCTCTCCAATATGCAGCATACCCATTAAACATTTGCAGTTCCTCAAGAGGTCTTCCATCGCTTCAAGCTCCCGTCAAAATAGTAAAAATNAATTTTGACGGGAGCTTGAAGCGATGGAAGACCTCTTGAGATGGAAAAGCTCTCCAATATGCAGCATACCCATTAAACATTTGCAGTTCCTCAAGAGGTCTTCCATCGCTTCAAGCTCCCGTCAAAATAGTAAAAATAATAATAATTATAATAACTAACGATGTAAGAGCTTAACTGTCGCAACTCCACTGCCTATGATTCGCCGTATAGTGTAATTATTCAACTAAGAGTACATTCTAGTTTTTGTACAATAATCAGCGCCTACCTAAACTTTTATCTTTCAAAAAAGAAAACTAAATAAATAAAATCGAAGCTAACCAAACCTGAACAATGGATAAGCTCTTGCGTACCTATATTTTCGCTGCGCTTCTATAACATCAACGGTCGGCCGCAGAATGACACAGACGTTAGCTGCCGACGATTGACCATTTTTTCACGCGCGCTGATTCAGAAATCTTCCTGCCTAATTATCGTAATCACACTCTTGTACCTACAATTCGCCATATGGTAGTGCAGTCATTCAACTACATACTTACTAGTTTCTGTACATTTATCAATAATTTAAGAAAAAATCTACTTCGAAACCAAGAAAAACGAAGCTTTTGCATAAGTTGTCTCTGCATTTCTTACATTTTCGGCCACAGGTCAACACTGACGGTTGACTACAGTTTGAGTTTCACCAGCTGATTTGCAGAAATCATCCTACTCTGTTGAGAATTTACTGGACGATAGTTTGTTTGTTACAGATCATCTTTTACTAGCCTAGCCTATCGAGCTGAATAAAAGAATGAATACGCTGAGTGACCTACTTGATTGATTTCATCTATTGCTGTTTGTACTTTCTTTAGAAAAAGTCGCCGCGTCCACAATGTTCAAATGTACACTGTTCTTAAAGCAGCTGAGGTATTGATTCTTTTTTTTTTAGCTGATACCGGTACCCCCAAAATGGCCGATAGATCCGGTAGGACCAGCGTTGATACTGATAGTCGTTACCCATCTATTCGAAATTCTTCGCGCCAGTTTAGTAGGTCTACCAGACATTGTGTTTTGTAAATAAGTACCGCGATAACTGCTTGATAGTATTGTATTAAAGAAACACCGGGAGGAAGCATTGAATGAACTTCGTTATTACTGTATTTGGAAAAAGCGTCAGACCGGGTGAATTGGACCGGCAATCTGGAAACTTTGTTGCTGCTGAGACACCTGCCAGAGTTAGGAGCTACAAATACACATGCATGCACTTACCTTACGTGTGCACTAGCTACTGCACAGAAACTTTGAAATATGTTGGTACTTGCAGTGGCACAGTTGAAAATACGCGGTCCGATTGCATCCCGCTAATCCGGGTGAATCGGACCGGCACAGTTGGGTGATTCGGTTTTGTTGTTAGTGGTGGAAAAAGAATCAATACTGAATCCTCACATTTTCTCTGTATATTGACTCACTACCCCCTACGTAGGCGACATATAATAGAGGCTCTCAGAGTTTGAACATTTTTGTGGCAGACACTCCAAAAGATCGATCCAGTGGAAAAATAAATTCTGGGTGAATCGGACCGGACATCGTGAAAGATTCAGTTGGGTTATTGGTATTGGAAAATGAATAAACACTGAATCTACATATTTTCTCTGTATATAGGCCCACTACTCCCCTACATAGGCAACATGTAACAGAACCTCTAAATGTCTGTATATTTCTGTGGTAAACCCTTTAACATACCGTAGTGGTCCAATTCACCCGAAATTTTTTTTCCGCCAGGTGAATTGGACCGATCAGAAAAGTGGCATAGTGACCAAATGCATGCATGGTACCAGAAAATCCTTGGTTCCACTGTTAAGAGCAACTCTTTTTACCTCTGCTACAACTCCTTTATGTTTGCAACGAAAGTTGAAAAACACATTCGTTTTTTAGGTGTAAAGTTGAAACGTGATTTTTTTCTCAAGTTAATTTTTCGTCTACCACAAAAATGTTCAGATATTTAGAGCTTCTGTTACATGTTGCCTATGTAGGGGAGTAATGGGCCTATGTACAGAGAAAATATGAGGATTCAGTATTTTCTCATTTTCCAATACTAATAACTGGACCGATTCACCCGTGTGGTGCATTCGGTCTGATTCACCCGGTCAAACGCTACTTTAAATGGGGCTGCTTTGTATGAATACAAGTTGCAAAAAACATGCAAACTGTTTAGTAACAGTAAGCAGTTCAGAAATAGAACAGGTAGCTATCACAGAGCAAGTTTTAAATTGACTTATTCAGTTCATCAAGCATATTCTTACGGCATAGTTTGTCCTCAACTAGTTACCGTGCTATAGTTTTCTTAAATTACCGCGCAAGTCGAGAATATTGCTCGTGTAACTTGAGCGTATCAATAACTACCTCATATTGTGTAGTTTTTAATAATTACCTCTTGCAAGTTGAATTCGCAAAAGTCGAGGGCCCCCCCCCCCCTTGTAATTTCCTGCCCTTACGACGCGGCTCTCGCAATCGGTCATCGTGTAGCCATTTATCTGCCATAGCTACAAGCTGTTAGTGTTTTAGCCGTGTAGCTGTTTTTTTTTCTTATACAGAAAATGAGTGCCGAGGAGAAAGCGAAGTACGCTCCTTACAAAACTCACATTCCACTGGACAGCTTCGGCGTGCCACTTTCGGTCCACTGGGAAGAAGAGGAAAGAAAGAAGAAAATGCACGAAGACATGGTGCAGGGCGTCAAGAACCTTGTCACTCTGCATACTGCTGGTAAAGGTGTGTAGTTGAGCTTAATGGTTTGGTATTGCCTAATATCAGAATTACTGTATGTGTTGTTGTAGTATTGGTATAAATTGTTTAACTAGAGTATTTTGCTACGAATCTTCTTCTCAACATTATACTTACAAATGCTTTCGAAAGTATATTATGGCCTAAACTCGTTCATATCCTAACCTGAATTGATGTTTTTTTTTATTCAAATAGAAGAAAAAATTAGATTAATTTTGATTTAATTTTTTTCGATTTACATTGTATTCTCAAATGTCGTGCTTTTATGCCCGTCTTTAACCTGACAATTTAAGATTTGATTCCTCCCTATGTGTATCAGACTAAGAGATTGCCTTGACCAAATTTCATTACTCTCGCGAGTTACGTACTTTTATTTTCCGCCCATTTCATAACTGAGGTTGGGGGGATACTAACAACTCATTTTGCACACGAGTTGTATACATTTTGTGCTCCTGTTGATGCGTCTAAATCTGAGAAGAAATTTTGTCTTCGTTCTTTGTTTTTCTGTCACTGTTTGCACATTTCGAGCATACCGTAATGTTATAAATTGTCTTGGTTCTCTATTGTACCAATCTATATCGAAACCCCAACATTAAAACACAGTCACTCATTTGGCTTCGTTATCTCATAAGATAGTTGTATCGACAAGTAAAAGTTGATGAGACTTTTTTTTGTTGATTCATACATAGCTAGTACTAGTAGTCAACCATTTCCTCCAAATAATGACTTATTTTTGAACCATGACAGCAACCGTTGTATGGTGATTCAAGCTGAAATATTAACTAATTTAGTAATTTTTGTAGATATTTTCATACAAATTAGCTACCCCTCGGGGTCCAGCGAGCATAAGATGGGCCATAGGGTTAGGTTTAGATTCGTCGATCCTATGTTATGGGGAGCAGAGCCCTCTGGGGCATATTGTGGCGAGCCCTTTCCCTGCCACAATATGTTTGGGCATCACGCACCCAAGGGTCCCGAGTGCCTTCTCCACAGGGGATGTAGCATCTGGCGGCAGTTCCTGCTGAGAAGGTTAGTTTTGTAGAGTTAGGTAGGATTTCTATATTTCCTTTCTGTTCCGCGAGGTGGGCCGCTAAATGGTGGTAAACGACCCATCCCCTGGGACTCCTATCTGCTCCCGTGTGAGGGCCACGGAAGGAACCCCCCCCCCCGCACGAGTGTTCGCTTTCTTCTGTCTTCATCTCTTTTCGTTTTTCGTCTCCTTGTCTGCGCCACACGGCTGAGCGATTTCGTTCGACCGAGTCGTGTGGAGTTGGAGATACTCGCGCTTTATTTCCTGCCAGACATGGTGCACCTGGCCAAGATTGTTCTAATAGAACCCCTTGAGTTCGACTAAACTTCTGAACTATATCATAGAAAATAGGATCGCTGTTATATAGTCTTTGTATCTAATACGGCGGGAAAATCCACACTATAATAATAATGATAATAATATGGGGAGCAGCGCCCCCAGGAGGACACTGTAGGTTACCTTAGCCATTAGCTAGACCTTCGAAACGTTTGTCTTCCGTGCCCACTTTGCTTCCTCCCCATCTCATACTTTTAGTGATTTTTTTTCTATCTGTTCTCCTCTTCTTTGCCGACTTGCTCTTCCCATGCGCGTTGATCCTGTGTGGGAACACCGTCGTACTTGGGTTCCACGTGTCTATCGTCATTCTATATATCCTTTTTTCCTCTGTGCTATCGCCTTTGTTGTGAAAGCGGAAACGTACACTTTTGAATATAAAAATAATCGTCTTGTTTCCCGACTTGCTGTTCCCATGCGCATTGATCCTGTGTGTGAACACACTTTCGTGCATAGGTTCCACGTGACTATCGGCATACTATATGTCCCTTCCTTTTTCTCTTTTAGAAAACTTTAGTACTTATTTAGGGGGCTTAAACTATCTTATATTATTTTCTTTATTTCTATCATATAATTGCTGAAAAAAATTATGGAGCGAAAATATCTGTCCAAAATTTTACTACTTTTTTAGTTTCTAACTTGTTAAAACGAACTACTCACTAGTGTTAATTACAAACTCTAGCTTGTCCCATGTTATAGCTTTATTCCATATACATATAACTAAAGCACTCTGAGAGCGCATACCTCCGCCAAGCGAGGCAACGGTAGCAAAAAATTCAAATTGGCTCTGCAACCATAATTTTCTTTATATAAACTCCAAAATCTAATAATTTGTTTCTTTCGATAGTAATAACAGCGTGTGCAAGATTCTTGAAGATCCGTTAATAACTTGTGGATTTATACTGTTAACAAACGTTAAGACAAACATAAGTCAAACATACAAATGAAGAAAAGAAAAAAAAAGAAAAGAAAACCCATTTATTTCTTCCCGTAGGAAGGTATTCATACAATAGTTCTATTACAATACATGTTCAGTAAACTAGCGTAAAACAATAAGCAACGAGTCTTACACGCTAGGTTAAGAATTGGATGTACATTTATACTTCACAACCTACTGTTCGTACAAGAAAAAAATGAAAGAATATATATTTCTCCCCTTAGGAATTTTTCATCAAATAATNCTAGATTAAAACATCAAAATGAGCCTTACAGATTAGGGAGCAAATTTATAGCACTATTCTACTTCACGACCTACATTCTGTACAACGCTCTATGATAGCAATAGGAAAAAGAAGCACCGATCTGCACCAAAATTTAATCATTATGTCTTTCAACATTACTAATAACCCCCATAAATTTCATAAAGATCCATTTATTATTTTCTGAGTTATTGTGATAAGTATAAAATTAAAACTGTGACAAACGAACGAACGAACGAACAAACGGATCATTACCAAAATTTGGTCATCTACTCATTGTTATATACATACCTAACAACTCTTGTTAATTTCATAAAAAATCCATTAATAACTTTTTGAGTTATGGCGTTGAGAAAAATGAGGCAGACAAACAAACAAACGGATGGACATATCTTCACCAAAAGTTAATCATCTATTCCTCCTAACATACCTAACAATCCCTGTAAATTTCGTCCAAATCGGTTCGTAACTTTTCAAGTTATCTTGGTGACAGACAGACACAACGAAAATGTAACCTCCTTGGCGGAGGTAATAATACATATTGAGGGCATAGAGCCAGAAGTGGCTATGTCCATTTTTGGTACAACCGGGTTCCTCTCACCAAAAGGGTGCCCGTAAGGCATATTTGTGGTGTCACGGGTGTCTATGCCAAATCTCTTCATTAAAAAGAGATTTGGCATGAAAATATATGGCATAGACACCCGTGACGCTAAAAATATGCCTCACGGGCACCCACTTTGTGAATGGAACCCGATTTCGCCAAAAATGGACATAGCCACTTCTGGCTCTAAGCTCTCGATATACAGTTGTTGATTGCTCCGCGCTTGATTGCTTGCTGATGTGGTTGGTCCTTCCCTCAGTCGCGCTGTTAAGGATTTAGATAGGAGAAAATTCATCTACTGAAAAACAAGTTGAGATACCATAAAATTTCCGCCCTTGGAGTAACCGTGACGAATATATGGTCGGAAGTAGAAACACTGCATTTTCTGTATCTCGCTTTAGGCCCCGTTCGCACATGAACCACACCACGTAACGCAACACGAGTGTTTGTATCCGTGCCTCGCGCTGTGCTATTCCTACCGCGTGCGACGGGAGCCGTTCGCACATGAACCACACCACACGATGCAACACCGCTCAACACGTTTGCTTGTAGACAAGACGCGGCACACGCTGCAACAAGGCTCAACACGGTGCAACAAGACAGAGACCTGCATCAGTGTTATATTTTCTTATACATTAGTAAAACTGATTTGCAATTTGCATTGTTGCTATTCAATGTATAATATTAATGTATTTTGAGTGCTAAATGGAGGCGTTTGATGACTCCTGGTTTTACTTTGCCACTACATTACAAACCCTTCGGCCATAATGCTTAGTATGTATAAACATATAAACGTTCATTGCTGGACCCAAGTTTCAAATTAATATCTATTGCTGTATTTTACAGATTTAACTCAGTTGGAGTTTATGGTGATAGCTGCCACGGACTACGTGACCACAGAGGAGGACCAGGTGTTCACTGCAGAGATCAGTCTGGTGAGGGTCGCCCTCGGCACTGGGGTGTGTCCCGAGCAGTACCACGCTATTATGAAACGTAAGTTTTTCTCTTCTTTCGCTGTAGTTTGTTTTGTGTGTGAGTGCGACAAAGAATGGAAAATGCCACGTTTTGCCCGCGGTAGGTAAACCCTGATGGGCCCCCGGGAGTGTTAACAGGGGGCAGCCCAATTGTGGGTACCTTAGTAGGAGCCCGCATTATGCCCATGATACCCAGCAGTTGCCCATCTTCCCATCTGGCACCCATGTGGGGCCCATGATTCATTATTGCTCGGGAACCTACAAAGCAGAACCTGTTAAAACGTGTTCCAACGTTTTGCGGCGCGGCCGTTTCAAACTCTACCGTGACATCTGGGGCGTGTTGCAATCAGACGCTGGTGTTACCCTCACCGTATTACCTGTGTAGCAGTGAATGCGACGTGTGATCTCAACGCCCGAACAAAGTGCTGCAGAATTTTCGGCAAGCTTGCACATACACATTTCTGGCGTATATAGCCTTATTTTGCTGTATTTTTGGATGAAAAGTTGATAAAACTATTCTAAAGTACTTCACATCCTGGAATTTAAGCAATATATGGCAGTCATACACTTTGTAATACTAATAACTGAGTATCATAGTCAATGTTTGTAAACAAAGGCGGTGTTACCGCAGCTCATAACCTTACAATTGAGGAGGGTTGTCGTCGGTGTCACCCGGTGTTACCCAACCTGTGTCGCATTGGAGGCCGGTGTAGCACAGGTGACACCAAAGGCCTGATTGCAACACGCCCCTGAAATATGGGCCTGAATTATGCCGAAAGTGCCCAAAACGTGTTGTTACTTCTACACATTGTTCAACTTGTATAGGAAAACCTTCCCATATTAAAAGTGATTAATTACGACCTCGTACTATGATGATACCACAGATATTGATAATGATTTTGCAAAAACTAGCGACTAGCGCTGGACATTAGCTAAGCGCCGCTAGTAATTCTCTTAACATAGCGGCGCTAGTGTTTGCGCTACTAAAACACTATAGGGTAACATGTCTAGTACCCGTCCACCATGCTAGTAGCCGTCCACTTGTCTTTAAAAACTTCTGTGAAAACTAGCAGTACTAGAAAGCCGTACATACTCTTAAACTGTAGGATACTACTTAACCTAGAGTTTAAGCCTATGTACTGCTTTCTAGCACTGCTAGTTTTAACACAGGAAGTTTTTAAAGCCAAGTGGACGGCTACTAGCATGGTGGACGGGTACTAGACATGTTACCCTAGCTCGCGCTAGTACTAGCGCCGCTAGACACAACTCTGTATATTTGAAGTTGTCCGGCGTGACGAGTCGACTCCCGCTTTTGGAATTCTTTGTGTGAAGTAGTAGCTAGCCAGACCTCAGTGATGTCTTTCTGTACTGATTTTGGTTTTTCATCTTTCTGCTCTTTGTTGCCTTCTTTTCTTCTTCTTTTGTGGCATGCCGTTCCTTTGTGAGCTCTTTTCTTAGATCCAACTGTTTTTTCAATTTTTTTTCTTGGCGTAAATCAGTTGCGGGGAAGGGACGATCGAGCTTGCGCACCAAGTTGTTTGCGAATCATCATTTGACTTGGATTGTTGGAACGTTGGACTGGTAGTATGCAAAACGGCCAATTACCTCCGCCAAAGAGGTTGTGTTTTCGTCGGGTTTGTCGGCCGGTTTTACTGTTTGTCTGTCACCAAGATAACTATTAAAAATAAATAAAAGCGCCAAAGCGAATCTTAAAATCATATTTGAATAAAATGCATATAATTGAACGTTTCGGGCCTAAGTATTGCCCATCATCAGCACGGAAATCTGTAAGAATACACAAAGAATTTACTGAAAGGAGAATACACAAATCGTCTGAAGTCTAAACAAAAACAGTTACAGCCGCTAAAAATCTCTATAAAAAATGTAAAAATACTAGAATTAAGTAATGATATGCAATGGGTGTGAACTCTTGGGAATCGTTTAACTCTGGTTTGACATTTTACTCAAAATTGATTTTAAATTTCGCTTTGGCTCTTTTATTTATTATGAAATTAAGACTTGGACAATATCAAAATCTGAAGGAATAGAATAACTCAAAAAGTTATGAACGAATTTCAACGAAATTTACAGGGATTGTTAAGTGTGTAAGGAAGCAGTTGGAACAGATCATTAACTTTTGGTAAGGATCCGTTTGTTAATATGCCCCAGTTCCGTTCATCCGTTTTTTAATATGCCTCATTTTTCTTAATGCCAGAGCTCGAAAAGTTGTAGATTTTTATGAAATTTACACGAGTTGTTAGGTATATCACGGAGAGTATATGACCAAAGATTGTGATGATGTGCTTGTTCGTTAGTTTGTCGCTATTTTTAATTTTATACTTGTTAGTACAATGACTCAGAAAAGTTATGAATGTATATATGTAAATTTTATAACAGTTCTTGGTAATGTTAAAAATAAATCATTAAATTTTGGTGATGATCAATTGGATCTGTTTGTGAGTTTGACTAATGTTTGTCAGAGTGATTGTTAGCAGCATAATTAAAAAAAAACTATGCACTATTTTTCCAAGAAAATTAGTGAAACTTGATACTGTTGAATGGCACAGTTGATTAGATTTTTGTGTTGATACTAACAAAGAAAATCGTGGTCTTAGACTTTAGCACCATTATGAATTTTACATTACCGTTGCCTTGCTTGGCGAAGGTATGCGCTCTATGAGTGCTCTAGTTTCAAATGTTATCCCCTTGCTCCCCTCAGGGGGTTTAGGATAGGCTATAAGGTTAGGTTAATGAGGTTCGCCCATCCTATGTTATGGGGAGCATCGTCCCAAGGGAACCTGTAAGTTATATACGTACCTTAGCTACCAGCTAGGCCTTCGGAACGTCTGTCTTTCGTGCCCACTTGCTGTCTTCCGATTTCGTACACTAACTGATATTACTTTCTTCTGTTCTTCCTCTTCTTTTCCGGCTTGCTGTTTCCGTGGGCGTTGATCCTGTGTGGGAACACCTCCGTGCATGGGTTTCCCTATTTCTATCAACATATTAGATGTCCCTTGTTTCTTTCTCTGTTAGGTCGCCATTGTTGTGGAAACGAAGGCTTAAACTATTCTACATAATAATTTCTATGCTCATTGATCCCGTGTGGGAACACCTTCGTGCTTGGATTCCACGTGTCTATCGAAATATCGATATACAATAATTTTTTAAATTGAATTGTACCGGTATGAACTCGGGACAATTTAGCATTGCAGTATGTTCCTTCCTTTCCTGTCTTAATACAGCATAGCACCGTATTCGTGAGGCTTGAACTATCTTATATGCTCTGCTGCTATCCCCTCGTTCTTGAGCAATTCACAAAAAAAGAAACCGATATGATATTCTTTGTGTGAAAGATATTGAAGAAAGGAACCAGTGACAGTTATACTCCATTAGACAGCATAATTTCCGAAAATGCTCTGCTTGTCAGTTGCTGTTGCCTTCTCTCGATCCCCGAAGTTGGATTAGGGCGATGCTTGAGGAGCCTTAGGCCCAGCGCACACGGATGCAACTATAGTTGCAAACCAGTCGAAACCTCGGATACACGGTTGCAAAAACCACTTCCCAACGGTTGCAAACTAGTCTCAAACCGATCGCTACAGTTGCG
>LQNS02278155.1:6099393-6116874 GCA_001587735.2 Parhyale hawaiensis
TACGAAATTTTGCATGTAAGCAGTAACAGAATAATCCAAGAACACCTCCCACCCTTGGAGAAAGATATGATAAATGAATGAATAAATAAATAGTCATCTGCAAGTGACACAGTAAGGTTTTCTAAATATGAATCCACCAAAATTTATAAAATCATCGGAGAAAATAAATCATGACCGTAAACACAGGGACCAGATGTTCAATACATCAAGACTACGCTTGTTATTGCGACACTTATAATCGTTTTGTCTCAAACTTCCAACGGCCGTTTTGCAGCGAAGGAGAAGCCATGCGCAGCAGCAAACTTTTTCTATTGCTGTTGCCTCAAAGCCCTCCCGAACTAGGTTTGCGCCCACTATAAAAACCCACACTAATCACACAAGCGTCAAGTAATTAAGTTTACAGAAAAACAAGAGACAGTTTATCAACTTTGTTTCACGAAAATCACGGCAAATTATTATTGGCGAAAACGAAAAGCCATGGCAACGAAAAAACAATGAATTGACCGATCCATAATAGAAACATCGTAGAGCCCCAAAGGGGCGCATTTTCTTCACGCGAGGAGTAAATTGCGAACGTTTTACCATGTTTGGCACACTTTTAGCTGAATATTTCATTTGAAAGCAATTGCATAGGCAAGTTTTTTTTACCAGTAACTTGGCACATGTGATCAGTATCATATAATTATTGTAGTACATATATCTTGATTGCTGGATCTTCGGTCAGTTACTGGAGAGGCGTGGGGCTCGGTGAAGACGAATTTGAGTGTAACGTTACGTTCTTTGCTTTTTAAATTCGGGTGATACGCTACTTCGTAAAAATATCCTCTACGAGCTCAACTTTGTCATATTTTCTACTTTAGTAAAAGTAAAAGCTTGCTCAAGCCTGAAATGTCGGGAAACCAGTCCGTCAAATATTGTGGATTGAAGACGGTTGAATAAGAATAGCAGTGTTACTGTTATGAGCCAGTTTTCTATGAAATGCGCATGCCTAGTTTTCTTTGATGATTTACAGCACTTACCAAAATACCCGAGAGAGCGCCTTCGGTATGTATTGGAAATTTATCGTAGTTGAGACAAAAAGAAAGGAAATTGAATTACATGACAATGAAATAGCTGAGTGGAAGTTACTACGATTCAATTAATAACAGTTGACATGGTGAGCAGCATTATTTGAACGCTATATGAGCACGTCCCAAGATAAAATGAAATTTCACCGAAAGTTAATTAACCGTTACTGTAACTTGCCTGTTCAACAATCCCTGTAAATCTTGCAAAGAACCGTTCATTAGTTTTGAGTAATCTTGGTGACAGACAAACACGCAAAAACTTTAATAATTGAATAATATTGGGTAAAAATAAAACAGATAATTCTAACAGTACATTAATACCGCAAGGAAACATAAATGAATATTGTACAATAAAATGAATTAGCAATGCTGTAAATGAAGTACTTAATGAATCAGACCAAAACTAACCTATAGTTGAGAAAAAATTTTAAAAAATGAAATGATAAAACGGAGAACTATCGTGCGTCTATGATAGTCCACATCTATCAATATTATGCTAAAAGTCAGTGAACCGGTCTTGCTTGTTTGAGACATCTTCACTTTTACACGAGAAGAAATTCGAGGCATGGGGGAGGGAGGGGCAGTCGCATTCTTTCCATGGATTAGCTCTTTAATTCGATTGTATCTGTGATACGGAAGTTAAACTGAGCTGGGCCTCAAGAACGGGTATGATGATCAATTCATCGGTTCCACGGGCAATACAACTGAAATACGTTACATATAATTTGACTTTGCTTACAGCCTGGGTGTTGAATATTCGTTAGAGAAGCAAAGAATCTGTTGATATGAACAGAACGGGCCGCTCCTTGACGGGCAGAAGAGGACGGCCGAATAGCGGGTGGTCTATGCCCAGCTAAATAACACTTTTTTTTTTGCGAAAGCGATGACGATCGTAATGACATAACGAGTCACGGGTCGACTAGTATTATACTAAAACTCTGTGAACCGTGCTCGCATACGTCTTCACACAGCTTCTTCGCTTTCAGACGGGAAGAAATTCGAGGGACTAGGGCACAGCCCCCTTCCCCCTAATAGTTATAAGGCTTAGCTCTGAATTCGATTGTATCTGCGATACGCACGTGGAACCAGCTATTCGGTTGCAAGAACGGGCACGATAATTTTGAAGAAGCTACTAAAAATACAACTGGAACACGTAACATATAAATTGAATTTACTTACAGACTGCGTGTTGAATATTTGTTATAGAAGCAAAGAAACTGTTGATGGCGACCAGTACGGGCAGAAGTGGACGGCCGAATAGCGCGTGGTCTATGATCAGCTGAATAACACCTGTTTCTCCGGAAGCAACGACATTCGTGATCACGACCCAACGGGTATTGTATCTGTGATACGGAAGTTAAACTGAGCTTTGCCTCAAGAACGGGCATGATCAATTCATCGGTTCCATGGGCAATACAACTGTTATACGTAACAGATAATAATTTGACTTTGCTTACAACCTGGGTGTTGAATATTCGTTAGAAAAGCAAAAAAATCTGTTGACAGTGAACCGAACGTGCCGCTCTTTGAGGAGCAGAAGAGGACGGCTGAATAGAGAGTGGTCTCTGCCCAGCTAAATAACACCTTTTTGCGAAAGCGAAGACGATCGCCACGACGACCCAATAATGCTTCAGCAGCAACTGACTCCTACACAGCACCGGGAGCCAGGCGCCCCATACTGGCGCGTGACGGGGGTGCCTAACATGCTCATTAAAACGAAGAACACGCCCCGATGTCATTGCGAAACAGGCAGGTAAGATTCCTTTTCAGTCCCGAGGGCCAATAAGCTAATGTAAAGAAAGTTGGGGAACCAATGGTCTTCATATCAGCATTCCGTTCACACCGATACAAAGATACGTTTGAACTCGCAGCTATTATGGGAGTCTAGAGCACAGGTTACCGTGGGAGGTTTCAACATTATAAAAATATATTTAGCTAAGCCAAGGAGATTATGTTTTTGTCGAGGTCGTCACCAAGATTACCCAGAAAACTAATGAACGGATCTTTACGAAATTTACAGCGTTTGTTAGGCACGTTTAACACTAACAGAATAACTTTGGGTGAAATCCGTGCATCTGTTCGTTTGTTTGTCTGCCTATTTTTTTCTGAGGGCCAAAATTCAAAAAGTTACGGACGAATTTTTATGAGAATTACACGAGTTCTTAGGTATAATAAGAGGAGTAAACGACCAAATTTTTGTGATGTTAGTTCATTCACGTGTCTGTCGCTGTTTGATTTTAGGCTTGTTAGCACAATAACTGAAAAAGTTATAGATGAATCTTTATGAAATTTACGTTCCTTTTATATATTTATGGTGTCTTTCTCCACGGGCAGGAGGTGTTTTTGGATTATTCTATTACAGCTTACATGAAAAATTCTGTGGACATTAATTTCTTAATTATACAACAGCTATGAATCTACAACCTAATCAACAAGGCTCAGTGCCATCACACACCAGACTAGCTAACTGTGCTGGCACCGCAATAATATACAACGATCACTCTCGCACGAAGAGGGATATAATAATTATGGTTTCTTCTGCTAATGTTCAGCTTGTTTCATCAAAGTTAGGTGAATGCAGTTATTTATTCCCGAGGAGAAATCTGCATGGCTTCCTACTATTTCATCTGATTGACTAAGTACAACCGTATTATACAAAATGGTGCAATAGGTATGGCAGTACCATACAGCACGACCTACAGTACAGAAATAATAATAAAAAAAATGGATTCACTTCGGTGATGATCGGTTGGTCCGATCGACCTAGGTTTGTCATAATGTTTGTTAGGAGCATAACTCAAAAAGTTATGAACGGATCTCCAGGAAAATTGCTGAAACTGTTAATACCATCGAAAGGCATTAGCGATCAGATTTTGGTGTTGGTACAAAAAATAATTATGGTTTCGGATCGAATTTGAATTTCTCTACACCGTTGCCTTGCTTGGCGGAGGTATACGCTCTCAGAGTGCTCTCTGGTTATTACTAAATCACAAAATAAAAGAGCAATTATTTTGCATTGACTTGTTGCTAAAGAGGCAACTGTATTGACGGCAGACTTGGTACCATATCTGAACAACGAATTATTCATGAAACCTCGGGAGTTATTACTTATTAACTATACAAACGACTTTCTTTGCAATAAACGCTCATCAATAGATTCTGTGAAAAAATGTACTCCTCAGATTAACACGGTTGAATTAACAAAGACGTTTCACAGGCAGTAGTATTTATGTGCTGTGCGTCATGTGTAAGCACCACTTACCTGCAATAACTTTGAAATTGCTGATACCGTCGTCTCTTTCACCAAACACTATTATAATATTAACAAAAGGAGGATCAGATAAGTTTTCGAGGAAAAGGAATGCGCATCAAATGATGTCGTTAAGGATCTAGGAGATGGAGTGTCTGTCCCAAAATGATTCAGTTCAAAAAGCATTCCCGTTCTTTGTATGCTACCTCGTTTCACTGTTATTTGTTGCATAAGACTCCACTAGCTTTCTAACAGGATCAGACAATTACGGTTCATATTGTTATGCTCCTAATTCAAAGATTTCGATAAGCCCTCGGGAATCGCAAAATGGTTTCGGATTATCCCACCACGAGTGCATTCGGTTTGCTTCAGTGAACAATTTGGTGAAATTTTCAATATTGTTCTTAATTTAGAGCTAATTTGGTAGTGGCATATAAAAGACTATTGAATAGTTCATCATCAGTTCTGCTAACCAGAACAGATCCACTGAAGCTGTGATCTGCTTTCCAAATCGATCAATACTTTGCTGAAGCAAATTCCGATTCATTTAACAATGACTGAGCATCTCATCATCCAGTAAATAATCTACCACAATGGAAAATAATCTCGAACCACATAGCGATTCAAAGTGGAATCTTTCCAAGATATTTCACGCCTCACTCCTGTAATCCAAAGGAAAAAAAAAAAGTTTATCTGCTTGGAGCTCAGCGTACCTTGATAAAGCAAGTCGGTCAAGAATAGAAGGGTAAAAAAGATAACGTCCAACGGGATAGAAAAAAAAAAGAAAGCAACAAAATTGAAATAAATCGCTGCAAGCGGGAGAGAAGGAAAAAGATAAGAAGAGCAAAGGAGAAACCAGAGAAGAAAAACCAAATAGTAAGAGGGGAAGAAAAACAAAAATAGAATGGATAAACAAATAGCAGCGGAACAGAAGAGAAAAAAAGTAACAAGAAATAAGTTAGATCTGCAAACGAGAAAGGAGATGCTGAAAAGTAAAAAAATAAAAAAAATAAGACCGTAGAAATAAACACCACAAAATAGTAGACAGAAACCGAGGGAATTCATGAACTAAAGTAACGTGATGCCAAGAATCTGGAGAAAATGCCCAGCATGTAACTACTGACAAAAGGATGGGCTGTCCAGATTCTCTCATGTACCTGACTTACGGAGACGACCTATTATTTGTAGCGCTCATGATCTTACTGTAATGGAATTACGCTTGTATCAGTACAATTTTACAGCATACTTTCATCTATCTACTTTCTAAGAGTTGGGGGGTAAAGAAAAAACTACACAGAATTTTAACTACATCGATCTATGTCAGCTGCGTGCAGACATCGAGCAATTATAAACTGCGATCTAAGATCTACGACATGCATCTAACACACCGCTAAATATGGCTACATGGTGATAAGTACATTGAGGGAAGGACTTAGGATGTTGCTCGTGATGCAGTACAACTATGAACATGATACATGACTAACGGGCGCGAGTCATTCAGTGAAAAATACGACTTGAATTAAAACAAACTCAAATTCTGTTGCTCACTCGATTATTCATCAGCTTAAATATGTAATAAAAAACCCTATACGTATTCAACCTGACTGGCCCTCAAAAAGTAAACTTGACTAATGACATTTTTTCGTCTGATTGTGCAAATGGTATAATCGGTTCACCTCAGCTAGAGAAAATTATTACCTGCTAAATTAGAGACAGACATTTGCACATAAGCAAGTAATCACACAGAGAAAGCACTGAAGAGCAGCAGAAAGCTCGTGAAGGTGAATAAAATAAGGGACATATTTACAATAAATATGTACTTTGATGGAGGAACGGAATCAGTAATGAGCTGTGAACACCATGACAACGAAGGCAATTTTTGAATCACCATCAGGACAAACTGAGAACACACGGAGCCGCAGCAACACGGGTGTTACGATGGCGGCAGCAACCGTGTCACCTCACGTACAACACAATACATAGAAGACATGCACATACCAACGCACCACAGGCTGCTCTGCCTGTCTTATGCTCTCACAAACGCATACAGTCATCACATAGCAAGCGAAAAAAGATTGGCTATGCCTCAGTTGTGTGTTAGTGAAAAATGAAAAAAAGTCAACTAGTAAACGTTTTGTTGGAGTAATAGATACCGGACTTGACGGATTGATTGTACCAAGTAAACAACTTGTTCGCAATATTGCTTTTCATCAGGGAGAGGCGTAAAAACAACGGGTTTTTTACCCATCCACTTCATGTCGCGGATCCCATTCAGCATTTGGGTCAAGTAAGTTTCGGATATCTCCCTACACACATGAAGCACAAAAACACCACAACACTGCATGCGCGAAAGCATATCCCAGTAAAAATATAGTTGTTGAAATTTAATCTGATCCATGCAGGTCTTCGCAATACCCACAGGTTCAACAAACCCAGGTTCCAGGTGGATTGAAGCAATTCTTCCAAGTAATCCAATTCAAGCTTGCATCTCAACAAGGAAATACTGCAATAGGCAAATGGTGCTCGGCAATTATAATAGCTCATTGCTGACCATGTTAGAACTTTGGATAATAATTTCATAAGAAATTGTTTGCACCCTCTAACAGTAGAACTTTTCAAAGAGTCTATCAGCTAAGTCATGTAATATAAATTTGAGATGAATAAATTTGCTTCCAGCACACGATACAGTTTGGAGAAAATATATAAAAAAATCTCGAGCAATGGGCAGAGAGAGAAAGCACAGCTCAGCAACGGGGGCCGAACGCGCCCCTTCATTCGGACTTTTCAAAATCTGGAGCGGGGCAGGTGTAGGTCTTCCAATCCACACGAGCGTTATAGAACTGTAAAGAAAACAAACCAAAACGCTCAGCTCTCCAATCTTGCAAGACCAGTCCTATGGCAATCTTTCTGCGTCAGTAGCATGTGAAGATGTTCCCCTCAGGTAACAGCTCAAGCACACGGCAAACAGGTGTTCTTAGTTACATCTGGTACAAGAATATTAATTCCGATAGGAGCATATTAAACGCTCAGAATTTACTTTACTTCGTACCAACAACTCACAAATGAAGTAGAAAGAATTTGAAAAAACTCGTAGTTACAAACCTAGAAGTACTTCCTATACGTCTATAATGACAGCATTCTGAAGGGAACTTCAACGTGCTTTCTGATACAGAATTTACTGTGGCTGCGGACCCCTGTGGAGACCGAGCAACTCATTACATTGAGGCTCAGTGCAATAGCGCTAAATCATGAGCCACAGACAGATGCAGAATCACTAAATGCCAAGCTGCACATCAAAACATATATGACATTAATCACATGAAGCTAAACACCAATATAAACATTTTCCGCTAGCATCAGCAAATCAAAGAAAGCACAATCACAGTTTTGAAGCACATGAGGATAAGCTCAGAAGTTCATAGGCCAGCTGAGAACTGCTCAGCCGCCTAAACGGATGCTCTTTGCCTAGAGCAACCAAGTAGCGTATGGCAATAATGAGGGGTTCTTTTCAACACAGTTATGGCACTAATTCAGTTTCCTCGAAAAAAGTCAAGTTGGAGTATTTTAAAATTTTTTTCACCTCCACTTCCGTTACATTTGAATTATAAATTTCATCGTTTAAACTTGGCTTCGTGTTTGACCAGATATTTATGAATGTTCGCTCTTGATTACTTTAAATTTAACTGCCATTATTAAACTAAAAATTTAGAGAATGATACGCTCAGTACTTTACACCTTAGTCCTTGTGTCTTACTGAAATATACCGAGAAATCCCTGCTGATATTACGGGATGGCAAAAATGAGTGGCCCGTAAAAAGAGAGAATAAAACACTTATCTACAAACCATTTATGAGAGGTCCTTCATCCGACCACTGCAACCTAGATGAGAGTGAGGAGTGCATCAAACACTCGACGAGGAAAGTCTATGAATTTCTCAGCTTATCCTCATTACAATAGCTATCAAACACTAATCCTATGACTATAAACTATCCATTCAAAAATAAATGTAACACAAACTGTAGAAGTTTCACGACAAATACCGAGGCTACACTAGGCAATCGCACGCTCAACTTCTGAGACAACGTTCAGCTTCAGCGTCATTCAAATAGGCAAGTACTTTCCATTAGTATCTTTAATTCAGACTTTCAGCGAGACTCGGGAAGACATGTGCTGAAAGTCGGCGCATAAGTGGAGCGTTTCGATACATGGTGTAACCGTGGCGTGGCCAGTGTCTCTCTCGGTTAATAGATTTCTTATCGCATAAACTGCGGCATACAAGGAAAACGATGCATTCAAATACTAAGATCATATTTCAACATGTACTGCTGGCCAGCTTACGTGCATAGTGGAAACAGCGTTGAATAGCCAAAAGTTGGTAATAAAATATACAAAATTGGAATACAATGAAATTCTATATAAAAGTAATGAAAATGTGTAAGCATAAATCTCTGAAAACAAACCACTCTGGTGTTATGTTCCAGTGTAAGTCATGTCCTGATGATTTGTAGCATGGTTAGCAAGCATAATTTGGCTTGCTTTATAGTGGACAGAAACTTATATTGCTTAATTTCAATGCATTAACTACTGCTGAAATATATGTAAGGTGCTTAAGAAAGCCATAACTAAGGCCCAGCTTCACACTACGACAGCCTCACGCCAGGGTTGCGAAGTTGGGAGGACAATGTTTGACTCATAGGTGCTGCTACTTTTTGACTGATTCCTTGGACCCAAAGTACCGTATGACTTATTTAAACTCAATTTCTTACTAACAGCCAATTTTACTAACTGAGATTCCTGATTCTAGCTAGTTTCTGATCCTGACTCCTGGATCTCAAAATTTAAAAGCTCTGACTCCCTAATCCTGCCTCATACTACAGAAAAAAGAGCTTGACAGTTTATGTCGTAAGTGCTTCACTGCCTAATAGGCAAAATGTAACTCATAAGATTAAACAGAGTTCACAGCAAGAGATTTACAATGAGCAGCGGAGCGAACTCCAGAAAATATAACTTGACAACAATCAAGAATTACAAGATGTGCACTGTGTGCCAAGTTGATTACGTTAAAGTCCAATTCATAAATCAAGTCATAGTTGCGGAATTGGAAGGATCAAATTCGTCTCAGACTCCTGGTTCCAATTCAAGTTCCAGGCCTCTAAAAATGTAGGACTCCTGCTCTGAAACTTGTTCTAAGCTCATAAAGTACACCCAACCATAAGTATATTGCGTTTGCTATAACCTCGCCTAGTTTTCTGTTATTAATACGGCCAGCCGTTAGAAACGTGCAGACATCCAAGCTGCCGACAGTTATAAATTTGCTCCGATGGATACACTCAAACTACCTACCAACTTTGCTTTTTTTTAAGGTAGCAGCATGTTGTAAAAAAAAAACCTGCACAGCTTCGCACTCAGAGGATAGCTATTATTTACATGTGTAAACTTCTAACTCATGTTAGGGCGACGGAAAGAGCTTTCATCTCTCTACATACTGTCTTCGAGTCCTAGTTCAAGTCTCCCCACCCTCTTCTTTGGATTTTGTAGCATCTTTGTGGTATATCCTGGTCAAGTCTGGATGAATCGGACAGTCAAATGCTGCATTGCAAGGCGACAGGAGCGTTACAAAACCTGGAAGCGTAATCCAACAGAGGGGAACAGGTCCACTCACAAAAGGGCATGTCGGGATGCAAAGAAAATAGTCAGGACCACAAAAAGGGAAAAAGACGTCTCCGTAGCCGATACGGCAAAACGCAACCCAAAGGCATTCTATAAATATGTAGGTGAATGAAAGACGATTCAAAAACGAATCCATAGACCCGCTCAAAAGACCTGACGATGAAATCACAAATAACCTATGAGACAAAGCCAAAATCCTGAACGAGTATTTCACCTCTGTGTTTACTATTGAAAATGTTGCCAATATCCCTGAACCAGCACCGATGAAAGCTGCTCCCATAGACACATGTGTTTTCACCGAGATCGAGATCCTTCAAGAACTGACCCACCAAAATGTGTACAAATCCACTGGCCCAGATAATCTTACTCCTCGTGTACAACGGGAAATGGCTCCAGTCATCCTGAAGCCACTGCTCGAAATATTCAATCTGTCCTTAAGAACGGGAGAAGTTCCGCAGGATTGCAAACTAGAGAATGTGATCCCGATACATAAGAAGGGGGATAAGAAAAGCCCCAACAACTATCAACTAATCAGTCTTACATCGGTCGTCAGCAAAACAAACAAACGCCTCTTAAAAAAGCGAATCACTGATCACATGAGGATGCATCAGCTCATATCAGACTCGAAGCATGGTTTCCGAAATGGAAGATGCTGCTTAACAAAACGAACTTACTGGACTTTTTCTTTAAGTTACAGACATTAAAGACGAAGAAAATGGTGTAGACCTTGTGTATCTAGACTTCCAAAAGGCTTTCGACAAAGTCCCCCATCAACTGCTATTCAAAAAATTGTAAGCCCATGGCTTCCAGGGAGACAATTTTCCATGGATCCGAGCATGGCTTACGGGTCGGCAACAGCAAGTCAAGCATGAAAGAGAGACGAGCGCATGGACTCGGGTATCAACAGGGGTTCCACAAGGTAGCATGCTTGGCCCACTTCTGTTGTCAATTTACATCAACTATCTCGATCTTAACATCCGTAGTAAAATCAGTAAATTTGCAGATGATACTCAATTATTTTATCCTGCCACGAAAAGAGCAGAGCTCTAACCAAGACCTTGACCGCCTCATGGAATGGAGCACAACGTGGTAGATGAGCTTTAATGTCGACAAATGCTCAGTAATGCATATAGGGCTGGTGAACCCTTCAACCCCATTGAAAATGAACGGGATGGTATTGGCTGCTGTCAGCCAACAACTTGACTTGGAAATCAATAGTACAAACTAACTAAACTACAACACAGTTAGCAAGTTGACAAGAGTGTGAAAATGGTAAGCAGAGTAGAGGGATTCATCACCAGAAATATTAAATAAAAGTCCAAGGACATTATCATTCCCTTGTACAAGGCATTAGTGCGGCTACACTTAAATTTGCTGTCCAATTCTGGTCGCCTCATCTGTGTAAAGATATAAATAAAATAAAAAGAGTCCAACGCAGAGCAACGAAATTGATACCTCAGTTGCGAAATAAGCCGTATGAATGTCGCCTAAAAGAAATGGGTCTGATCTTTCTCGAGCAAAAGCGACAAAGAGGGCAACTAATAGAAACATTCAAGTATTTGAATGGCTTCAACGACGTACCTACAACGGGACTTATTGAAAGAGACCTCAATGATTGCTTGCGAACAACAGTCAAAAACTCAAGCATAAAGCTCGAAAAAAGACCGTAAGTCAGCAGTGTTTTCCTTGTTCCATTGTAAGCATTTGGAATAGACTCCCCTACGACGTTGTTAGTGCAGAGTCAGTCAACATGTTTAAAAATCGCCTTGACATATGTTGGGAGAGACATCCTCTACAGCTAAAAACTCCTCCAGGAGTGGCAAGATCTTAACGGCCTAAGTTTCCTAGGCCACCTTGATCAGTTTTCTTCTCTCTCCCGCTCCAACTACACTGCCTGACATCTCTAAGCTCCGCATATCAGCGGCTCTTGAACGTGCTTGCGTGCATTCATGATCGTCTCTTTGGCTGGGATTCTTCCCTTTTTTTCCTGTTTTCTTCTCCTTTTCTCCAGACCTATATATCCTACTAACACAATGGCAATAGCTCATAGAGGGCCGGGGCGTAGGTTCCGGTGTCTCTTTGGGAATGGGCCTATTGGTTCGTCTACTGCCGCTTACCTAATCTGATCTAAAAGTTAGGACCAGTTGAAAAATTACAGAAGATGATTTTTTTCTATGCACGAACTACAACCGTTCCAACCGAAGTTAACTCATTTGTAAAGGAATAAAAAATAGAGAATGAAAATGGCAAACAATTGATGTCTAATCAATTTAATTTGAGAATCACGACTGAGGTGTAAGCCAGCTCGTCAAAAAATTGAGATACTAGTAAGTAAAACTTAGAAAAACTCCTAACAACGCTACTGAGGTAACAATAAAAGGACATGCTAGTAGAGAGTCAGGCTTAAATTCTTGCTTGTTTATAACCTCAAAATTTCTTTGCGGCATGCTTGATATGAGGGTATCCAAGAGGGTTAGGGGATGATTCCTTAAAACGGTAAAGATCGCATTACAAAGAGCATTTACCGTCTCAAATTCGTGCCCATTTCCGTCGACATTCCACACCATTCATCCCCAAACGCTTTCTTATGGCTTTAAATCTGGAAAACAGGCTGTAGGTATGACGGAAATGAGGGACATCATTCTATTAAAGAAAGGCTTTGTCAGGTGGGCATTGTGGATTACTGCATTATCGTGTTGGACATACTAGCGACCACTACATAAACGAAGGCCCCGCGTTACATAGAAGATTTCTGCAACATGCCAACATCATCACGCGCTGTTTGCCGTCCTAGCACAACCCGAACTTCCATTGCACTTGTGGAGGAAAAGGCATCTCACACCATGAAGGAACGTCCGGCACTGTGCCTCGCATAAACGTTTCAAGGGAAAACCCTTTGTCGTGCGCCACTGTGCTGTTGTGGGGTTTCTGGGGTGCCATCCCTTGTTGGTTTTTATTTACCCATTGAGGAGTTACCTAACTTACTCGGGCTTCACTGTGGGAGCTACCCCTGATACCCTACATTACTAGTGCTTGGTTCTCAGCTGTGGTGGTGCTTGCCGGGTGCCAATGTTGCACGAGTGTGGGTGGTCTTGCTCTTGTAGTGGGGTTTTAGGGGGTTCTGTGGTGTTGAGGTGCCACTGGCTGAAGAGTTACTTATAATGACTTGCTCTCTGCCTTGGTGGTGCTTGCCCTGTGCCGCATGCCCTTACTGTTTTCGTTGTTCCTGGGGGACATCCATGTGAGCGTGTGTTGTTGGTTTTCCGATTGCCAACTGCGCACTTCTCCGGCTCGTTGGCTGTGCATGTGTGTGCGTTCTCTTGCTGGTGCCGGCGCGCGGGGCCGTGCTTGTCTCCCTAGTCTGGGGCTGGCCTGCCTGGGCTTTGGAGGCTGCAGAGGTAAGCTACACTAGAAGAGATCAGAACTTTCTTGGTTGCGTTTTTACTTATCAGAGAACATATTTCCCTTTGCACTTTTCAATATCCCACGTTAAATGCGTTTTCAATATCCCACGTTAAATGCGGCAGTAGACGAACCAATAGGCACATTCCCAAAGAGACACCGGAACTTGCGCCCCGGCCCTCTATGGGCTATTGCCATTATGTTAGTAGGATATAGAGGACAGTAGAAAAGAAGGGGGGAGGGAAGAGTCCATGCCAAAGAGATGGTCATGAATGCACGCAAGCACGATCAAGAGCCGCTGACCTACGGAGTTCAAAGACGTCAAACTGTGTAGTTGGAGCGGGAGAGAGAAGAAGACAGATTAAGGTGGCCTCGGAAGCTTTGACCGTTAAAGAGTTTGCGACTCCTGGAGGAGGAGTTCTTAGCTGTGGAGGATGTCTCTCCCATTGTATGTCATTATATTGTATGTTTTCCCGCCGTATTAGATACAAAGTCCATACAACAGCGATCCAAATATGTGTAATATAGTTTAGGAGTTTAGTCAAACTCAAATGAGTTCTATTAGAACAATCTTGGCCAGGTGCACCATGTCTGGCATGAAATAAGGCGCGAGCATCTCCACCTCCACACGGCTCGGTCGAACGAAATCGCTCAGCCGTGCGGCGCAGAGGAGATAAAAAACGAAAAGAGAAGAAGACAGAAGAAAGTGAACACTCCTGCTGGGAGTCCCTTCCGTGGCCCTCCCACACAGGAGCAGATAGGAGTCCCATGAGATGGGTCGCTTACCACTTCGGCGGCCCACCTCGCGGAACAGAAGCGGAAATACTGTATAGAGAACCTACCTAGCTCTACAAAACTAACCTTCTAAGGAGGAAATGCGCCCAGATGCTACATCCCTAGCAGAGAAGGCACTCGGGACCCTTGGGTGCGTGATGCCCAAACATATTGTGGCAGGGAAAGGGCCCGCCATAATATGCCCCTGAGGGCCCCAATGTATGTTAAGACGAGTTTTAAACGCGTTGACTGATTCCGCACTAACAACATCGGAAGGGAGTCTATTCCAAGTGCTGACAATGAAAAACGGAAAGAACTGCTGACTTAAAGTCGTTCTTCGAGCTTCATACGTGAGTTTTTGACCGTTGTTTTGCAAGCAATCATTGAGGTCTCTCTCAAAGAGCCCCGTTTTAGGTACGTTGTAGAAGCCATTCAAATACTGAATGTTTCTATTAGTTGCCCCCTGAGATGTCTTTGTGCGATAGAGATCTGACCCAGTTCTTTTAGGCGACATTCACGCGGCTTATTTCGCAGCTTAGGTATCAATTTCGTTGCCCTGCGTTGGACTCTTTCCATGTTATCGATATCTCTACACAGATGTGGACTATTATTTACTTGATGACATGGAAGCAGATGAGGCCCCTATAGTTGCTTTCAGTTTTTTTTTCTCAAACCCTTGTGCTTCAAATGCTGGCGTACCGTTACTGGATTGCAAGCGCATAAGTGAGTGCTTCAAAATGTTTCCAAGATAAGCTACCTTGAAGGTCAACCCTACATAGTCTCGCACTTCATGCTGGTCAACATTTTTAGTCTACCACTAGATTTTGCTCTTTCATAACTCTCAGGGTACTTCAGGAAGTTGCAAACCACAGTTTTACTGCATTCAACTTCAGCAGCAATTGCATGCTGTGACGAGCCTTGCTCATGTAGCTCAACGCTATGCTCGTTTTAGGCACAGTGACACCTCGACACCGGAAGTGACGATCGCTAACTGAAGTGAAATCAACCAATTCCCTCCATTCAGACTTTTTTGTAACATGGTCTTAAACTTGGACCAGCTGGTAAGTAGCTACCCCAGTTACTTTAAATGTGATTTTATAAATAGATTAGATAGAATATATAATGTCCATTCAAGCAAAATAGTTTTTACCAGAAGCAAAGCATAAATAATTCATTGCTGGTGATATACCAGTTTACTGTACAGCTAAATCTACAGTACCTGGTTGCTAGCTGACTGACAGCACTCTTGCGAAGAATTTCAAGAACGCAAATTGCATAAATTTCATGAGAAAATATCCTACTGGGAACTGAAAGTTACACTTGGGAAAACACAGCAATGTGCCATGTGGATTAGACTAAATGCAGTAGTGCACCGAAAGAAAAAACCTGTTCTATAAGGCAACATAAAATAAAGCAACGCCACGGAAAAGGCAACACAATGGGCATCAGCAGACTTCTGTGTAAATGCAAATACAATGCAATAAGAACAGTTATTATACAAACAATCTATGTAAGTGGTGAATTTTCTTTGAGTAGCAATTTCAGCTCCTTCATGCGGGATGAGCCAGTATTACAATATTTTTTTTCTAGAAGCTGACTGTACAGTAACACAAGAGTAATTCTCTGAATAAGATAGAAACCTTTAAAGCATGCAGAATGGGTCATATTAACACGTGTGGAGTTTGATATGGTGCAAAATTAAGCTATAGCTGTCATGCTGCCACAAGTGACACTCACAATGTGATCTATCTAGTGTTAGGTAGTTATTTTGATAATATTAACATGAAAAGAGCCATAGAAATTAAAGATGCAGTACAATAGCCTCAGATTCACATCTGCACGCAGGAGCTGGCACTGACTATTGATAGCTATATTTCTCCATAACTACAACACTCACGTAAAAATGAACCATGACAGGCAGCCTTCCACTTCTTGTCATTGCACCCATAGAGCAGGCGTTACAAATAAAATAATGGAAGCATGAAGATAGGAATCTCAGGTCTAGACACAGACTGTGCCATAAGGAACAGATAGAATCATTCAATTGCTGCCATACTAACTTGGCTTTCAAGCTGGAGATCCAGCAGTGTATAAATACAATTTTGCTCATGATTAATATGTACTGTTAAATGGATTTGCCCATTACAGACTCTAAAAAATGTATCCAGAAATATCACAAGAAATATTCTATAATGGAACCTGTTCTTTACTATGTTTAAAAAAAATAATAAAAAATAAAGTCATTCCAGAACTACTGCAACACTGTATAAGTAGCCTGCTCAGACTCGGCTCGTGATATAGCAAAAAATATCCTGGCATAAATCAAGTAAGAAAGGAAGTAGCTAATGTATGTGAATAAACATTGTAGCAATCCCCAAGAATATATATAGGTACAGCATACCACTTTGCACCGAGTCTAAACATAATCAGAAATAGTTTCTTGAAAAATAGTCTTACCATGCAGCGATACACGACAATTTATTATTAGAAATAATTTTTTTGTTGAGTGTTACCATGCAGAAAAATATAACTATCATAAAACTTACTGTTGTCAACCAGTGTTGTCATGCGCAAGTGGAGAATAAGGTGGACCACATAGGAGAGAAAGAAAACCTTCACTGCAAGAAGAGTTCTGTGTAATGCACAACTCCTTACCTTATACTGCTTAGTTCTATACTCCTCATTGGGGTCGGCCTTCCTGTTCCACTGAACATCAGGGTTCTTTACGGCCAGGCGGAGGGTGTATAATGCTGCCATGGCGGCACCAGCACCCAGGCAAACATACAGAGGGATGAGCTGTAAAACAGGACTGCATAAATAGGATGCATTAAAGCTATCATTGCTGCTGCTCCTACTACTGCATAGTACATACTAGTGTATTCCTAGTTTAGGGTTACATCTGAGCAAGGCATGTTGTGAAGGGGGAAAATGGGACATACAGCTACCATAAGAATGCAGATTCCGCAGGCCCAACAACGGACTGCTAGGACTTTAGTTTCCGACTCCAAATAATGACACTTCCAAAACAGACTCACCANNAGCAGGGGTTGGTTGACATGAAGTCAATGATGTAATCTGTATTTGGCAAGTAGGAACTTTTCTTAGATAATAGGGTAAGTCACTTCTGTGGAATGGTACCTAAGGTAGCTACTGTTCATCAGAATCTGCTTTAGATTAGGTAAATGTGTTTTAGCTGAAACAATGTTAGTAGCTATGCAAGAAATGTTTCATTTAGATACAATCTACCCTTTA
Source organism: Parhyale hawaiensis (assembly GCA_001587735.2). Taxonomy (NCBI): domain Eukaryota; kingdom Metazoa; phylum Arthropoda; class Malacostraca; order Amphipoda; family Hyalidae; genus Parhyale; species Parhyale hawaiensis. The sequence goes on from LQNS02278155.1 coordinate 6,116,809, forward strand.
TGTATTTCAACTTTGTATTTCCAAAAGTGATGGCTAGCAATGGTTGTGAAAGTGATACTGTATGCA
>LQNS02278155.1:6172280-6187380 GCA_001587735.2 Parhyale hawaiensis
GAAAGCGCAATGATTGCACTAGCAGCGGAACGAACCATGGAAGGAACGTAGAGAGGAACAAACTAAGGAGAATTGTTTTATTTATATATGTTGATATATAACATATATATATTTATACTAGTGTCCCGAGCCGTCATTGTAAATGACGGCATATTGGGTTATTAATGACTGGTGCACGTGTGCGATAAATGACGGCAGTAAGTTAGCCCTTCAGGAAAACCCCCGCTGGCTTCCTCATTNCCTGATTTTCTCCTCTCTAATACTGAAAGCGCAATGATTGCACTAGCAGCGGAACGAACCATGGAAGGAACGTAGAGAGGAACAAACTAAGGAGAATTGTTTTATTTATATATGTTGATATATAACATATATATATTTATATATGTTCATACAATATATATATATATATAGAGTGTACAAGGTGCTTGGTCAAAAGCAAGGGTAAGGATTTGCATTGACATTCTCTAATTTTTCACACTCTGGTTATGTCACACATACTGTATAATAGCGGCTGTATCGTAACTGACTGTTTGTTTTTGATTAAAATTTGTTTTTAATTATCTCCGCCAAGGAGGTTATGTTTTCTGCGAGCTGGTCTGCTTGTCTGCTACCAAGATAACTCAGAAAGTTATGGACAGATCTTTTCTAAATTGACAACTATTGTTGTGTGTGTTAAGAGTAACAGCTGAAGATCCGTTCTACCGTTTGTTTGTCTTTTTTTTTCAGTACCATAACATCAAGAACACATGGGTTGATTTTTATGAAATTTACTTGCGTCGTTAGGTTTATCACAAAGACTAATTAACCATATTTTTCGTTGATGATCGGTTGGTCTGTTTGTATGTTTGACTAATGTTTGTCAGCAACATAACTCGAAAAGGTATGAACGGATCTTATAAAAAAAAAAAAACAGAAGCTGTTATTATACTGTCAAAAGGCACAAATGGCCAGATTTTGGCGCAGATAAAAGGATCATAATTTCAGAACCAATTTGAATTTTTCGTTAACTGTGCTCTAGTTAAAATTAACTCACTGGTGCTAATTCTAGAAGAGCCATCGGTGACTCCATCACTGACAGTAGTGTATAGAGCACCGAAATGCGTGCTCGTGACCTTTCACCCTCGCGACCTTGCGCGTGACCTTGACCCTCCGGTTTAGGACGGCCAATGCACTTTCGGTGTAGCGGGGGTTAGGGGGGGGGGCGCAAACCGAAAGTGGGCGGGGCCTGGGAAACCGGAAGCAGGTGGGGGCCAGAGGTCAAAGGTCACGAGCACGCATTTCGGTGCTCTATACACTACTACTGACAGGTAAGACTTAAGATTTGATATCGTAACCGAGTTCATACTCATCTCTCCTTGATATATAATTTTTAATTGATGCATTAGCAAAATGCGAATACCACTATGAGCATGGTTTTTTGTTCATCGATAATCATTCACCAACTTCTGTAAGGAATACTCTTTGTCGTGGATACATGAACATTTTTTTCTGTGCAAACGAGGGGTGAGAGTTAAATGAGGCTGCGAAACTGAGAAAATCTTCAAACTGAATGCGCTTCTTGCTTCGACAAATTTCAAATCTAGGACTGCAAGACGTTTGAAGTACCTAATCGTCACGGATTCCTATTTTCATTGGTTTTCCCTGTCATATATAGCTTTATGTCCTTTAATTAAGCTCACGATGTGTTCATTGAGAAGAAAAATGGAAGAGCTGAAGAAATCCTATGGAACAGAACAATATAGACGAGAAAAAAAAACATTATTTTCCGCTGCAGTAATTACTCTTTGCCGTCATTTTAAGACGACGCAGGCCACTAGTGGTACTAACAGATAACACCAGGGACGGTGCTTTCCTCGCAGTGATGCTATCTCTCGCATACAAAAAGTTGCATTAAAAGTCTGTCAGGAACTGCAGTACTGGGCAATTTATTCTCAGAATTCAAAAAAACTTCAGTAATGTGCCCAAGTAATTAGTGAGCACATCTCGCAGTGGAGCTCTGCTTAGAAACAGGGCTCTGGACACCGCCAGTTTCTTAATTATAACTTTTCATGATACATTCTGTATACTTTAGATGGGTACACGCACTGGCTATCACTCTGCTCCAACGATATCTCTTCTAATTAGAAAAGTTCCCTCGACGCTGAGTATTTTAGAAGTTCCCTCCTGCTGGTACGTGCATACAAAACGTGCTTGTTAATGCAACCAGCATGTTTCAAATGCCTCTATTTACTTTTACATGCACGAACAAAACGTGCTTGTTAATGCAGCCACCATACGCAAACTGCCCCTGTTTACTTTCAAGTAGTAAGTAAAAGACGTTTTTTAAATGCATCTAATATGGTTCATTTACCATTCACTGGCGTACAATACGATCTTCTTATTAATTGCAGCCAACCAGAGTCAGCCACATCTGTTTGCTATCAAATTTTAACTAGCAAATAATACGAAGTAACCGAACTCTTAGAAAGAAAACTGATGATTATTTTCGAAAGCTCATGAACACTTTTATGAACAAAGTTAGTTTTCAAGAACAGAAAGTGAGTTTTGAAAACTGAGATTCATTTCTAGAGACCAAACTTACAGAAACAAATGAAGTCTACACTTAGGTACACTTAAGGTATTTTGACATTTCCATTATTATACTAGTGTTGATAAACTAAATTTCACCCAATTAACCCAAGTTAGGATTCAGTTATAATTAAGTAAAACTCAGGCTTAAGGGAGAAAAAGTATAAGTACGGTTTGGTTTGCGGGATAAAAAACAAAATCTAAAATAACTTTATACTACATGTACGGAAGTGCTCACAACTGAAGTCGCTATATTTAGGGTATTTTGGTTCTTTTGACTAGACGCGAGCCAGTTCTGGAAAGAGTGTAACGGGAGAACTCGCTAGAAATTAGCATCGAAAAGCGACGTTATCGATGACGTCACATTGACGAACGGCAAGGCTGAGCAGCCTATTAGGATTCTAATTAATTTCGTCAGAAAAATTCCAGTCAGTTGCAAATATCAACGCTTAATCACATGGATAGGCTAAATGAAACAACGTATACAAATTGAACTATGAATTTAATTATCGATCGAAATTGCAGTGGAGCCTGGTGGAAACTTTCACAGCACCAGAGGCAAAATCTGCGCAAGTATAGCCCCTGATTTAACTGCTTCTTCGAAGTGAAGCCTCATTTCTACTTCATCATTATCCAGTTCACGGTGCTCGTCACAAAACATATTTAAACGTACCATCGTGTTTTTTTCGGCTACTTGAGTTGCACCCATACACAAAACAGGGTATAAAATGGTTGTCGTCACTTACAGAAAGTTCGAGCAATAACTGTTCCTATGGACTCTCTCGCGTCAAGAATGTAACACTGCTTATATATTCTTAGTTAGAATTAGAATTAGTAACCGTAGAATTAGTACTTTAAATCATCGGTGTGACGTCATTCGTCGACATGCGGTTACAGCAGGGTTTCATTTTAGTCCCACTGAGTCCTTCCGTTACACTCTTTGCTTCCTGACTACAATCATTGTCATTATTAGCACCACTGTTATTATCATTCAATCCTAGACACCGAACTGTTTCTCACTAAATTAGTTCATGGGGTTAAATAAAAGAGTTCTTAAAGCAGCTTGCCTTCATTAGCTAACACACATAGTAATCCTTGATCCTTGTGTAGAACAGATGCTCTGGCTGCTCTGCAAGAACAACGGTCCGTGATCGTATTTAAGAAAAGAAGAAGGGACACCAAAAAACGGAGTTATTTGTCTTCGTTAAGAGGGCGCTGTAATTTGTCACTGGAGGCAATATTGCTTCTCTAAGCTGGAGTTTTTGCTCCCTGGAAATGCTCTGCAGTTCTCTATAAACTTGCTCTGTCACTCAACGATAGCTTTATAATGAGACCTTGCGTGCGCTTCTCACAAGACTTGTTTTATTCTCTAAAAAAGCAAAGTACTAGAATAAATTTGTGTTTTATTTACAAGAACATCGTGTTAATCAATGTTTAGCAGCTTAAGAGCGTTTTCAGCTAGGAAAATGTATAAATCATCATATAGCAGCTTGAGAGCTTTAAAAGCACTTAAATATATTAGCAGCTTGAAAGTGTTTTTAGCATGGAAAAAATAACACAAATCAACATTAAACGGCTTAAGAGCGTTTTAAACTAGGTAATAAGATAAACCAACGTTTGCAGCCTAAGCGAGTTTTCAAAAACATTGTGCTTCAATAAGTTTTTTTTTGTTCCAAGAATAGAAGTTACGGAATGTTATTGCTATGTATATCTCATTCTATTTAAGATAATGACAATAACCTGTAAGGAATGTCTTTCCCTAGGGACTTCAATTCCCTACAATAAGGTTTTCGAAATAAAAGTTTAAGTAAACATTTTGTTTACTTAAACCTCAGCAGCGCGTCAGAACGCGACTTTAAAGTAAAACAATTAAATTTCATACGTAAACTTTATTTTAACGTTCATCAGTTTATGTTCAACTTGTAACTCAACAAAACTAGGCTCTAATGAATAAACGATTTTATTTACTAAAATGATCAAAATCGTATTTAATGTCTTCAACCAGTAATAAAAGGGTTAGAGAAGTTAAGGAAGTAAGATGAGAATACTCTAAGATCAAATATTACACATTTAGTAGAATAAATAGTTTCCCCCCCCCTTGCATGACTCTGAAGTCACATCCACTAAATTTTACATCCACGCAGACGTCGTGTAAAAATGAAGCCTAATCCTAGTTTAGACAAAAAGAATGATCCGAAAGAATTTATCAGGATAATCCAGGTGTCGAGTCCAACGCCTCTGTCTCGGGCTCCAAGGTAGCGGTGTGAATCGACCACTTCAAGGGACACGAACGCACGTCACTGGACCATCAATGCTACGCACACAGGCTAAAATCGAAAGGTTACGGTCATCGAACTCTTAAAACGTTACAGGGATTGTAAAAGATGAATTTTACTAAAGACTGTGTATTTGAATAATGAGCTTATAGAGGGCCGGGGCGTAAGTTCCGGTGTCTCTCTGGGGATGGACCTATTGGTCTGTCTACTGCCGCCTATCTAATCTAATGCAACTATTACTTCATTTTTACTTTATTGTACTTGATAAACGATGTTAATTTATCAAATGCCTTTTACTTTCAATTTATTGACAAAATGAAATTCTTTACTCTCTTATCTTATATTCTAATGACTCAACAAAGTAAATTTTAGTAAAATAACTAATGCACTTCAAATGTTTTTAGCTGTGGGAAGAATATTTCGTTAGTGCTGAATAGGCTGCAACGAATCTCAAATACCTAGTTGAAAGAAAAGCAGGCATTGAACGTAGTCTCAACTCTGGGAATCTCAGTTCAGCATATACAACGGAAAGGGTTGTCGGCAGACTGCCGGCCATCCAGGTTGTAAATAAGTCCTCTGGCGGCACTCACAGCGTACAGCACATACAAGGTCTTATGTGAAACTGTTCAAAACGTAACAATTCTGCACTTCTAGAATTTTCATTCCACTTATTCCCTTCTGGCAGTTTACAACAATTCACCTTTCCCAGCATTTATGTAAATGTCAGCCAGTTTTTACTGCTTACCTCCAACTAATACTGCCGAAGGGCTCGAGTCTCGAGGTATATACTCTAGATAATGCTATGATCATAGGATCATAAGATATTGACAAAATTGTTGCCCCAGTAGGGGTAAAAATTTCACAAACCATTGCAGTCATATACACGAAAACAAGACGTATATTGTTGGAAATATCTTTTATAACTTACTTAGATAGAGTAGGTATATGCATTCGAACATCCATAGCAATAAAGTTGAACTTCACTGGACCCTCCTGCGGGTCCATAACTTCCCGGTCAGTGAGAGGTAGTACGAGCACGAACCCGCGCCCGTGGTTGAAAACGAAGCCGTGCAGATCTACTGGGTCATGAGGATAGAAACTGATAGAGTACTTCATGCCAACCGACCGGACATCGTCGTGAAAGACAAACAGGAGAAGTCAGCCAAACTGATCGACATTTCAATTCCCTTCGACTCCAGAATCGTGGACAAAGAAGCGGAGAAAAAGGAAAAGTACCGTGACCTTGTCATTAAACTCCAGAGACTGTGGCAGATGAAGGTGGACGTCGTTCCAGTGGTCATCGGAGTTCTGGGGGCAATGTCCAAGAATCTAAAGACTGCCTTGCGAGAGCTGAAGTGCGGCCAACTCTACCCAGGAACCCTCCAGAATAGCGCTCTGCTTGGAACAGCGCACATCATTCGCAAAGTGCTCTGAGCCTTAGGTTGCGGAATGCGACCCGGCGCTAGATCGTAGATCTTAACATCGCTCAACCAATCCATTTTTTGGGATGTGAAATCCCCTCGATGATAGTAGTAGTAAGAATACGATGAGAAGCACAAGTAGAAATTTCGTCACCAATGACGCACGTTTCGCCGTACCTCAGCTCTTCAGGTGAGAGGTATGGCGAAACGCGCGTCGTGGTTAACTAAAGGTCTACTTACGCTTCTCATCGTATTCTTCAGTATTTGTTATAATACCTACCATCTCAAGACAATAATAATAATAAACTGCAATCTATATGCTTGTTCTACTGTTTCTTTCTTGTATTCAAGCTGTCCCGCTCCATAGGACTTCCGCTTTTAATATTAGATTGGGGTGGGGGGAGTGGAGTTGGTGGGGGGGGGGACTTGGTGTTACAGGTGATGTTGACGGGTACAGCGTTGGTCGGTGCCTACGGAAATGAAACTTTTATTAGTGAATTTCATTCAGCGTATCATTTTCAAAACTAAGTCAATTNTTACCTTGAGTTACCTTGAGAGTCTTCGGAAGAAGTCCAGGTGACGTTGTTCACGTCACCCCACGTGTGTGGAGTCACTCTGCTGGGTGTCTTCTGTGGTGCCGCAGTTTGCGACCAAGAATGGATGGAAACTGATAGAGTACTTCACGCCAACCGACCGGACATCGTCGTAAAAGACAAACAGGAGAAGTCAGTCAAACTGATCGAAATTTCATTCCCCTTCGACTCCAGAATCGTGGACAAAGAAGCGGAGAAAAAGGAAAAGTACCGTGACTTTGCCATCGAACTCCAGAGACTGTGGTAGATGAAGGTGGACGTCGTTCCAGTGGTCATCGGAGCTCTGGGAGCAATGTCCAAGAATCTGAAGACTGCCTTGCGAGAGCTGAAGTGCGGCCATCTCCACCCAGGAACCCTCCAGAATAGCGCTCTGCTTGAAACAGCGCACATCATTCGCAAAGTGCTCTGAGCCTTAGGTTTCGGAATGCGACCCGGCGCTAGATCGTAGATTTTAACATCGCTCAACCAATCCATTTTTTGGGTTGTGAAATCCCCTCGATAATAGTAGTAGTAAGAATACGATGAGAAGCACAAGTAGAAATTTCGTCACCAATGACGCGCGTTTCGCCGTACCTCAGCTGATCAGGTGAGAGGTATGGCAAAACGCGCGTCGTGGGTAACTAAACGTCTACTTAGCTTCTCATCGTTTTCTTCAGTATTTGATATAATACCTACCATCTCAAGACAATAATAATAATAAACTGCAATCTATATGCTTGTTCTACTGTTTCTTTCTTGTATTCAAGCTGTCCCGCTCCATAGGACTTCCGCTTTTAATATTAGATTGGGGTGGGGTGGAGTGGAGTTGGTGGGGGGGAGTTGGTGTTACAGGTGGTGTTGACGGGTAAAGCGTTGGTCGGTGCCTACGGAAATGAAACCTTTATTCGTGAATTTCATTCAGCGTATCATTTTCAAAACTAAGTCAATTTACTGCCTGAGCCGCTCAGTGCCATCACGCGTTCAACTAAGGAGCGAATATTCAACTGGCACGTCGTCCCAATACACAGTGAGTCTTTAGTGTAGATGTTGCGCGCGTTTGGTGGATTTGCGCGATCGATCGATCGCGCTGCGCGTTGGTGGATGTTGTAGGTATTAGGCCGTAATTTCGGGTAAATTGTACTATATTCGGGTTTAATGTCGGGTAGGTTAGGGGAGGCAAGGACTGTTTTTTTTGTTTTCCATTTTAAAATATGAACGATCCACCAAACGCGCAGCGCGATCAATCGATCGCGCAAATCCACCGAACGCGCACAACAAAGATACGGTAGCAGGAACGACGTACGAGTTCCACGCTTACCCATAAGCTGAGCGTGCCATTATATAGTGTGGCTCCGGCCAATCAATTTACTTGCTATTTTATTATGAAAGCATTGGGAGGCAAGAAGGATACTTATATTCGCTCTCGCTCTGATGTGATAATAACCACTATTTTTAGATAAAATAATAAATGAGTTATTTCTCTGCCCAGTCATTTGCTTGCATTTACGATCGCAATTAGTACGAATATTAAAACCGCGGTTATTTTTTAGCGAGCAGCTGCCAGCACCACAACATCGCGCGGTTAAATCGAGTGGGAAACTCCCCCCCCCCGCCTGAGGGTTTTTAATAAAACCTCAATCTTTTGTTTGTATAGCTACAAGCCATTGAGTTTATGAGTTTGTATAAAGTAATGGTAAAAGAGAAAGCTTTTCAGGATTGCAGAGGCGATTAGCAGGGGAGTTACTGCTAATGGGGACCAAATGAACAGTTTTGAAGCAAGCCATTTTTTAATACGTGGAAGCTAAAAATTTTTCATGCATGTCTGTTGTAGTCACTTATGGCTTCGCTGCATTCCGACTCATTTCGAAACGAGGCTTTTCTATTTTACTTTGAAAAACTAGAAACTTTTACTCTGCCACACCAGTGGGAGTCATATGGCTACCATGAACTTTGAGCTACTTTTAAGTCGTTTAATTTTGTTTTCGATTTTAAAAGGCTGGAAATTTCTTCCTTGTTATTCCTGCCGGAACCACTTGACTGTACTATAAACTCAAGTAGCATGTCTTTAAGTCAGCCATAGTTATCAATTTTGAAAACGTGAAAGCTCTGTCTCTTTCATACTTACTGTAGCCGTATGGTTACATTCAATTCTTAGCTGAATTACCACTATCTACGCTTCCATAGCAGTCCAATGCAATGGAGAATTAATTTTCCTGCATAAATAACGATATTAGTAATTCATATAACCAAGGGAACTTCGTGCATGCTAGAGCAATAATAGCTTAACCTAGTATGTGAATAGAGTAAACTACGACAGGGTTAAAAGTTTCATTAATATAAATCTTCAACAGGGGAATAAAGTAGGAAAATTCGTATATATATATATATATACATATATATATATATCAATAGGGTGAATATTGAAAAAATGATTAGCTGAATTAGGTTAATATCAAGAGTGTCGACAGTCTCTTAAGTTTCCCTGTCATCCGCTACAATGGCGGCTTCTGCAAGGGTGTCGTAGAACTACTTTCACATTTATGCAAAATATTGTCGATAATATCCAACATATTGAGTTTTTCTCTAATTCTATCTTTGATTACTCGTTTAGATTGGTTAATTACAGAAATTGATGTCAACAACGACATTGCTTAACATGCTGTTCAGGAATGGTTATACTCTTTTCGAATGATTATCTCTCTGGGAAATTATATATTCCATTGACTTTTATTAGATTCTTCAGGAATTGTAATTTTTATGACTGCTTACATTTTATGGTAAGAATCATTTAATATTGAGGAAATTACATTCTCTTGGAGTTGTTATAAACCCTCGTAATAAATCTAACTGAATGTTTATATCTTACTAAAGTGATCAATGATCATATTCGCAGGGAGCAGTAATATTTTTCGTGTAATAATTGAAATTCTCTTGAAATTATTATATTCCTCGGAGCTGAAAATATTCTATGTGAGCCACAAATTGTTATGGAAATAATTTCATTCTACGGAGATGTTAATATTTTACGGCAATGCTAGTATATATTTATGTTCATTTTTAGCGGGAATTATTGCATTTGATGTGAATAATAATTATTTATCAACATTAACCCCTAATATCATTTAAGCAATTTTGATATGGCATTGTTAGGTTACGGCAGTAATATCAGTATTGAAAATTCATAGGCAAATAAAGCACTCTGAAAATTCATATCTCCGCCAAGCAAGGCAACGTTAACGAAAAATTCAAAGTGGTCCTGAAACGAGAATTTCCTATTTTCATCATCGCCGAAATTTGGACACGTATGCCTCTCGATACTAACAACAGCTTCTGTAATTATCTTGAAGAACCGTCTCTAACTGTTCTCACAAACACTACGACAAACATTGATCAAACACACAGACGGACGAACTGATCATCACCATTTGAGTCTATTACCATTTCTAGCCATTCCTACAAATTTCAGGAAGATCCGTTCTTAACTTTGTGAGTTATGCTGCCAAGAATGAAAAGGCAGACAAAGAAACAAATAAAACAAACAAACAAAAAAGCAAGCAAACAAACACACAAATTCTTGAACGGATCTTCACCAAAAGTTAATTATCTGCTCCTCTTAACATACCTACACACAATCCCTGTAAATTTTCTAAAGAGCCGCCTATAACTTTTTAGAGTTATCTTGGAGACAGACAAATAACGAAACAGAAAAACTTGATAGAAATATAACGTCTTTGGCGGAGGTAATTATTCGATGCGCATAGGAAGTGGCATGGAACAATATCCGATAACTGCCTATAAATTTCCGTTTGGGATATTGGACGCATAGTATGATTTGGGCGACTAAACCAGCCATTGCAGCTTTATTTCTTTTTCAAAACACTGTAACGTTTGACGATTTCGTCACGTCCGATTTTAGTGCATCACACGGTCCAGTGATAGGCCGACGGTCAGCTCAAACGTCTGTCAATGTGTGTATTCACCAGCGATATCTTTAGCTCATTAGTTCCGCATGCGATTGTAATTTATATTAGTGTCAGGTTCATCAAGTTTCGGACCAGACGATACGTTCTCCTTAATTGATAATGCGATGATATAAATGATATGTTTATGTTGCGCGCCGAGAATTGTTCGTGTAGTTCGTTAAATGATTATGAAGAAACAGTGGCTCGGCAGTTAAAGCTTTGCTCGTCTAATGAAGTGAACAGACATTTACTTTTAAAATTATTATTGTTCCACTCTCACTTAGAATTATATTATTGAGCTGCTTATATACACGCTGGTAATAATGCTATGGCTGAACTGTAATTCTGATTCAGCGGAAAAGTGCCAAACTACATCTAAAACTCTCAATACGTCTCACGTGGATGATGTTGGGTCAACCCTTTCCCTAATTCCATAGTTGCATGTTTTCTTGCTTCAGTTAGATTCTAGAAGTATTAAGAGGAAACCTCCCATTTTAGGTAGTGAAAGCTCCTGACGTATTTTGACTGTCTCCTTCTCAATGGTTGAAACTCTCTCTGTTTCATCAATAGAAGCTTCAACATGCGACGGGAAGTGGTTCCAGTCACAGTGCCACTGCTCGAAATGATCAGTCGGTTTCTAAGGCCGGGAGAACTTCCACACGATTGAAAACTCGCAAACGTGATCTCTATATAAAGGAAGGGGGATAAGAAAAACTCCAGTTACTAACGACCAATCAGTCTTATACCTCGGTCATCAGCAAAACTATCGAACGCCTCCTGAAGAAACTCAAAACTTACCATCTGAGGATTCACCAGCCCATTTCGGACACCAAGCACGGCTACCGAGATAGCAGTTGCTCAAATTACATACTGAATGTTTTTTCGAAGGTGATGCAAATCAGAGATAAAGAAAAAGGTGTGGACTTCGTATACCTAGACTTTCAAAAGGCACATGACTAAGTCCACCATCAACGGTTTTTGAAGAAATGGGAAGCCCATGGTATCCAAGGAGACTATTCACGCAGGATCCGAGCACGGTTCACTTGTTGGCAGCAGCGAGTAAAGCTGCAAGAAGAGACGAGCGACTGGACGCGGTCTCACCTGAGATTTCGCAAGGTAGCGTGCTTGGCCCACTTCTGTTCATAATTTATATCAAGGATCTTCATCTTAATAGAAGCAGTAAAATCAGTAATATTGCGGACAGCACTAAACTATATCATCCTGCTAGTGATACAACTGAGCTCCAAGAAGATCTCGACCGGCTCTTGGAATGGACCGCAATGTGGCCCATGAGCTTTAATGTCGGTAGATGTTCAGTGATGCAGGTAGGGCCGGTGAAAGCCTCAATCCGATTGAAAATTAACGGGATAGAATTGACAGCTGTCACCCAACAACGACACCGGGGAATAACAATCACAAACAAACTACAGCACAGTCTATAAGTTGACAGACTTTAAAAATTACCAACACAGTACTGGCATTCATTACCAGGAATTCCGACACCAAATCCAAGGACATATTCATGCCTCAGTACGAAGCATGTAGAATATGCTGCTGAATTCTTTTTGAAGCTCAATTTATATTCTTCGTCTTTCCTTGGATCGCTAAATGTTTCTGACATACTAGCAATAGCTCATAGAGTTCCGCAGCGTATGTCCCGGCTGCTCTCTGGGAATGGTCCTGTTGGTCCGTCTACTGCCAGTTATTTATTCCCTGTCGAGTTCCCTCTTTCTTTCTCTAGAAAGCATATGTAGACATACGTCACATGTTGTAACGAGCTGCTCACAGCGGCTGGTTTAGCAAACAGAATATTTTGTTGCTGTGCCATTTCAAATTGGATTTCCTTTGTTCATTTATAAAGCAGAAAATATACCAGGTAATAACACCACTGATGTAAATACGCTTAACGATATATTAACGGTTTCTAGCTCCATTGCCAGATACGCGATAACGAAGATGCATGCTCACGCAATGTTCAAACTTTAGTGCAGAAAATACCACAAACTTAGAAGCATCTCACCTTTATGCCTTAAAGGATTAGTTAAGCAACATATTTAATTTGAAACGCTTTCAATTCTCATAGATTTAAGACATGGTAGTTTTAATCACTAGACATGCAATGTTAACACCACAATATCCTTCATGTAATGAGCACACTTGGGAAATTTTTGATTTTGCCTCGAGTCTACACGTTGGTTGAGTTGATCGTAAATTTATGAAAAACAAGGCAAATAGGATAACTGAACGTTAACTTAAGAATCTCGTTATCCAGTTAAATGATCATGAGAAAAATTCATGATAGAGAGCAGGAGGATCGCACATGCATTGGTCGCGGGAATACATTATACATTGGATAAATTGCATTTAATGGGGGAGTGGCCCTAAGTCTGTAAGGCTGCCCAGTGCTAGCAAACATAGCACAGGCACTGGGTAAACACTTGACGGATCAGCAGGCCAGCATTCGGTAAATCCGTATTGGAGAAAGAGACATTGACTATTCTCGACGCGATCGTGAAGTTAAATTATTGCCTCTGATTATTAGTGGTTTTCCGGTGGGTGAGAATTTAGGTTTCTTTTTCAGTTAATGATTGCTGTTATTAAGCCAAAGCATGCCGGGCTGTGTTCGTTTGATACAAGAGTACTTTGTCCCATTGTATTCTTATGGCAAAAGAGCCGTTACAGCCCAGTCCAACTAATTTTAAGTTCACTTGGGAAAAGGCGGGTACGTATGGCAATTAATTTCAGTCCCCACACGCACTACTCATGCAGTGTTCTGAAAAACACAACAGTGTATTTACGTAATGATTTAGTAATATGTTGGCTTTCAAGTCCGTTGGCCGCGCCAATGTCACTAGTGCAATATGGAATATCTCTTCAAATTTGTAGTGAATTACACTTCAGTTAGCTATGTACTTTTTTTGCTTTTTAAGCGGATACAGCAACGTATTAGGACGGTCAATACTACGTAATGGGACAAAAACACTCAACGTTTGCAAGAAGTTTGTTGCCTGCTGACGTCAGGGGTTGAGAGCAGATCAACGGTCACATAGATCGACTAGTCTATAGACGTCTTTAATTTTTTCAATTAGAAAATTGACAAAAAGCCAGTAAGTTCGTAATAATACTGTACAGAAGGTACTGATGACAATTGCTAATAACTACAAAGTAGTATTATTGGTCAATAGGCGTTAACATCTTGTTGTTGATTACAAAGTAAAGTAGTTCATGAGAACTAAGCGGCGACGCGCCGTAATCTTCCATAAATAAGTAATTGAAGACACGACAAAAACAGCTATTGGACCAAAGTCCCAGCATTGACTTCATCATATCAAGTTGCAAGTCTTCGACCGGGTGCCGGTCAAGAGGGCTTCGAGCCATGGGCATAAAGCTACTAACTCCTGCAGCCATTGACTTCACATCAGTACTGTTGGTAGAAGGCCGCGGTCCCGATAGCTTTACGCTAACTAAAACAAGGAAGAAATCCCTGGACGTAAAGCCACTAACTCTTCAGCGTCGCCTTCACATAGGTCTGTGTGTTTCAGGCTGCGGTTTGAATAGCTTTTATTGCAGCCAGTAGAGGATCCGCGAGAATGTAGAGTTTTCAGCATATCTTTATGAGTATCCGTCCTTCCGCCTTCTGTGCTAGGTGGGTATATTGTTTGTTTTGCTGCTGCCGTCACAGTGCCGTGAGCCGTCAGTGTTACGCCGACGACAATGGTGGGAAGGTGCCTGTGTTGTCCGCAGAAGTGAAACTTGGCGGGTTGCGGGTTAAGAGCTTCTGATGCGTTAGTTTTTGCTAAAGTCACGGAAATATTTACAGGCCAAAAGTCACTGATTCATAGGCGCGGACCTCACGGAAGTTTACGCAGCTCAAGCTGGTGTACAGCTAGGTACCTAACCTTTATTTTGATGAAAATCACTTTCATAATCATAGACTACAAATAAGTTCTTGTATTTCAGACTGCAATGGCTTTTCTTGTGATCAAGTATTACGACGACAAAGAACCACAGCCCAGGCACTGCTCCACTTCGGTCACTAACACTATCGGACCGCCCGTCTCTGCCGAGCCTCCCCGTCTTAACTTTGGTCTCCGCTGGCGTCCTAACTCAATTCTTGTCTCTGTCTTCTCTAACAGACAGTCTGCTGCCGCCGTAGCGCTGCTCATTTATAGAATCCCTGAAGAATCTTTTAGGAGAGTTTTATATGGCAGCGGCCACTCTCAATCCGCCACTGCCACTCAATTATTCCCTTCGAAGGGCTGGCAAGAGCAAATCTAAGGGTATCGCACTCAAACTATCGT
>LQNS02278155.1:6188826-6210772 GCA_001587735.2 Parhyale hawaiensis
TAGGAGAGTTTTATATGGCAGCGGCCACTCTCAATCCGCCACTGCCACTCAATTATTCCCTTCGAAGGGCTGGCAAGAGCAAATCTAAGGGTATCGCACTCAAACTATCGTCATTAATCCGTAACGGAATCGGAATCGATCTTTCTATAGGCGATTGAATGGTTCTAATTTCAGAGATGGTTCTGCGCTTGACTGAATTTAAGTAATACGTTTTGTAGGAGTAGCAGTGTTATGACAGAACTTTAGTAACACGCATTATATGGTCAGAAATTTTAAGACAGAACTTTATCAATACTTTTTTTAAGCTGAGAACTTTTGAGACTGTACTTTATTATACATTTTCTAAGTTCAAAAATTTTATCTGGCTGAAATTTATTAATACGCTTTTTCGAATCAAAAATTTTAACTGATTGACCTCTATTAATACGCTTTCTCTGTTCAGAATTTTTTTAGTTGATTGAATTTTACTTGCCTGTTTTTTTGGCTCGACATTATTACTGGACAGAGCATGGGTAATAGTATCATTTTTAACGTGTCACAGGTAGCATTTGCAGTGCTTCCAAACACGTGACTTGTAATTAAAAGGTTATTTTACCACCAAGAACAATTATGTCAGGTATAGCCTAATTTGAAGTTAGGATTCAATATACATGCAGATAGGTTACTTCATCGCGGGTAAGGATTCGTTTTATGGTTCTACTGAAGTTAGGAGTTTGACTCACAATCTTGGATAAAAAATGGTAAGAAATGACGTATAGACACATTCGTTTCGTTGGGAAAGTCAGATTGTAGAAAAAAAATTGAAACCCACACACACTGTAACAGGTATTGCGGACTTACTACTTGCACGTTTATTTCGCAGAGCATTGATAAAATAAAACCTTTGAAGTATAATTTTCCATAGAAGACCCCTAGGAACAATACATAGGCGTATTTGCCTAGTTGAGAGAGGGATATCATTGATGAAAGGGTCTTAATTCTCTAATAATATTTATGTTCTTCTAGTAACAGACATTCGCAGTTCGCGCGCTGCTTGTCCGTAAACTGTTTACCGCTAAACGATGCGACGTGATTAGCGGAACCTGTCCTAGGCCAGTAACCTTAGAACGGAAGCATCTTTGGATGTAAAGCTTATGGATTTACAATTCGCACGCTTCAACAAGGTCTTTTCTTAATATAGGTTATATAAGTTTGTCACTGGATCAGATCATTTTTAGCAAGGTAGTTACGGCAGGTGGGAATAACACTACGACGTAAACAACATCATGAAACGCCGCTACCGCAGGACCAACGCACCGTCTCTGTTACGTTTCTTTCTATTTCATCGTTATTATGTGAGGACTTTTGGCTTAATATTACTTTCCCGGAAACTAAAAAGTTTGTATGTTAGGTAAGGGTTAGGTTCAGCAAGGACTGGTTCACTGTAAGATTTCCGTGTCATTGCGTCTGTTGCTGTACGAAATAAACATGACCAACGCAAACCCTCGGTGCTTACTATTGTGTGGGCTTTTACTTTTTGCTCTACAATATGACTTTTCCTCATGAGACAAATATGTCTATGTCTCGTTTCTTACATTTTCAATCCAACATTATTTGTCAAACTCTTAACTTCAAGGAACAATAAAAAGAATCTCAATCTCATTTCGTGCTACGGAATTTGAGAGGCGGGTAACCACGAAGCAAAGAGCGTAACGGGAGGACTCACGAAAAATTAGCACCAAAAAGTGACGTCATCATCGGCGAATCTATGGCTGAGCAGCCTAGGAGTATTTTAACTAAGTTCGCCAGGAAAATCGTCTTAAATTGTAAAATTTATCTCTAGCGTATAAATAAATGAAGATAATATATAGTAATTTAGCAATTAACTATAGAAAATGGCAGTGCATGTTGGTAAAAACTTTCACAACACTAGCGCCGAATTTGTTCCCTTTCGGCGACTCAATTTAACTTCTTTTTCTTGATTGAAGCCTTATTTACACTTCATATTGTTGCAGGGAACCTCTTTCACTGTTTCCGCACAACCTTTTGTGGCTTGTGTTCTTTAATGCAGTGTTCTTTTTATTGTATGCTTTCAACTGTTTCAATATACCTACTGCTTGTGTGTGCCGCTTGCCCCTAACCTGCTCCCTTCTGTGTGTTTCAGTTCTATTTGCATGTACTGAGAAAGTGATAGCTATTTATTGTGCCGGTTTATTTGCTTATAGAGGTGGTGCCATAGGTAAGTTGACTGCACTTAAGTGCAAGTGCATCCCTTTAGCTTTTTGTGCATCCCTCTTGGTTTACTTTCCCTATTGCTTGGCATCATTTCTGTGCATTTTTGATTTTCATTTGATTCAGTTTTATTTGCAATTTATCTTCATTTGCATTTTTATGGTTTATTCTTCTTGTTTAATTATATGATTTATTTGGTTCTTTTGTATTTATATGATTTATTCTTTTGCATTTCGTTTGCTTGTCAAATTACATATTTATTTTGCTTCTATTGAATTTTTCTGCTCTGTTGCTTGCAATTATTATTTATTTTCTCAATCCGCATTGGAGGGAAATTATGGCGGTGGCAGTTTGTATATTCAATCTTTTGTTTTCAATTTCTTACAGCATGTCAACTGCTATTCCTCCCTCCCATGCTCCACTTACTCCACTTAATCCATTTACTCCACTTACTCCACGTTTAGCTTATTCCAACGTTCATCCAACCCATTGTACATTGATTCGCCAGTTCTTGTACATATTTGTATCCAGTAAATCTATATTTTTTTCCTCTTCTTTTCCTGTCCCCAGTAAATAGCATTACTGATATCGAGAGAAGGATTCTCGAACATTAAATTCGTGGCACGGTTACAATATTCACTTCACAGTACTCTTCACAGAATATGTCTATTCCTTACCAACATATATAAGCACCATTATAGCCAATTCTGTACGCGAGAGAAACCACAGTAACAGTTAGCCATTGCCCGAACTTTCTGTACTTGGCGACAACATTTTTCGATATTATGCAGCTCAAGTAGCTGGCCAGTCTTGAGCGGGAGACTGAATGAAATAAATTGAAAAAATACGATGATACGTTCAAGAAAACCATATACGAATGTCTGAGGCCCCACACCTAAAACACTTCGACTCGTCGATGTGATGTAAATTTGCTACATGCAGTCAAAGCTATGTTTCATTTCAGTCCTATTGAGTCCTCCCGTTGCATTCTTTGCTTCCTGCGGGTAACGAAACATTTAAAGAAATAAATTATCAAAGAAATGCGCAACTAGATCACAGCAGTGGGAAGGGGACGGGGGAGGCAAGAAGCCGTGAATCAGTGGATTTGTAACTTTTCACATCCAGGTCAACCAACCTGACTGCGTGCAAGCGATTGTGATGATAGCGCAGTGTCTTCTGATAGTTTTTGGGTGGAAAGACGTACATGCACATCGATAAACTTATTTGTATGTACTGTACATACAAATTAATCTGTACACAAGAAACAAGAAAACATTTTCACCTCTCTCACATGCATTCACATTAATTACGGTATTTTGATTCACATGTGCTGTGATAGATCCTACTGTTATTTTTTATGTTTGGGCAAATTAGTAATGTAGTTCTTATCACTGACGTCCTCACAAGTAGAAATAGACCGACCAAGAGCGTAAGACCATCACTAGCGTAGGGGGGGGGGGCGGCAAATTTTAACGCCGTCATTTTTGATGGCTAGCTTACTCTAGAGTTTTGAAATTCTTCGTATCTAGGTCAACCCACCTGACTCTGCAAAAAATGAACAACATTGCTCAACTACTTCTCCCTCCTATTGGGTGTACAGAAAAACAAATATACGAATATAAATATATATACTTAAATCTTTAGCGAAAACATTATCACTTCCCTCACTTTGTACTCGGGTGATAACTAGAACGCCTCGTGGCGTAAGACGATCACCCGTGGTGGGGGGACATTTTTTATGGCCAACTGTGGCATTTTTCACTTCTAGGTCAACCCCCTAACTTCTTGCAAAAAATTACGAACATTGCTCAACTCCTTCTCCCTCTTTTTGGATGGATGGACAAACAAATAGAGAAATATATAGGCCTACATATTTTAATTCTTAGCGAAAACTATATAATCGTTCTTCGCTTTGCTCGCGGGTGATAGAAAAATATATATATATATATATATATATATATAGTATACATACATACTTAAATTTTCAACGAAAACGTTATCACCTCTCTACAACGTTCGATAAAAAATGTTTCTGCTATATTCTACGCAACTTTTGTCGGTCACCGTGCAGCTTTTTCCTTCTTTTGTCTTCTACGCGGTTCGTACCCCGCCACCACATCGTTCGCAAATCATAGCCCGCTCGTTACTTTGCCGCAGAACATTTCTTTCCAGATTACAAGAATTGCTGGAACATTTTAAAGTCAAATGAGATGACGTAGGGAAAGAGAACAGGTGAGAGGGGTCGGCTGAATTTTTAGGGATGCGGCCCGTGTAAAATAAATTGCGTGTCCGCTGCCAAGGGAATAAACGAAGACGCCGTCTCCCCGTGTATTGTCAACGTCGCTGAAAGTAAAAACAAACCTACATTAAAACCTAATAGAGTACAATACAGCTTGATTTTAAAATCCTCGAGTTACAAACTAATACGCTTCTCACGTTATAGCAACAAAGTTATGTAAGTAATATTGCACTTATTCCAAAACTTTCCAACATCATCAATATACAAACGTAGTGTATCCAATATACCGCACTAAGTTTAGAAAAACTATAGAATAAAGAAAGCAACTAGAGCACTCTGAGAGCGCATACCTCCGCCAAGTGAGGCAACGGTAGCAAAAAATTCAAATCGGTTCTGAAACTATAATGTTCAATGTATATACTCCAAAATTTGATTGTTTGTGCCTTTTTATATTAATAACAGTTTGTACAATTTTGTTGAAGATCCGTTCTTAACTTTTTGAGTTATACTGTTAACAAACGTTTTGATAAACATAAGTCAAACATACAAACGAACAAACCGATCTGCACCAAAATTTGATCATTTATGTCTTTTAACATTACTAACAAACCCTATCAATTTCATAAAGATCGATTCATTATTTTTTTAGTTATTGTGCTAACAAGCATAAAATTAAAAACAGTGACAAACGAACGAACGAACGGATCATTACCAAAATTTGATCATATACTCTTTGTTATATACCTAACAACTCATGTTAATTTTATCAAAATCCATCCATAACTTTTTGAGTTATGGTATCGAGAAAAATTAGGCAGACAAACAAACAAACGTATGGACCTATCTTTACCAAAAGGTAATCATCTGTTCCTCCTAACATACCTAACAATCCCTGTAAATTTCATCCAAATTGGTTCATAACTTTTTGAGTTATCCTGGTGACAGACAGACAAACAGCAAACAGATAGACAGACAAACACGCCGGAAACATAACCTCCTTGGCGGAGGTAATAATGGGACAAAAGACAGTCAGCTCGACTACAAATTGTCAGAGCCAAAATAATAAATACAGAAAGCCACTGATCACTGCTCCATGCATAGCAAAATTCAGCACACCTTCAATGGCGTAGGAACCCCAGAAATGCAGGCTTTGCAAGTCCAGCACGGCGATAATTCACCTGTTCGGAGGATAGGCGATCTCCAGCACCTGCGCATGCAAGGGCAGCACTCTGACATTCCACCACCGCAGGTACACGAGGAGATATCATACACACTTGTTACACTACACTGTGTGAGCAGAAACACCGGTTAATTTTGTTGAGGCTCCTAAAACAATAAAACTTACAGGGTATATTGTGCAGGGCCCCGATGCAAAAAATAAAACTACACCTCTTTGAACGAAGGTTAGTAAAACAATAAAATTATTACAGCTGCCCGCTCAAACGAGCTGCGTCTATAGGGACAAATACTTTATTTCACATATTGACTCAAGAACATAGAAAGTACGCAACCTCTTGCACGAAGCCATGACATCCGCTGTTTTTGGATACTTTTAATTATTTGTTTAAGAACTAATAAAAACTTCCAATAGAAAATGCTATGCTTTTTGCGGATCCTCCTTACCACAGATACTATCAAATTAAATGAATTTTTACCTCCGCCAAAGAAGTATGTTTTCATCGTGTTTGTCTGTCACCAAGATAACTCAAAAAGTTATGAACGGATCTTCATGAAATTTGCAGGGATTGTTAGTCATGCTGAAAGATATAAATGATTAAATTTTGGTGATAATCGGTTGGTCTGTTTGTGTGTTTGACTAATGTTTGTCAGAATGTGTGTTAGCAGCATAACTCGAAAGGTTATGAACGGATCTTTCTGAAAATTAGAGGAATTTTTAATACTATCAAAAGCCACAAATGATTAAATTTTAGTGTTGATAAGAAGAAAATTACGGTAAGAATTAATTTGGCTTTTCAGTTATCGTTGCCTCGCTTGGCGGAGGTATGCGCTCTCAGAGTGCTCTCTAGTTATCACTCGCGAACGTATTGAGAGAGGCGATAATGCTTTCGTTGAAGATCGAAGTATATATGTATATTCTTCCGTCCATCCAATAAGTGGTCGAAGGAGTTGAGAAATCTTCACAATTTTTTGTAGGGAGTTTGGTGTGTTGACCTAGATGTGACCCATGCAAAAAACTAGACCTACCTGACCATAAGAAATGACGGCGTTGAATTTTCCTCCACCGGGACGAATTTGCCTCTACCGCGGCAGATCGTCTCACGCCACGGGGCTGTCAGCGCAGCGCCAGCCTTGTTAGACACAGCATCCATATGAGAAACTAGGACAAGCTGGCCATCAAAAATGACTTCGTTGAATTTTTCTCCGCTGCGGGTGATAGTCTTACGTCACGAGGCGCTCTAGTTTAACACGCAAATGTTGCCAGTAGTTAATCAAGGAAACGTGACTGTCATGGTGAAAGGTTGAATGACTGGGTATTATTTGCGTTTGTGTGCATCCTCCATCACGATATCTATAAGCCCTGGTACCATTCATCAGTCCAAGCAGGGTTCCAGGTATACTACGCCCAGACTGGTAGACTGCGATGGTTTCCTTTTTCTATTTAGCGTAGAAGTATCAGCTCTCCTCTTCCACTATACGCATAATAATGACTGGAACGTTTCATCACCCCACGCAGGGTTCCGCCCGGACTTGCAGACGGCTATGTGTAGTTTCCATTCTCCTATTTAGCGTAGAAGTATCAGCTCTCCTGTTCCACTATACCCATAATAATGACTGGAACGTTTCATAACCCCGCGCAGGGTTCCAGGTATACGATACCCGGACTTGCAGACGGCTATGTGTAGTTTCCATTTTATTATTTAGCGTAGAAGTATCAGCTCTCCTGTTCCACTATGCCCATAATAATGACTGGAATCCTTCATCACCCCACGCAGGGTTCCAGGTATACGATACCCGGACTTGCTTACGGCTATGGGTAATTTCCCTTCTCCTATTTAGCGTAGAAGTATCAGCTCTCCTCTTCCACTATACCCATAATAATGACTGGAACCTTTCATCACCCCACGCAGGGTTCCAGGTATACGGCGCCCCTACTGGCAGACCGCGATAGCTTCCCTCTGGCTTATTAAGCGCCAGTTTCTAATTCGAGTCGTTAATTCAGGATCAGCCATGACAGTCCGAGGATTGCGAGAGAGGCAAGGACTCGGCGCAACTTTGGTCTCGNGTTCCAGGTATATGGCGGGCGCCCCTACTGGCAGACCGCGATAGCTTCCCTCTGGCTTATTAAGCGCCAGTTTCTAATTCGAGTCGTTAATTCAGGATCAGCCATGACAGTCCGAGGATTGCGAGAGAGGCAAGGACTAGGCGCAACTTTGGTCTCGAGAACTGAACTGGCGCAGCATAAGCTCTTAATTAATGACCGTGTAACTAAACTTGCTGAAATTTGCATAGTAATTGTACGAGACGTGAAATTGTGGATACGGTGTTGTGTGTGAGGGTAAGTGTTGGTGCAAGGTTGCTGGAGTGCACGAGACGTGGATGTAAAGTATGCTGAAATGCACGAGACATTTAGTGTGATGCGTGAAGGAACGTGCTGAAATAACGTAAGCTACCGTTTGGTTCGTTTAAATAAAATTAACTGCTTGACTTGCTACGGAACTCAGTACTGAGTATTCAGTTATGCACTTTGACTTACGTTTGAAGCGTTAAGGGAAGCGGCTCACGGTTTTGTAGCAACAGGAAAGCCAGTGCTCTTTGCAAACAGGTTTAAAATATCTAGGGCAATGCATTTTTACAATTTCTAAAATATAATCAGTACTGAAGAGTAGTAAGAATTCAGTGGCCGGTGGCACATTTACTGTGTTTCAAAGAAAATTAGGCAATTATTGCTGATGATGGCCAGGTGGACTTTCATTATTTTACACTTTTTACCCAAATATGACTTAAGGAACTGCGTTAGCTCCTATGTTTATAATGAATAAACGCAAAACCCTCAAAGAAAGTAGTAACTTGTTGTATATATGAAACACTCTTCATCGGATATAATTTATTCACTGATCTGAGCTAATCCAGTCTCTTCCTGCGAGTCATTTCCAATAATTCTAATACTGTCGGCGCATCCTCTTCTCAAAATGTCTCAAAGTGAAGATACTGAGCTGTACGATGCCTTCTTCCACCACAACACAGGAAGCTGGCCTCGCATGTAAAATTCAGGCGAACTGAAGTTGCGTTAAGCCGAGTTCACATTAGGAGCTTTCGTTGCCGTCACAGCCTATCGGCCAACGAACGACGCTGTTACTCTGACGACTGAGTGAGCTACGGTGGGCGACGGCAGACTGCAGCAGTTAGTATTTTTGACGCCGTCGACGCGATCTTCGGGTGAGCTTCATTTTATTAAGTGTTTCAATCAATTGCTTTTTGGCACATAATTTGGCCATAAAACTGTGTTATTCCATACATAAAGACACACAAACGAAAGAGAATCGAACATGTTCCAAATATCTTACAAATTTACGGTAAAACGAGCATCACACTACAGCAATGGCGTCACAGCTACTAACTTAGGTAAACATTTTATGACTAGTGTCCCAGCATGGATCTGCTAGCTACTTACTACAATGTTGAAAAAATAATGGCATATTGAAACAGGTTGCCCAAACTATGAATTTATACAAGGAAAACAAGAGCTTATACAAGCATAGTCTCACTGTTTTTATCCAAATCTTATTTCAAAACTTCATAGTTCAGGCATTTTATATAGTGAACCTAAACTACCATGTTTTTGTTTTGTACTAAATGAAACGCTGCAAGATATCTAATGGCACTTCACTGGCAATGCAAGATTTACATGTATTCATTAGTTGAAGCGGTATACTGTACATTGTTTTAGCAGTTATACTGAGATCATGCAGTATATATAAAAAATAAACAAACTGAACAATTTGTTCTACCGAAACAAATTCGCACACGCTGCTGCTACGTTGCCTGTCGACAATAGGTGATATCAAAACAGGTTTTTAATGAAGTTCGACATCAAACATATTATCAATAAACATGTAAGAAGTTAATGCAAGTACACTCCTAATTTCAACCAATTTGCGTTGCGAATCTGTTGTTTTCTGTTAATTTGATGCATGGAGAACGTTCTACGCTGTAACAACGCACCGTTCACACACCCACTCAATTGAACCCCTATCAGCATGTCAGCAACATTTTCACTGAAAGCTTGATAGGCTCAAGCGAAGCGAAAGTTGCCAATGTGAATTCGGTTTTGAGAGTTTGACTAGGCCAAACTTAGTAGATTCTTGTAAAATTCTAACTCATGAGTTTAATAGAACATTGTTTCAACGTGTCATTCGAGTGCGCCTTAAGGCGTCTTTTTGTGGCCACGCTCGTGATCAGAATCACCGTTATCATGATCATCGTGATCACTGAAAAGCACAAGAACGGTCAACGATTTTTTAAACAAACCAGAGACGTCATGTCAATTTTCGAAAAATATATTTTCATCGAATTTTTACGGGATATGGTAGGGAATGGATTTCTTTTGAGCCTTTATATATTTTGAAGCCAATGCATAACTGAACAATCAGTATTTGAAGCATTTTGAACATACACAGGCAAATAACCAAGGAAACTTCAATTCTTGAAGTTAATATCACAAACTATCATAATAACATTATCCATTTTATCCCTAAATATAAGAAGACATCACGAACTTGCATTTCAAATTTAAATTTTTATTTGTCCAACGGCTGGAATCACTCTTTGATCACGCATGCTTAGCCTGCGGAGGAAATCAAGCCGCGATCAATTCTCACCACTGATCACGGTTGATTGCTATCAGAATCACGTCAAAATGCGGTCACAAAAACGCCTGAATCATGCGCGATCAAGGGGAATCGACCGCGCGGTTGTCACAAAAAGACGCCTTTAGCGTGATCTAAGCAACTGTGTGAGGCATATAATATCTGAACATAGACCTTCAGCCTTATATGGGAAGAGAAGTTGTTGTGTCAAGAATATTTGAGTTTACTTAACGTGTCACTGATTGGCTCAGTAAACTTGAGTTAAGTTAAGCCCAATGAGCTTGACTAGTTTAAATCTCGCTCTTCGATCGCCAAACCAGTTCGAATATGACAATAACGCTGGCCTCTAAAAATTTCTTCCCTGTTACTTCGAACTTAATATCTGCTACTTATTCGCTACTGAACTCTGACTTTATATTTCTAACTGAAACTAAGCTAGCACGTCGGGTATTTTTCGATATTGGCTAAGCATCATTAACATTCTCCCAGGAATTAACATTCTTAATAGGTCTGCAAGAATAGCACTGATGAGGTAGAAGCAAGAACACGTGATTGCTTCGATATGGGACCTGATTGACTTATACGATCTTCATATTTGGAATCGCATCATAGATGAAGATGCAGTTCTCGGAAAGGCAGCTGCAATACATGCTCGTTGATAAGCCCAGTCAGACTAAAATATAGTGGAATACAAGGAATTTAATCAAACAGGCCGTTATCAATTTATGCCTTTTATTTACGGCGCTGAAGATTTCTCCGTGTCGGTCATAGCCTACGCAGCAGGGCCGGCCTTCTAACTTGCACTAAAAACCAAATTCTTCTAATGAACAATAGAAAGTTCGGGACTTGAGCGCGGTAGCGAAAAGCGCCAGCGCACTGAGAGCTTAACTTCGAAGGACGCCTGATAAATTCCAGAGAGCTAAGACAAAGCCCGCAACTTAGCTAATTTTACTCGAAACTCAATCCAGGTTCTGTGAAGAGCAACTTTGTAGCACTATCTCCTGAACGGCAGTAAAAGTGAGGGGATTTTGCGAGAAACTGCAAGTCTGATCGCTTGAGCAGCTTGGCCTGCAGGCATTATTTCAATGCCTGCTCTAAGTTGCAGTTCAAAAGTTTTGTTGTGCTGGGCAAGTTGCTAGGACGCTTACTGAGGAGAATACGTTCAGTTAACAGTCTAAGAAGAGCTGGGGGAGGACGCTGGGTCACTCGGTGCCGGAGAATAGGTATGTAAAAAAAGGCACGAAGAGCTGGGAGAGGACGCTGGGTCACCCGGTGCCGGAGAATAGGTATGTAAAAAAAGGCACGAAGAGCTGGGAGAGGACGCTGGGTCACCCGGTGCCGGAATATAGGTATGTAAAATAAAAGGCACGAAGAGCTGGGAGAGGACGCTGAGGCACTCACTATACGGAGGGGTGATAGATACGCTAAAGGGTAACAAAACAGCGAAAAGACTCTAGTTGGAGGATTAGTAAGTGCATGTTCGATTGGGTGCCAAAATTAAGCCTCAGAAGCTTGGCTTGTTCGGTACTTCACTTAGGTGTGCTATCTTCGACCTACTGAATTGAATTTCAGGCCTTGATCTTCAATCGGTTACCATTGAGATTTCCAGAACCTTCATCATATTTCGTAAAACGGTGTTTACAGCAGGCTATACGTAATCGCGTTGCTTCTAATATCTGCAACACAACTCAAAGCGACAAGCCAAAGCTTCTGTCTGATGTTTCGGACAAGTCAAGCCATTAAGGGTTAAGTTTGGTGCCCAATCAAATCCGCCCTAAGCAAGGTAACAGGTGAGAAGAGCCGGAAGATCACTCTGGGAGACTCGTTGGGGCAGGAGATTCAGAAATCAGGGTAAACGGAGCATCTGGGAAAGTCGCTAGAACACTCGCTGGGAGGAATAGGCGCTGTACTATATATGTACTAAGCACAGTAATATGCTCACCAGTAATTAATAGGAACAATATTAATAAACTATTTCTGAATGCGGTTCTTATCATTTACGAGCCATGACCCCAGAGTCTCTTCCGGTTATTACCGCAACAATGGTAGAAGAAGACGAACCAATGTTCTTGTACTCTAACCGTGACCTCTATACTACTTTTGACAAAATATTAGTTGCAGATCACTGAAATACTTGTGATGTGGCTCTCCCAACTCGTAGAGTAACAAAAGTATTGTCTAAAAACCAGCAAGAATTCCCAAACACAGACGAAAAGTGCCTCCTATGTCTAGGCTTGCTGCAACACACCTAGGTTGGGAAAAACACTTTCCTCAGTCTACAGTGACACAGTGGCATGAGTATTACCTCAAAACCAGCACTCCTTCCCGCAACAGTAGTGTATAAGGCTGCGAAATACGTGTTTTTGAGGGTAACCTACCCTCGCGGCTCTCCTCGCGCGTGAGCTTCCGGTTTAAAACGGCCAATGCACTACCGGTTTAGCGGGGGTCTGGGGGGGGTGCTAACCGGAAGTGGGCGGGGCCTGGGAAACCGGAAGGGGCGGCGCAATGACCCGGCGGCGTGAGGGGAACTTACCCTCAAAAACACGTATTTCGCAACCTAACCTAACCTAACCTTGCGGCGAATGCCCACCGCTTTGTTTCACGCACAGTTCCAAGCGTAATCGAATAAAGGCCCTAAAGAATAGCTCTTTAACGTTCACCAGGACGCTTCAGTTTGCTTCAAAGAACACAGCGTAAAGCTATATTTGTACAGGGCATATACAGGAATAAGGGATTCTGCAACTTAACTCTGGTAGTAAAAGGCCGTGATCTGCAGAGGTCTGGTGATACCCAGGGTTAACGCTTGCTGGGCCACCTCTTTCGGTCAAATAGGCCGTGATGTGCAGAGGTCTAGTGGCGCCCAGGGTCAACTCTTTCATTGCCAAATCTTTCCAGTCAAATAGGCAGTGATGTGCAGAGGTCTAGAGGTCAGGGTCAACTCTTTCTGGTAAATAGGCCGCGATGTGCAGAGGCCTGGTGGCGCCCAGGGTAAACTCTTTTATTGTATGCTCGAGTGCAATAGTCAAAAGTCGCCAGTTCGAGTCTCGACTTGGCGAGAGGAATAAATTTCAGAACAATATACTGCTTCACTCACAGTCTTCAGTGCTGTTAAGTACGGCATCAAAATATTAACAGAATGTTAAGGGCGCCGGAAAAGTATTTGGCTAACAGAGATTCAGGCATAATATATTTTAGTGTTAGTTGGGTAAGGCACCTATGCTAGCGGAACCGAACTTATTCTAATCACTCTTTAACTAACCTATAATACATACTCTCTGGTAGGCCATGTCCCCTGCAAGAACCATGTGAAGCCCTGGACACTCAGATATTTCGAAGGCTCGGTAGTGATGAAAATCATGGAGAAGGATAATATTAATTCCTACGTCTGAAAACATAGGCGAATGATAGCATAAACGATGCACTCTATTCGATTCCAATCCAGATTACCTAAACTGGCTGTCCCCAGTTTGATGCCGGAAGCGTCTCCCCTTTATTTGGCTCTCCCGTCCACATCACCGCGTAACCTGCTAAAGCAGACGCTCCGTTCATGGATGACATTCTGAGTATTCTCACCCTTTACCGTAGCACAGCTACGCAGCGGCACTTCAATATCTCCCTCAATAGAGTTTGGTTTTTGCGTGGGTAAGGCAATAGACGCGTCATGGGGAGCTCGCCCTCTGTTCGACAGCCCCTCGCCTTCATTGTCATGTAAGTGAGAGCAGAAGTTTTGCTGCGAGTGCTCTAGTGGGGGGAACCTTCAGTTAAATGATTCAGTGGGTAAAATGCCATGGACTGAGGCATGCTTTGTCTGTGTGGGTGTGTGTGTATACATATATATTTACAGAAGATTCGTTTCTGAGTTCTGTGGTTAAAGCCACAGTGAAGTACGATTTGTGTCTTTGCAAAGTAAAATGGACAGTAGTTTAGGGAATGTTATTGCTAGAATGCGTATTTTCAACATGCTTCTTAAGTTTTACCTACTAAACAAATAAATTATCATAGATTTCCTCACGTGTACAACGTGTAAACATATTATATTTACAACTAGCGAAGTTCTCCGAGAGATCCGACCTCTGCTAAGCAATAGAATGCTAAAGAAATTGTAAAAGAGTCCAGAATCCACGATTTCCTTCGATTTATTGCCAAAATTAACCTATCTAGTTACTCCCCGTATTATTGTTATTATTAAAAACTTCGCGCTTGAATTCCAGCGGACAGGTAATACAACCCAAATGAAGCACTTTGCAACACCGGGAATCCCAAAACGCTTCAAAAGGAAATCCAGCAAAAACCATTAACAGCTGACTTAAATGCCTGCAGGCCAATACGACTAAAAGCCGATGCCGGCAACAAATTCCAAACCTTAGCCGACCAGGGCACGAAGCACCGACAGAACTGATTAGTTCGAACTCGGATATCCTTCAAAGTGAAAGAGTGCGCTCCGCACGCAGCACGAGTCTCTCTCCCAAAAATCTTGAGGGCAGGGAGAGAAGAATACAACCAATGCCTCTCATTATTGTACACCTTATAAAACGTACATAGCTCGGCTACTCTTCTCCTGTGGGACAGGTTCACCAGATCATTATCCGCAACTTATCTAAGAGTTCCTGTAACTTTCATGAAGATCCGTTCTTAACTTTTTGAGTAGTACTGATGAAAGTCCGAAAAACAAACATGTAGGCATGGAGACAAACGGACTGTCGGATTATCATCACCAAAATTCAATCATCTGCTTTCTGTGGCATTCCTAACAGAACCTGTAAATTTCATGGAGATCTCCTGAGCTACTAATAAGCAAAATCAAAGAGACAAATCGACCATCACTAATAAAATTTAATCATCGGTTCTTCATATAACATTCCCAAAAACCTCATGTACAATTGACACAGCTCCGTCCATAACGTGCTAAGTTCGGTTACCAACAGACAGACAAGCCCACGCGGGCAAGAAAAAAAAACGACCTCCATGCCGGAGGTAATTCAATGAACATGGGTGAGAATCTGAAAATACAAAGTGTTTAGATATCATACGTGTGGATAGGTATTTAAAACCTCAAAACTGACACTATTTCCCTGCACGGAGCATGATAACAAGAATAAATTTCAAGCGTAAAATCCTAAAGTTTTGCCATTTATTGAATGAGTTGTCTTGGTTAATTTACACACAGAAGATAACTAAGAAAGACCCCGGAATTAGTTTTTACGGGGTTGGTACACTCATTCAAGTAAAAACATCCACTCACACACACACATTCTCATGCAAAAGAAAAACTGTCCAAAGTTCATCGAGCTACACAGGTGCCGGCGAAGCACCTGTCGCAATGTCGGAATAAGCTTGGAACTGTAACTTCGTTTGCAACGTCAATCACTCGAGCTAAACTGATGCAGGAAGTTCTACAAGTTGATCTAATATTCGTAGGGTGAGTGACAAGCTCTCGAATAAAGTCCATAGGAAATGCGAACAGATAGAGGGAGAGCGGCTGGTGTCAGGCCGGTGAGACAGGGGTAGAGAGATGAGTGGTCGGCAGCTCGATGGCACTGTCAGGATCGTCAGTGCGTAGTAGATTTGTGATTGTACCCTTGCAATCATGGAATTGTTGTCGTCGTGGATATGAAGAAATCATATGCAATATACTCGTCAATTATGGACGTAGGACTTAGAATATAGAACCACGTAGGGAGACATGTGAGTTTAGCTGGCATCTCAATGATAGGATAGGCAGCGTCTGGTAGATTTGTGTTGGTAGTCCTGCAATCATGGATTTGTTGTCGTCGTGGAAATAATGAAATCTTCTCCAATGTGCTAGGTAATAATTGAGAACTACGTAGGGAGAGGTAAGAGATCAGCTGGCAGCTTAGTGGCGTTATCAGGTCTGCTAGTGTGGAGATGTGTATTGCTACGCCATTAATCGGTCAATTTTAAAGTTAGTAATCAAATAACTTGTATTATATTTGTTCTCAACATAGTAACTAACATGTACAGCTTCACAACAAGCAGCAAATAACCAGTTCTACATATATCTTCTTTGAAGTCTCGCAGCGAACACAAGAAACTGCACAGCCGACAACCAAATGACAGTAACGAACTCACCGAACTCCACAGTAACGAACTCACCGAACTCCACAGTAACGAACTCACCGAACTCCACAGTAACGAACTCACCGAACTCCACAGTAACGAACTCACCGAACTTCACAAAATCAATGGCGCTCTACTGGAGCTGAAAAATTGAATGTCAGTTGAACGATCAGCTCTTGTGAGCTGACGGATGATGTAATGGCTTGAGCTGCGCAGCCTTCAATAAAATGAGACTGATTGTATCTCCCATGAGCGTGACAGCTCTGAATTAATCTTTTAAAAGGAGAAATTACAAGAACTGTGGGATATTTTTTGACTCTCTAGAATCATTTTCATAAAATATAGAAAGGTGTCGTGTTGACAAGAAATATGTGTATTTCTAGATTATTTCGGCAAATATAGAGGATTTTTTGCATAAATATTGAAGTTAACTTGCAGGAAATAGAGGCAAGTCTAAAAGTAATCAGAGTAATTTTGATAAAATTATGTAGAGGGTAATTTATAAGAACTGCGAAGTGCGTCTAGAATGATTAAAGGATTTTTTTTTTAAATAAAATATCGAGGATAATTACGAAAAATAGGGAATATTTTTTTTTAGAAAACTTAGAGTAATTCAGATCACCTTCACAGTATTTGCAAGCTTACAGCTTCAGGAATTGCTTATCAATTAAACTATAACCTAGGTATTGTACAATCTCATTCTTTCATCACAACAAGACTACTGCAATCGATTCTCCCGTCTCCTATCCTTTCCAAGTGGAAACGCCCCCTTTTTTTTATGTTTTTAATTTACTGTTGTATATCCGTACCCAGCATTGCTTTAACAATTACAGTCATTTTCCAAATATAGGGAGCTACTTTGATAGTCTTAATTTTCAGTTTCATTCTTTTTTTAGTATAATAAAAAATAAAGAAGATAATTTGAAAAGTTGTTTTCTCTCCAATACATTTTGACGCTGATTTTCAAGTTATTAAAATTAGATTGAAAGAAAATTAAGTTGATTCATTAACACAAAGGGGTACAGTATAATAAAAATTCTGCAAAACTTTTTGAATTAATAATAATCATAATAGCAGCTTTATAAAAATAACAGCATTAACGTTATCAATAGCACAAACGTTATGACTGTTTTTGATAATGCTGAAACTTAATTGTTGAAGTATCGGAATTACAAAGAACAGTCCTAACCACAACAACTACACAGTTACTATTTGGGCTAAAAAATCCAATATATAAAACAATAAAAACAGTGCCAATAAGACCAAAGCAATAGCAGCAACGTCAACAACAAGCATACAACTTGATTTAGAAACGATCTTAGACACAGTAAGAAAAACAGAAAGAACAGTGGCGACAACAACAACAACAACGACAAATGCCGTCATTATAATCGCAACAATAACTGAATAAGAGTAAATAAAAGCTTTACATTTTCGGCAAAGAGAAACGCATCATAGCAATAATAATACTAACAACACCAAAACAATTTTCAATAACTTTAGGAATCACAGTATATAGCGAGCATTCTAATAAAATAAAACGCTTCGAGTACTTGTTTATTTATTTCGTATCCCCATCTTAATGAAATAGATAGGCGAAAAATAGGCCAGGTGGCAAATTTTGCAATTAAGTTACATTTTCATAAAGATCGATGACTAAGTTGCAGAAGATGGCGAAACTGGGACCCTTACCCCTTTATTTGAATGCACTTCTTGAAATAAAACAATAGATTTGAGGCTTCTGGAGTCTAATTTTATGACCTTTTTCTCTTAGGTCACCATGTATAAATTCGATGCATGATCAACAAAGCACTCACGAAGTGATAATATTTCACGGGCAGTAGACAATTATTTAGTCTAGCTTGCTGTCTTTCATTGACAGAGCAGTTTTCACTTCATAGACCAAAATTTCAGCACTTCAGCGAAGCAGATATTTGAGTTTGAAAGGCAGTATCATGGCTACGGTAGGCTCACATAGCATATAAGCTGACTGGAGTTGCAGTCAAGCT
This sequence comes from Parhyale hawaiensis, assembly GCA_001587735.2. Classification (NCBI taxonomy): domain Eukaryota; kingdom Metazoa; phylum Arthropoda; class Malacostraca; order Amphipoda; family Hyalidae; genus Parhyale; species Parhyale hawaiensis. Next base: position 6,207,192 of record LQNS02278155.1, read on the forward strand.
TATTGCAGTGATTTACTCAAAATTTTACTTCTTCCTCTCACATGGAAAACGCACGTTTAAGAAGAAGGAGACTGGAGGATAGGGAACGTAATTGAAAAACGAGACTACTTCAGTCTAGTGCTATCAATGGAGAGAGGTGATGCGTCTATATGACACAGTGTGAAGAAAGACTTGAAACAGAAAGGATACAGAAGGGAAGAGCTGCTGGTAAGCGTAATCGGGTAAATGAAGAAACAGTAAGTCAGAGAAGAGAGGACCTAAGGATGAGAGCACGATAAAGGATCAATGAAAACAATGATGAAGCAAGTCAGAGAAGAAAAGATTCCTCACCGGCCTATATTATTCAAACATATCGATTATTGGGTAAATTTTTTCGCGCACGGGTCCTCTAGTAGAAGTAGAAACCATAACAACAGTAGTAATAAGAAAGAAATAGAAATGGCGATAACAGCCAGCGATACTAGACATAGAAATAGGAGCAATACTTTTTGAATACTTACAACAAGAAGCAATTAAGACAGCGACAGTGGCTGTAACATTTAACAATGACAACAGCAGTACTACAGAAATAAAAACAGTGATAAACCTGACAACATCTGCCTTAGCAACAGTATTTGTAGCTCTAACAATAACAGCAGCATTGGGGCAAACCTATAATCATATATAATCATAACATATAAACCTTGACAAGACGGCAGTATCAATAGTAACAGAATATGGTCAGGAAAGTGGGATGCACAGCCTGCTGGAGTTTGTCCATTCAGCCATAAACTCTGGCAACATTTGGGCCAAATTTCTGCGGTTCAGTGAGTTGCGAGACTCGGTGAGGTTTGTGTGCTGCCTTGCTCACGTCTGTGTTAAATGGAACTGGAAATTCCATTTTAAAAAAAGCGGACTTCTGCCACGAGTACACACGTGTGTGTTGCAGAATATGTGTGGCGACCCAGGAAAGATTTAGATAACCCTGGAATAAGTAGGATGAGAGAAGGATAATTGCTTCGACTGAAGAATAATTGCAACGATTTTAGAATAATCACACAAATTAAGGTTGTTTCCGTTAAAGGTTCTAATTAGAAATAAAAATGCAAGGGATAAAACTCGCAGGGAGATCACTTTTGATAAAACCTAAGTTGAATGAATAAAAATGAACGTTTCTACTTACAGAGTCATTATCAACATCTGTAAAGACAGAAGTAAAGTTTATAAATTTCAGCTAAGATTACTAAACAAAAAGTCTAAGAGCGATGATCTAAATTTTGATGCATAGAACAAAGATAACAAAAATTAAAAATTCACTCATTGCAAAGGATAAGATGATTGCATGTCGTTGAGTTGTGGTTTCAGCCTATGTATAAAAAGAGATTCTAAAATACGCAATTCACATGGAGTACCGGCTGTCCCTAAAACAGTAAAATAATCTAGACGGACGGATTGATTGCACCTCTCAGTATGAGATCGTACAGATGACTGAGGAGGATTGCACAGGATATGATTGGTGGCATTTGGTGCGAGGACTCCTGCCAGCATGCTCAGCCGCGCGAATACGCAGTGACCGGGTGGTCGAGCCCACATATTCTGACGCACACTGTGCGCAACTGTGCTTATAATCGACTGAGCTGAGCATGCCTTTAGGAGTCCTACCTTTGAAGTTGAAATAAGAACCTAACTTAAAATTATCGACTAGAACAAATTTGAACTGGCATTGCATGAAATATCTGGAAAATAATATAGGAAGTTCCCTTTTAATTTTCTCAGACTGATTGCCAACGTACAGTAAAGTGAAATAAACAATAATTTCGTGTAACAATTGTATGCTAATTGCTGAGGTTTCAGAATAAATTCGGCGATTGCAGAATAATTATGGAGATTGGAAAATAATTGCGAAAACTGTAGAATGATTACGGAGACTACGCAATAATTGCGGGGACTGTAGAATAATTGCAGAAATCACACAATGACTGCAGGGAATATAGAAGATAAAGTGCGCGTACAGTAAAATACAGACAATTTGAGAATAATTGCGGGAACTGTAGCAAATTTGCAGAGATTGCAGAATAATTTCAGTGATTACCTCATAATTGGGACTAAAACACAATAAGTGGGACTAGAACCTACCTTACCATGAGTTATTTTGAGAGTCTTCGGAAGAAGTCCAGGTGACGTTTCTCACGTCACCTCACGTGTGTGGAGTCACTCTGCTGGGTGTCTGCTGTGGTGCCGCAGTTTGAAACCAAAGAGAGAGCCAGCAGCGAATTATCTCCACAACAGAACGGAATAATAATTGCCACAAGAGCATGGTAACTGTGACTAGAGCATTAGAATTACAGTGAGATAGAGCAATTGCAACAGCTGCTTAATAATGACGGTAATTAGAGATTAGTTGCAGCGATCGAAGAAACTCTAACGACAGAACTGAGTTTCTAAAATAATTCGGGGCTTGTAAAATAAAAAATCACCACTATTGTTCTCATGGCTCACAACTTAGCACACCATAGCGCGACAACACACTGACAGCCGTTGAGCCTCAGATCGAAACAGACATTTACCTTAAGGCGACGGGGAGTTCGAATACGCACGATACCGTCGCCAATATCGCCTCGCTTTCTTTTGGCTAATGCGGATTGCGGGAGCTGTAGGGTTAACGGCACATGGTTATATGACACTTTATTCAATGAACTCTTTCTCCGATACTGCATCTTTTCATACAGTATGTTAAGCACAAATAGTGCTATTTCTGTGAGAGGTTAGAGTGCTGTGCTGGCATGCTGTAGTCCATGGGATCGCTTTCACGTTAGGCAGGTAAATTATTATGATGCTTGGCTTGCGGAGTCAGCATTTCTGGCGTTCACGCTCCAATGCGAGTGTACTGACCCTAGGTAAAAATGAGGCTGGTGGGGGGAGGATTGACAGGAGTTATATGAGCCTTGTGTCTCCAGTGCCAAAACTATAAAATGTGCATATAGCCTGCAGATGAGAGTAGAAATGTCTGATAACTCAATGCTCCAAGGTATATGCTCTAATCCAGCTTATCAGAGTTCGGCGCTCAAGCAGCGATGGGTTAGGATCCTGTATGTAGGCAACGACCTCCATGATCGGAATGATCTGTTGCTGATTTGCCTATTACCTGCAACTTCTCTAAGCTATCATTTCACGGCTCGCAGGCGTGAGCTGATATATCTCTGTCTTCCTACTGTAATATTTCCTTTTGATTGCTCGGGGTACGGTAGGACTATATGTGAGCCTGTTGGTATACTGGGGTCTGAGCTCTGCGTGCAACTTGTATTATTATCATTGTTACAAGCCCCTTGGCCAGACCAGCTAAAATGAAACGTTGTGTCTCAATCATACTGTTCAAGGATAATCTGTTAAATTCTCTGTTCCAATGCAGTCAAGAGTTTTCTCTCTCCTGTCTGAAATTGAGCTGCTCAATGCCGTGTATCTACTTATTCTCATTGTACGTGGCCACCAATATTTGTGACTGGGCCTAATTACTAGGTTGAATTTTGGCTACTTTGTTTGTACTTGTAAGCTTGTAAGCATATTTTGTGAACCCATTGTCTTCTTAATAAAAGCTAATTATT
>LQNS02278155.1:6226323-6248246 GCA_001587735.2 Parhyale hawaiensis
TCCCGCCGTAAGTTTATCACATCAACTGGGCCGCTGTCGGCCATGGCGTCGCTATATCATGCACGTAAATCAAATGCAGAAGCAGTAATCCTGGGAGCCCGGCCAAGGCCTCTCACCAGCAAGGCCCAGCATCCTGGCAAATTGATATGAAAGGCTTTCCGGCCTATTTAAGACGACCCTTGAGTTATGGCCGACTTTATGGCTATATCGACTGTTGCTGTCGTAAACATGAGGAGGTTGTGTAAATAACTGCAAATTTGTGATCATGAGGATAATATAAAGTAAAAGCGACGTCATGATCGTAAACGTACAGTCCAGGTAATGAAGTTATGGTAGTCACTGAGTAGTTCCATCAACTTATACTGTACAGGGTATTTCCATAAACTACAAATGCTTGAAGCATTTGGACATAAAGTCCCAAACGTTGTAAATCTTATATTATTTCTGCCTCCAACTGCACGTTTCGTTGCACTTTCATTTCCCCAACAACAGAAAGAAAATGTACTTTCTGACAGCTACCTGCCGCGAGGAAAGCGCGTGGACGCCTAGGCGACAGTACCGTGTTTGTCTGTAACGTCTGTTCGGCAATCAGTCAAGTTTGTGTCTTGTGGACTTTGGCTCAGTGCCTGTCACCCTCTGGTAGGGTGAAGTTGTGTTGTGCTTCTGGCTGTTTGTTTGTGGCAGGAGCCTAATATTAAGATCTTCTGTACTCAGTTATGTCTGAGTAATAAATTTGCCATGTGACGGGGGAATTTTTTTTATTTGTCTGAGAACTGTTGCTTAGCGGGTTAATTGCACCCTTATTATTCCTTCATAATCGTAACGGACGTTTTGGCTGCTGCAGAGGTCGCTTATCGAGTTCAGCTTCTTGGGCAGCCAAGAATTCTGTCAGAGCTGAATTTGTAGGCAGTGATATTTGCTAAAACAAACGTGTTTTATTTAATCACTGAAACACTGGTGAGTGATTTCAAATTCTCAAGTGATTTCTTTGGTAAAGATATCTTCATCTACGGTACCCTTACCTAGTCAGCAGGACGCTGGAAAGTTTTTCAGGTGAAAGGGTTACAGTAGAAAGTTTTTCAGTCCGTAGAGTTAAACCTCTGCTAGCCCATCTGTTCACACATTAAAGAGGTATCCGCTTACTGTCCGCATGATAAATATCAGCTAACTGTCTGAATATTAAATATCAGCTTACTGTCCGCATGATAAATATCAGCTAACTGTCTGAATATTAAATATCAGCTTACTGTCTGCATGATAAATATCAGCTAACTGTCTGAATATTAAATATCAGCTAACTGTCCTTATTTTAAACATTAGCTTACCGTTCGTATATCAAACAACTGCAGTTATAAGAACAAGAACAACACTATTTAAATATTTAAACTGTTAAGGGACTAACCCGAGTATTTCCTTCCGACAGTTGCTTGCTGTTTTTAGTTTATTGGTAGCAAGTTGATAAATATTTGGAAAAACAAAAAACCCTCAAGGGTCAAAATGAGATTTCTTTCAAAAAGGGCCTAGAACTTGGTGACAATTATACGAAAGGGTTAAAGCTGCGTCACCGATTGACAAAGTTCCGTCGAGATAAGCTAATCTTCTTAGATTTGCCTCGTCAGGCACTTCACTCGTTTGTTTCTCTACTTTGATCCAGTTTTAGGCATTAGTCACAAACCGGCTACTTAGGAAATAGCTTCAGACCGTTCTTGCCCTTTCAAGGGCAATCGGTGTGGGATTAAGGCTGGAACTTGATCTAAAACGGCGGAGCAAATGCTCATCGCTGAAATCCCTGACAAGTTAAAGTTAATGAGATCATCTTGTCTCTTTGGGAGAGTCTCAATTAATACATGACGCCTAGTATAAGATTCTGCAAAACTGTCACCACTTATGGGTCAAGAGAATACTGACAATTAAAAAAAAGGAATTTTTCACTCTCTTATATACTTTTTCCCCATAAATTAATTAGATTACTTTTTCTTACATACTATACAGAATAGAACCGCAGTGACTACGAGTTAAATTTTCAGTTCACGATAGTTTCGTCTCAGTGCAGCTTAATGTAATGTTAATAATATATCGCAGTGTAGTTACGTTATACCCGCCAGTTATATTCAACTGGAAATAGTTGGTTCCTCATATAGTTATTCTACAATCGTATCTCATTAATAGTACTATGCCTTACATAGAGTGTACGGGCTTGGAAAGTATTTGCATCTAGGGTCGTATCTGTACCAGCGTATTGTACGGATCGTATTTGTACCCCTTTTGGTGTTCCATGGTACAGGACTGATACATGTACGGACAGGATACATTTTCTTATTAGTCCTGATGCAGTACAGTTCTGAACACTGTTTTACGTGTTGTTATGCAACAAACGTTAACAACCACTGCTACTTTCCGTTTACTACGATCACTAAGGCTCTAACAGAGTAACGATTGCACTAGCGGATTATGTGCTAGCAGTTGTTGCCTCGCTTAGTTACTGATAAACAACTATTTTTCATTATTACAGTTATGCTCTAGTGGAGACCACGGCTGCAGTCAACCACGGATTATCCATGCTATGGGGTCATAGACGGAAGACTAACATGAAAACTGCATGCACCGCCTAACAGTGAGGTGAGTGTCTTCAGTAGACTATTATGTAGTTAGAGAAATACTGGCATTGCATTTCCCAATACCAAGATTTTTCTCTCTGGCTTGGAATAGAACGCAAGACTTTAAGACTACGAGCGAAACTGCACCCCTCATCACTGCGCTATCGGGCGATGCAATACATTAATGATGGCGCTAGCAATTCTTTTTCTTTCCTGTGTTATTGCCTCGACTGGAGGCTCCCGTCTATGCAATAAGCGAGCTATCGCACAAATGACAGCCCTTCCTCCTCTTTCAAGAGCTGTCGATTGCATGCGTGCGACTACCTGCAGTGTCAACATTGTGCCTTCTTTGATAATATCTGCCGATATCGCTGGGTTGTTGCCCCAGCCAATCCAATCGGCACGTATTTGGGTCTACCAAGACTTGTTGTCAGTGCGAGAGTTGGAGCTTTCTTGCCGAGTGCAGCCAGTCGTAATCTGTAAAGAAATGAACTGCTGGCTGTCAACACGAGTTTTCAGCGAGTGTAAGCAACGAGTGTTGCCCTAAAAATTCTGGAAATATAGGTAGCTTTTTTCATCAGAGAAAGGGTTTGAGAGTATAGGCAGGGTTATTCATCAAAGAAAGCTACTGAAAGTACAGGCAGCGTTTGTCATTAGAGAAAGTTACTGAGAATATAAGTAGAATTTGTCATCGAAGAGTTACTGAGAGTATAAGCAGCGTTCTTCATCACAGAAAGCTAGCATAAATTTAATGTAAACAGCGTTTGTCACAGCGAAAGTTACTGAGAATATAAGTAGTTTTTTCACCAGAAAATATTTTTATTATATTGGCCACACATCTGAATCTCATTGAATGTATCGTTAGCCGTCAATAGGACTTTTCTAGGATTAAGTAGCGTTTAGTACCAGAGAAATATTTTGAATTCATGTGAGATGCTTTTTATAGCATAATTATTGACGTCAATTGTACTTGTCAGGTAAGGTATCTGGGTATAATTGGAAGCAGATTGTAGAGAGGTTTTCACAGAAAAACACTTTTCTGTTCTTATAAGTGAAATTCTCTGTAAAATGAACCAACGTTTGCTGGAATGGAAGGGTTCTGATAATATCCACTCCTGTCATACTAGAAATTCTCGGAAAAGAATTGAATCTCCTGCTGTACAGAAGTATTGCATTTACTATCAGTCGTGATTGCCACTAATTGATTATTTTTATCAAATATTTTTCATAACCGTGTGGGTGTTAAAAGTTGATAAGAATACCGAAGCGTTTTTAGAACATGTAAATGATGAGAACACAAACTCTTTATGAGAACAATTTTAAGAGTGGTAAAATTTTACGGAGATCAACGGAACATTTCTCAAATTGCGATTATTAAAAGGTTCTGAGAGGATTAACACAATGAGAATATTGAAACGATGATTAGAACATGAAGACGATACTGGGAATATTTTACAATTTTTCAGAACATTAAAATGATTAAAAATAAATTTTATCGTAGATCAGAGAATTAAAATACTTTTGAAACTATTGAGACATTGCTGAGAGCATTAATAGGATTTTGAAAATAGTAAAACGTTTCCGAAAGCTTCAAAACTAATCTGAGCGTATTAAAGCAGTTATGAGAGCCCAGAAATCATTCCTGAATATTAAAACGTTCTAATATTATTGAAGCAACCCTGAGAATATCAAAGTAATGGCTTCAACTGAACTCTACTTTTACAACGCCGTGGCATGAAACAGACTTTTGAAGTCCCAAGCTTGACAAAGCAAAATTTTCGCTGCTAAAGTATTCCAACAATCCCAATAGCCACTAAAATTGTATGGCATAGGAAAAAGTGGCTGTCGTCCGTAGCACAGAATGGAAGCGAGGTGCCAGGTGTGTCTGTTGAACAAAGCGTCGGACGCACGAGCGGCGGAGCTTGTTAGTCGTGATCTATGACCCCACAGCCAAAAACTCTTTGCTACAACTGTAGTGTATGGCAGAGAAAGCATTTGGAAAAGGAAGGCCTCGAGCACTACGTATTCATCACTATAGATCCCCAATTGAGCATCCACCAAAACAGTATAATAAAGACAAATGGGACCTGGTACAGTGTGTCGCCTTCTTGATAGGTTTAGGTTAGAATAGGTTAGCTATGAATAGGTTAGGACAAGTTTGGTTCAGTAAAAATAGATGCGTAGCCTAGCTTATGGGCACACATATGTCTGTGTTATACCTCCATCTCAGGTACTTGGCTGGCATAGACAAATAAGTATTTTTCACAGATTTATTTATAAAATATCTGCCAATGGTTGGTAAAAAATAATAATATGACCTTTAATGAAACAAAATTCGAACTGCTAAGATACGGAAAAATCAACCACTCTTTGAATCCACGCAGTGTACCACCAGCGATGGGCATGAAATTTAGAGAAAAACAGCTTTAAGAGACCTCGGAGTGAGAATGCAAGACGAAGCTATGTTTGAAGAACATATTGCTAGAGTTATCGCTGTGACAAAAAGATGGAGTGGATGGGTTTTACAAACTTTTTCGTCACGCGAAGTAGATGTAATGCTCACACTATGGAAGCAATTAATTTTTCCGAAAATAGAATACTGTTCTCCACTTTGGATGCCGAGTACAAGAACAACGTTACCTGGACTTCTTCCGTCGACCCTCAAGGTACTCAAGGCAGGTATACATATTATATATCTGCTAAAAAGTATGCATGCGATTTAAATTTCTTTAAGCTGAATTACTTTCAAAGTTAGTATTCATGAGCTGTGCTTAAGAAATTAAAATTTCAGGGAAGCTGAAAAATTTTATGCTTGGAGCTCGCCTAAAAAAGCGCATGTTGGCTACTCCTGAGGTACGGAAAAAGTTTTCACCCAATTACTCAAAGCATCTCACTGTTATTCTTGTAAAATTGAATATGGCTATATCTGCTTATTGGCTATATGGGCAGGAAAGCTGTAGCGCTGCTGGTGCTACTTCTTTGCTTCATTTCTCACAGTCTGGCACACTAGTTTTGACAAGAGTCGAGTAGACTAGTTTTCTTGACAGTCGACTACACTAGTTTCTAAGAGAATGGCCACACTATACATAGTTTCCGGGAGAGTCTGTGACCCACAAAAAAGTTAACTGCTTCCATGCATAAAAAAAGTCGTATCTATCCTACCAGCAGCATGTGAAATAATATTGAGTGTAATGAAAAAATCGTGTCCAATTTTCTGCACAAGTGATAAATCAGTGAAACTTCCAATCTTATAATAACTAGCAGCCACAAACACTCCTTGCTCTTTCGTTCACTGTATAATGGAGGGTGATTTCGTGATGAAATCTATCACTGGGGCCTGTGAAAATCACAGAAATAACTTTGGTGCAGAAAATTTGACACTATTTTTTTATTACACACAATCTTATATCACTTGCAGCTGGGAGGATAGATACGAGTTTAATGAATGGAAACGGTTAACTATTCTGTGCGTCGCCCTGTATATACGCTTGTCGAGTGTACCATTTTCATGACAGTCGGGTGCGCTGGTTTTCGTAAGAATGACAGTTTGTCGAAACATGAGCAATTCGTCCCAGCTGCCCACATAAAAATACACTTTTTAAAGAAAGATACTCTTTCATGATACTCAGTATTGATTTGATGTATATGAGACACAATTATTGATTCCAGCTTCAGGTACATTTCAGATTCTACTGCTTTCTGTAAACTGACCGTATAGTAATGGAGTTATTGACTGTTATAAGCAAGATGGCATTGTCACAACAGACAGTTGATTCCTTAGCCACGTGTTATATATTTCCGAAGTGCTATACAGCTCAGCTTCACTTTTGTTATATAATTTTTTCCGGCAGTTTCGACGCACCTATCTGTTGACGAGAGTGTGGTTTTCCACGCCTAAATTTTAATTGTACTCGCACGTAAACCAGCCATGGTTTGGACTAACTGTAGATAAGCTCCTCATCCATACTTTGAAAATTTTGCCGAGCTGGCGTTTTGAAAGTTTATACTCTTGGGTGTCTATAAAAAAGTTTGCATTTTCCATTGGCTGCTGTTGCAATTTTATTACCTCCGCCAAGGAGGTTATGTTTATGTCGTGTTTGTCTGTCTGTTTGTTTGTCTGTCTATTTGTCTGTCTGTCTGTCACCAAGATTACTCAAAAAGTTATGAACCGATTTAGATGAAATTTACAGGGATTGTTAGGTAAGTTAGGAAAAACAGATGATTAACTTTTGGTGAAGATATGTCCACCCGTTTCTTTGTTTGTTTGTCTGCGTCATTTTTCTTGATGCTATAACTCAAAAAGTTATTGATGGATGTTGATGAAATTAACGTGAGTTGTTAGGTATATAACAAAAAGTAGATGACCTAATTTTGGTAATGGTTCGTTTGTTCGTTCGTTTGTTTGTCACAGTTTTTAATTTTTTGCTTGTTAGCACAATAACTAAAAAAAATGATGAATGGATCTTTATGAAATTTATAGGAGTTGATAGTAATTGTAAAAGACATAAATGATCAAATTTTGGTGCAGATCGGTTGGTTCGTTTGTATGCTTGACTCATATTTGTCATAACGTTTGTTAACAGTATAACTCAAAAAGTTAAAAACGGATCTTCAAAAAAATTAAATAAGCTGTCATTAATATAAAAAGGCACAAATGATTAGATTTTCGAGTTTATGCAAAGAAAATTATGGCTTCAGAGCCAATTTGAATTTTTGCTACCATTGGCTCACTTGGCGGAGGTATGCGCTCTCAGAGTGCTCTAGTTATAGTTACATTCGCCTAGTTACCTCCGCCTAGGAGGTTATGTTTTCGTCGTGTTTGTCTGTCAGTCTGTTTGGCTGTTTGTCTGTCTGACTGTCTGTCTGTCGAAAAGGTAACTCAAACAGTTATGAACCGATTTGGACGAAATTTACAGGGATTATTAGGTATGTTAGGAGAAACATATGATTAACTTTTGGTGAAGATATGTCCAGCCGCTTGTTTGTTTGTTTGTCTGCCTCATTATTTTCAATGCCATAACTCAAAAAACTATGGATGGATTTTTATGTTATTAACATTGTGTTTTTAGGTATATAACAAAGAGTTTATGACCAAATTTTGGTTATCACCTGTTGTTCATTCGTCAGTTTGTCACTGTTATTGATTTTATGCTTGTTAGCACAATAACTCAAAAAATAATGAATGGACCTTTATGAAATTCATAGGGGTTGTTATTGATGTTAAAAGACATAAATAATTAAATTTTGGTGCAGATCGGTTGGTTCGTTTGTATGTTTGACTCATGTTTGTCATAACGTTTGTTAGCAGTGTAATTCAAAAATTTATTAACAGATATTCAAGAAAGTTGCACAAGCTGTTATTACTACTAAGAGGCACAAATGATCAGATTTTGGAGATTATACAAAGAAAATTATGGTTTCAGAGCCAATTTTAATTTTTTGCTACCGTTGCCTCGCATGGCGGAGGTATGCGCTCTTAGAGTGCTCTAGTTAGAAGTACGAAATGGATATCATTTGAAAGAGTAAATTCTAAAGTAGTTTTGCTTCAGTATATAAGATACATTCCCATCCCATTTAGTATGGCGCTCTTAACTTTAAAGTTATTTCATGATTTTCCCTCAAAGTGCAGCTAAGTTTGGAGCAAAGAATTTTCATAGTGGAGTCATTTGTAACTCAAAAATCTGAAGTCATTATTCGTCGGTCATTTCAGCGAAAAGAGACTACAAAAATGGAAAGAAAAAGGCACTAGTTACAATTTGAATTATGGGAATTTGGGACGTCCAAGAACAGAAAAATCACAGAAAGCAACATTGATGCTGTACGTCTAAACATTATGACTGACCCGTGTCAAAAATTAACGAATAAATTGCACAATAGTTGAGCCATGTCATTTCCATTCGACGGTTGCTGGAATCCATGGAGTTGCCGTTTTGTTCGACCTTATAATAAATCCCGCTAGAACATTGTTCTAGAAAGAACGCATACTTCGGAAACAGCGGAAGTATGTTCGGCACTCTGCCATTGTCCGTGCTTCTGGGAGGACGTCTGTGCCGTACCTATTACCTTCGGTACGTAGCTGTGGGAGCGTTTACGCGACATTTTGATTTCGTCTACACCAGTGCTGGCATGGAGAGTCACCACTAATTTCTAAGAAGCGGGGTACCCCAGGGAGCGTCGGAGGTTTCAGCTGGCCACCGTTCAACACTAGTGGCTTCATCCTACAGACAGAGCAGTAAGTCGGGGCAGGGGACGCTTAATGCTATTCCTACGGGTTGCCAGCGACTACTCTAGGGTGACATGGCTTAACTCAGTTCCGAGCTAAATAAATAATAAAGGTGTGGGCAAGCTACGGATGTGAAATTAAAGTATTGAAGCAGTTTGTGTTTTCCGGGGTGTAAACAATTGGTGCCCTTCCGGCGTGTGAACAAATTGCGCTCCTTGCGGCATTTAATTCTATATTGCGCCCTTGGCGGCTTTAATTTTATATTGCGCCCTTGGTTGCATTAGTCTATATTGCGCCCTTTGCGGCCTTAGTTTTATATTGCGCCCTTGGTTGCCTTAATTCTCTATTGCGCCCTTAGTGGCATTAATTCTATATTGAGCCCTTGGTTCCATTAGTCTATATTGCGCCCTTTGCGGCCTTATTCTATATTGCACCCTTTGCGGCCTTATTCTATATTGCACCCTATGCGGCCTTATTCTATATTGCACCCTATGCAGCTTTATTATATATTATGCCCTTTGCGGCCTTCATTCTATCTTGCACCATTTGCGGCCGTAACTTGCTAAGTAATTATACTATTACTATAGAGTCCAATATTGATAATTTTATACTCTCAAAAGCAATTTCGTAGTCTTATAATTTTCCATTCCTAGGTCTCTTGCTGAGCAGCGTCTTGCACCATCGCGAGGCCTCACTCCCGACTCATCGGCGGTTGAGCTTCCGCGAAAGAAAATTGCGACCTGTGAAACCACTTCGTCTACCGACCCAACGAGCAGTCAGACTCCTTTTCGCTAAACTAAAATATCAACAATAAAGAAACTGAAATTAGGTTTGAGAAGTGGTTTGATTTCAACCTCAGCCCGTTGTAAGATTATTTGCTAACCCGAATATTTCCGTTAGAAACTGTCTGATGTTACCCAATTGAGCAAAGCAACTTCTCAGCGCATTGGTCGAAAAGACCTTCAGCTAAAACCGTATAAATTGCAATGCCATCAAGAGATTTCGGGCATTGACAGTGATCGGCGTCTATTGTTTTGTAACAAGATAAATGATACGGTCATAAATAATGAGCTATCTTTGACAAACGTTATTTTTAGCAATGAGTGTCACATTTACTTGAAAGGAACGCCAAACAGATAAAATTTTCCTTATTGGTCACCAACCAAACCTGTCACGTTCACGGAAAAACCTCTTCACTCTCCCAAAGTAACAGTATGGTGTGGACTAAGCGGCAACAGGATATATGCCCTTACTTCTTCGAAGATCCCAATACCATGGAAGCACAGTCAGTAAGCAGAATGACTTATTTGGATATGCTGAAAGAAACTTTTCATGATGATACACATCCAGATGAATGGTTTCAACAACAACAGTCCATACTGCTGGTGACGTTATGGCTTGGTAAAGCGAAAGATTCCCTCGATGGCTAATTTTCCACACCTCGGAGTGTCAGTGGCCCCCTAGATCTCCCACTTTGATTTTTATTTATGGGGTTTCGTCAAGGAGAGAGTATTTCATTCTCGTCCAGCAAACATTCATGAGCTAAAATCTGTTGTTAAAGACTTAATTCGATCCATCGATGCCAATACAGTTCAACGGGTTGTCCATCGCATCAATAAGTGCATCATGGCTAATAGGAGCACTTTGAGGGATAAACTTAACATAGAATAAAATTATAGGATCTATTCTTTTGTTTGATGTGTGTTTCACTATTCTAGCTCCAATAGTATTGAAAAGGCGGCCAATTAAAAATGTAACAATTTTTATTAGACATCCGGTAGCACATTGACTACACTCGACGGTAAATGTAAATACGGCGGATAGAAATGAGACTTGAGGAAAATGCTTTCTAATCAAAACATATAGGAACCTTAAGCAAAACTGTTCACTGTGATATTAGGGAATATGTTTTTCAGCAAAGATACAAATTCACAATTATTGCTCAATTGTAGGTGACAGTCGTTGAATTTCAAGAAACGAACATTACTAAAATAGATCGAAACCAAGTTTGAATTTTAGCGATGACGTATGTTGAGGAATGTAGTTTTTTTCACTAATAAGGGTGTTTCCTGTGTCACCAATAACGGGAAATGTTTTCTGTTTGAGGTCACTGTGTTACAACGTGAATGTCTCGTGGCGTAAGACCATCACCCGCGGTGGGAGCAAATTCAACGAAGTCATTTTTGATGGCCAGTTAATCCTAGTCTCTCGTATGGATGCTGTGTCCAATAAGACTGGCGCTGGGCTCATCTGCGCTCTTCATAATAACATAGGAAAAAGTGGGAGGCCTTGTGGCGCGAGGCAATCTGCCGCGGTGGAGGCAAATACGATCCAATGGAGGAAAATTCAACGCCGTTATTTTTATGGCCAGCATCCCGATCAAAGAACCGTACCCAGTGTAGATCCAGTTAGGTGGTTAGAGGGATGTTTTTAATACTAGTAACGAGTTGAGGAAGCTGGTGAATAACCCACCTGTCTGTTCATATGTTGATATATATTTGTTTATGAGTTATTTATTAATAGGGTTAAATTAAACTTAGTTGTTAGGCTGATATATTAGAGCAGACAAGCTAATCTTCTCATAACCCATACCAATATATTTCTGTAAATACAAATATCTACTATATAATAATTCACGTCGTGTTTTTATTTATTTATTTATTTATATACTTATATCTTTCCTGTCACGCTATATGGGAATAAGATAGGAGAAAATTCAGATTTCAAAATGTAAAAAAAAAGTGGGGTACCTTGCAATTTTTTTTCGGCGAAAAAAAAGTGGAGTACATTGCAATCTTTTTCTTCAGTATTAGATAGGGGAAAAATACAACTAATAAGATAGGGGAAAAATACAACTAATAAGATAGGAGAAAATTCAGATTTCAAAAGGCGAAAAAAAAAGTTGAGTACCTTGGAATCTTTTTCTTCAGTATTAGATAGGGCTAACTTACTGCCGTCATTTATCGCACACGTGCACCAGTCATTTAATAACCCAATATGCCGTCATTTACAATGACGGCTCGGGACACTAGTATATATATATTTCAACGAAAACATTATAACCTCTCTCACTTCGTTCGCGGGTGATTTTCAGAAAAGATTTGAAAGAAGTTTTACCAGTCAGCCCTAATACCTATTTTATAGGAGTGGATCGTAAAGTATTTCAAAATATTAAAAAAAAACTATACATACATCAATGACTTAAAGANGGCCAGCTAGGGCTAGTTTCTTGGCATGGGTCACATCTAGGTCAATCCACCAATCTCCCTACAAAAATTATGATCATTGCTCAACTCCTTCGACCACTTATTGGGTGGACAGACAAGTATACAACTATATATAAACAAATACAGTTTATTAATAGGGTTAAATTAAACTTAGTTGTTAGGCTGATATATTTGAGCAGACAAGCTAATCTTCTCATAACCCATACAAATATATTTCTATAAATACAAATATATATATATATATTTCAACGAAAACATTATCACCTCTCTCACTTCGTTCGCGGGTGATTTTCAGAAAAGATTTGAAAGAAGTTTTACCAGTCAGCCCTAATACCTATTTTATAGGAGTGGATCGTAAAGTATTTCAAAATATTAAAAAAAAACTATACATACATCAATGACTTAAAGAGAGTACCAGCAAGTACAACTAAAGACATTTAGTTGTTAATCTTTAGTGTTCAATATTGTTTAGTCTAAGTTGGCATCATGCCTTCATAATAAGTTCGGTTCACACGTTTGGCATTTGCCCTACTCTCATAACTCAAATCATGCGGATACATCAACATGTCCTTGCGAAGAGCACTGTGGGTGCGCGCAAAAATATTTGTTCACAAGTTCACCAAGCTTGGCAAGTGACACTATGTAGTAAAGTATCAGTATTGTTTTGAAATTTGAAATGAATGAGAGCTCAGAAAGTTATGCACTTCTCTAATGTTTAAATTGATGAAGCTACGCACAGGAGCGCAATGCAAGATAAACATATAGGGCCAAGGAGTAACGTATGAACCTACCTCAATTATAATGAAGTAACTGTGCAATTTATGTACTGTATAATGTCCAGGAGCTCCATTACACGCGCTTAAGATGATTGAAATGTATGACTCCATCAGCAGAAATGAGCTCAGCGTAGTCCTATGTAATAAAATCATCTACTGATTAGAAATTACGAGATGTCTCCTTACGTAAATTGTGCCTAATGCTTCTTTTTATCTTGAATTATATGTGATCTTCTCCATTACCAAGTTCATTTCATCCCGCTCTGGAGATTGACGGCTTAGCTGATGAACTAAGTTTTACAGTTCATGAGATATTTTTTCCTTTAGGAAGTTCAATTCTGCTCCGTGCTTGGTAGTGTTGGTTCAGTTGACGCATGGGTCATTTTTTCGTCTATTGTCAGCTATCTAATCTAATTTATAGTTGTTTAATTCTTTGCCTTTCGGAAGTTTAATTTTATTCCAGTCTTACCTGTGTCTCTTTAGCTGACGACTATAAATTCTATATTTGATGTATTTTTTCCTGTTAGAAAATTAGATTTGATATTTTCTTGGCGTCAATATTGACTGTAAGTTTCATGGTCTGACAGGTATATTACCATGAATATACGCGGCGAGCAAGTATGTCTTCATTAGATACATTTTTTTTACCATTGTGCAAGTCTATATCTTTATTAATCAGAGCCCTCATGAGATCATACTTGTTTAACATTTTGTATGAAACTAGATGTAATTTTATACACGTAATTATTTCTGTAAAATTGCATCACGTTTTAACCCAAACACACATAACTCTGCCTTTATCTCCTTTATTGTGTTCTCAGTACATGCAAAACGATTAAAGCACAATGAGTACGACAATCATACTGAAAATGAGGCAATCACAAACGAGACGATATGCAAATTGAGAACATGCCTCGTAAAGGTGATATGCTCACTTATAAGGCACCAGCTTTAAAATTCATACAGGCCATATTAATACATAAAATATATTCCTATTAATCGGAGAGCTACTTTTGAACATATTTTGATTATTACACTTAAATTGTGGTAGCCAAATCAATGGGAAACACCTAACTTCAGCTGTAGCTCTGCTAATAATAAAACTACTAATACAACCAAAGGCGATCGTTTCAAATGGTAAATTGTTAAAATTAGAAATTGATAGCAAATGTGACACCCTAAAAGTCCACAACGTGTCTCAGAAAAGTGATGGTCACGAATGTCCTATTCGTGCACTTGATAATCTCTCATTGAATCGAAATGCTACCTTCGTAAAAGAATCAAAACAATGTAAAACACCTAACTTAACTGTAACGCAGCGCCTAGCATTAAACTAATGCAATTATTTAGAATCAGTGGAAATGGTAAATAGGAAGATCAAAGAATCGGGAATAAAATATATATTGCACCTGAACTGGATAAAACAAATCAACTACAGGTTATTGATCCCTCATTTAATTCTGTCCAGAAATAAGATCTTTGTACTTTAATTTGAACTCATTGTCAGTTATTGGCTGTGTTAGTCTGTCTGGTACAGAATTAAAACAACGAACGCTCTGAAAAATAACCAAACGTTCCTGCAGTTCTAGCCTTGCCCGAGGTATATTTAGCCTCCGCACTCATCATAGTTGTGATTAGGTACTAACTAACTATAATATTCATCAAATATATCTGTGTCTCGAAATTGTGCAGTACGTCGGAATTTCAATAAAAATAGTTATAGACCTCATCAAATTCCAACTGAAGCAGCTTTTCATGCATCGAATCGACAGAAACTTCAGGATCATGTTGTTGTTTCGCTTTTCATTAAGTCTTACTCTAAGAACATTATTAGCGGCTACTCTCAGTCGTCTCAGTAAGTTGGCAGAGGCGCCACGTCACAAAATGATCTTTTGTATCAGATGGGAGGACAGGAGCGCATAGTACAATAATACAAGAGTAGTGTATAAGGTAGCGAGATACCGTCTCGTGACCTTTCACCCTCGCGACCTTGCGCGTGACCGGTTTAGGACGGCCAATGCACTCTCGGTGTAGCGGGGGTTCGGGGCGCGCGAACCGAAAGTGGGCGGGGCCTGGGAAACAGGAAGCAGGCGGGGTCCAGAGGTCAAAGGTCAAAGGTCACGAGACGGTATCTCGCTACCTTATACACTACTTACAAGGGGCTTCCTAGAAAAGTATTTGCTAGACGCATACATTGCACCTTTAGCTTTTGCATTCTGTAAACCTAATGCCCAGGGCCACATTGTGCATCCGCATGCACAACTTGATGCGAAGATGCACAGCTCGCACATCGTTCATGCTACCGTATCTATGCTACCGACTTTAAATTTGCATCGGAACGAAGTGTGAGATGCATATCCACTTGTCAAGTTGCGCGCAAGGTTGTTTAGTTTGTTTCCGGCTTTAGACGAACGCCTATTGATGTAAATCTCTGCATTAATAAATCAAATTCATGTTTTGTGAAGGTTTTAATGGGAGTCTAACGTTTTAAATTCGGGCATGCTTTATTTTGAACGAACGTTTTTATTTTGAGTTTAAAACGTTTGATTTGGGAAATCTTTATCTTATTCCGTTGCTAAGTGAAAGGACATTCTGTTTATTAATATAACGTCTTTACTAGAAACGCAATAACGAAACTCAATTAGGGAATGAGACGTTCTACGTGGAAAATCTAATATGATGAATTATACAGGGTATCTTTTGCACAGTTAATTCAATTATGATCATTTTCACGCTTAATAACTTCTATAAGGAAAATTTTACACGGTAAATTCCCAATGATAAATTCTAGATAATTAAGTGAACTTGAAAGTTATGCGCATTAAATTCTACATGATGACTTATTAAGACAAGCTCTACATGATAAATTTCCTGCATGAATACTTGGAAGTGCAGTCTGCATGAAAGTTGCAATCATAAAAAATATTGCTGAGTTAAATATTAATATTCTATTTTGCCAAAAGCTTCCATAGATTTATTCACAAACATAAAATTCTCCAGCAACGAATTACTGAGATTAAGTAAAGGACTGCAAATTTTAAATACGTTTTGTATGAAATGCCTAAAAATTAGCACAATGAAGCATTGACTGCTCGCCACCACATGGTTTTTTGAACAATCGAAGCTACGTTTCTTCTACTCCACTATGAGTGCATGTAGTCAGGCATGTAATTCTTTCTAGTGATGTTCTTGTATCTTGAATTAAAGTAATGAAGTTCACCTGTCAAGATACCTTTATCATTCGTCACGTTTTGAATATTATGGTAAATGAAGTTGTTGAACAACCCTGTTACTTTCATAGGGACGGAAATTGTGCTGAACGACGGAATGAAATTGAACAGTCTTGGTACGCTAATAATTCTTTAAAATTTGAATTTCAAAGACAGTGTAAGAAGTTAAATGGTCTGTCACATTCATCATATAGTGCATGTTCAATGATAGCGAATGACTTTGAACAACACTAGCACGGTCGTAATATCTTCACTTTTATATTATTAGCAAAAGCAGTGAANAAGTTGAATGGTCTGTCACATTCATCATATAGTGCATGTTCAATGATAGCGAATGACTTTGAACAACACTAGCACGGTCGTAATATCTTCACTTTTATATTATTAGCAAAAGCAGTGAACAACTCCGTCAGTTTCATGACAAATTACTTCAAGTCGCACAGCTGTCAAACTTTCGGCCAAAAATGTTCACTGACTTCATTAGTAGCTCCAAAACGATTGATTTCACTGAAGCTGCGAAGAGAGTAACCAAATTTCAGGGATTTCGCGGAAAGTTAAAAGAAGAAGCCCTGAAGCAAGCGGTGTCCCTATTCTGCAGACTCGCAGACTCACAAATATCCCGCGGACATAGTAGCGACGGGGGGTCTTTGTTGGACGAATTACTTAGTTAAGGTGGCCGATTCAGGAAACCTCTGTCCTGAAAGACCCTGCTATTTTTTCTTAAAGCAAAATAGTTTTTATTTTTCAGCTATTTCGAATAGTGTAAGCCAGGCCACCAAATGAAATCGAAGGTAGTCGAATTTTTTGGAACTGATAGGCGGTGGAAGTATAGTCGTAATTAAATATATATATATATATACATATATTGATTTTAAGTCATTGCTAGTATTGACTGATAAACAATTCTCTAAAATAGGATACAGAATAATTCTTTCAGTATCATTATTTAAAATTCTATATAGTGTTGACTGGTAAACTATTCTCTAAAATAGGATATAGAATAATACTTTCAGTATAATTATTTAAAATTCATACGTCACTTCTGAAGAAGTATGCTACCAAGGCATTCTCCATAAGATAAATGAACAAAGTACATACCTACATACCTTGGAAACTAAATGCACAAGTGTCATTGCGATCAGCTATGCCGACAAGATCTTGTACAAAACGAAAAACAATTACCGTAAAAGGGCTGATGGTTCAGTCAATATCTTCATTTACAGTATCAAATTTTTTAAACAATATTATAAATGCATTATGTTATACCATTCAAAAAAATAAACAGCAAAGATACATGCAAAATAATGTATTCCAGTAGCCTAGCACATACTTTTAGAGCTGATTAGGAACATCAAGATATTACGATATTCTAATGACAACAATAAACTGGGCAGATACAGTGCTTAATATTTTGTTGTTTGTACGGAATAGTAGATTTTTCTAAGCTGTTGAAAAAGACGTACGCAACAGATCCGGCGAACTTAAATAATGGGAAGAGCTATTAAAGTTCTCAACACAGTTATTCACTATTCTATAAACTGCTCTCAGTGTTTAGTATGTAGAGGCCCGGGCAGCATTAGTTTGAAAGTATAACATCTAAAAAAAAACTTATGTGTTGTTGCAAGGGAATAAATAAAATCCCAGTAAAAATTGTAATAAAAGATAAGTTATTAAATGACATTAAAGCTTATTATTGTGTAATACACTAACTGTCCCTTTGTTTCTGTCGCCTAAGCGTTAACACGTAGTGCGTAGTGCCACAATATAGATATGTAGAGGCATAACTATTTTTTCCAGTTTTATGGAGGTTTCTTTGCCAATTTGTGCTTGTTTTAGATATTGCGCTAGATTACAATACCAAAACCCCAAGATTGACACAACATATTCACAAAACTCTATTTGAGTCCCTGTCACTGATTGATATTGAAATTCCATTTCTAAACTAAATGCAATATTTAGAGCCTTTACCGGAGACTGTTTTAGAGTCTACAAATAACAAAATGGGAGGTAACATCATAGGTAGTCCTCGAGATGTGTCAGAGATCGGTTAGTGGAATAAGGATCTATTTCAAGGACAGAATATAAATCAAGTCAGCGGGATTATACCCAAAGCGTTCGCTGTAATGTTTGAGAAAGAATCCGGAAAGATTGAGAAAATACAAAGGTATGAGAAGGTACTGTTTTTCCCTTTTTTGTTTTACCACTGCTCTAATAGCTTTCAACAATCACTACAAATTTAAACCTTTTGGACTCGTTTAAACTACACCTGTATAACAGTTAAACATATTTCAGAACTACTTAAAGAGTTATGCAAACGGTTGAACTGTTAACTGTTCATGACAAACTTCTGTTAATATATTAAAGAGCTTGGTATCGCATTAATACTTCAATAAAGCGATCAAATAATATTTTAAAGTTTGCAATCCAACTGAGCATTGGTAGTACTACACACCACAGCTGTTATACTGCTAACAGTTAAAAAAAAAACGTTTTGCATAACTGCTGAAGAAGTTCTGCAAATTGATTAAATGTTATACAGGTGTGGTTTAAATGGGTGCAAAATGTTTAAATTTGTGGTGATTGTTTGAAGCCATTAGAGCATTTTTAAAACGCAAGCGGGTAAAATAGTATTTTAAATAAAACGCATACTTCAAGTTCATCACAAGTATTATAATAAACGCTAGATTTTTTCGAGCAATTAGAAACGCACGTGGTGTCACAGCCTACCCTGGCCATGAGATTACGGTCGATGCTGACAATATATTCAGTGTAAATAAAACAGTCTCTATGTTCGTCAGCCAGGGGAGACGATACTTCTTACTGAATTCCCTTAAATGGTCTCTATTATCGATGTCATGCCGCAGATCAGCTGGAGTTCCACTAAATCATTCACCAAGTCGGTCTCGCATCTGATGCTGCCATTTTCAGGCTTCACGCCTACGTCGTCCAGCAGGCGACAGATGAACTCTACGGAGTTCAATTATTCTCAGCGGAACACCAAAACTCGGGGCGAACACGGCCGGGATGAACGGCCCTCAGAGGCTGCGGGCGCGATCGATTGCTCGAATTTTACCCCCGGAGCTTTTTAATGTCTTCGGGTCTGGGCGACTGGGCTGGGCTCTGGTCTAATGAAGGGTCTGTTAGCTCTGGACGACTGTACCGCTGACTGTAGGGGCTGGATGACTGCACGGTTCACGATGCAAGACAGCGCTGGACTGCGGCACAGGTGCTGATGCAAGACCACACAATATGGCACTCTTTATACTATCAGGGATGGTGGAGCTGCAAGCAGTTTCTTGCAAAAATGAATGAAAAGTTTCGTAAACATCGTAGCCTCAATATTTTAATTTGTTTCTTCCTGTTTCGTTTAACTTTTACCTACACAACTTTTGAAATACGTCCAGCGTCAGCATTCATTTTACTGGGTGCAACATTTACAAAGAAAGTTAAAGTAAAATATCTTAATACAGTATATCTATATATAAGTGCACCTCGTCTACCTAAAATTTCAAAAGGGATTTGACACAGTCCCCCTTAACGGTTAATGTAAAAATCATAAGTCCACAGCATCCAGGGCGACTATTCACGCTGGATCCGAGCATGGCTCACTGGTCGGCAGCAGCGAGTAAAGCTGCAAGGAGAGACGAGCGACTGGACTCCTGTCTCATCTGTTGTTTCACAGAGTAGCGTTCTTGGCCCACTTCTGTTCATAATTTATAGTAATGATCTTGATTTTAGCGGATAACCAACAGAAACATTCAAGGTCTTGAATAGCTTCAACGACATGCCTACAAGGGGCTTCTTGTTTATCGCCTCAGAAACAACGGCCAAAACTTCAAACATAAAAACCAAAGAACTACTGTAGCCTGCCGTTTTTTTCCTATTTCAAAATGAACATTTGGAATAGACTTTTCTCTGAAGCTGTCGGCGTAGTGAAAGTCCACTCATTGAAAAATCGCCGTGATAAACATTGGGAGTAACACACTCTGCAAACTACAAAACTCCTCCTCGACTCACAAATTTTTATTGGACAAATCTTTAGAAGCAACCACAATCCCTTACTTTTCGTGCAATAACAACTCTAGTGCCTCCAAGTCCCCGTGGATGAGCAGCAATTAATTGTACTAGTACGATCAACGCCTTGGCACAAGTTTGTGTTTTTTTTTCTTTTCATCCTCAGAGGTATAAATGATTTGACGTTATAACAATAGAGGGCCGGAGCGTAAGTCCCGGCTGCTCTCTGGGAATAGGCCCGTTAGTCCGTCTACTGCCAGCAATCTCTAATCTATAAATTTTGAACCGTTGGCACCCAGTACATTTAGACTCGTTTGCAACAAAATGTGCTTCCAACATTATGGCAAGTGGGCCGTCAAGGAAAGGTTCTAGTTCTATGATTCAGCCTCTCCACCTCACTTAAAATGAAAACATTCCTCTCAGAAATCCTTATCCTTGAGCTCTGGTAAGCTCCTCCACCTCCTGCTCCCCCCCTCAACTTTCAGAATTTTAAATCTGTTTGAGTGATTAGCTTCTGCCTGCGCTGATTTCCAATTCACAGACTTTGGAAAATCTGCTAATCTTTTCGGTTTTGAGTTTGTGCTCGTTGATTACTGCTAGCTTGGCTAAGATCTTGCTTTCAAGGTCATTTAGGAACAACCAATTTTTTTCCTCGCGTGAATTCGAGTCTGGGATAAGTCAGTAGGTGGCGTCCTTTTTTTTTACCGATTCAGGATATACCAGCAGTTCTTTGGACTATTTGAGCCCAGACGCCATTTGGGCGTCGTCAGACCGAAACATATGAGCTATAACATGCGCCCTTTTTGCTAAAGCGGGTTTAAGAAAAAAAAAGTGATAGAAGTTGCATTCCTCTGTCTTACGTATAAAAGGTAAGATGATCTTGACCCCTCCCTTAACTGGGAAACCCACAGGCATTGGTTCGTGCTGCAGATATAGGTCAACTGGTAATAGAGGAGTAAGTATGGCTGTAGTCGACTACGGGTCGTTAAGAACTATGGCGTCATCGACGGAAGGTTCAACGACCCCTACTTACCCTCCTTTTCTCTGAGAGGGGTAAGTGCCTCCGCGGCAGCTGTGCATACCTATTTCTGCTGAGTCAGTGCAGCCAGCGTCACAAAGAGCCAGCGTCTCATATCTGGATTGGCATTCTCCGAAAAACAAGGGCCGCAGTGCAAGTAATGTAACAAAACTGCTGCCATTGGTCTGGGCTCAGCTGTAGACGAGGCGAAACAAGTATTGATAGAAATAACAGACTGCGCTTTCACTTTCAATATGTAAGATAAATTGATAAAAATGATGAAGATGGCCATGGTCGCTTTCTTACAAATTAATCGACGCTGGAAGTAACGCAAATTTCAAGACTCCATAAAGTTGTTTCTGTTGAGTAGGACTTTTTAGGCTATTATCCGACGTTACACTCCAATATGGGCAGAGGATAAATGCCTCTGATTTTCTAAAAGGGAAAGAAAAAAGTTGATCAAAATAGCAAATTTTTGTAATATGCATTTCTGAACATGCAGAAGAAAGTGTTAACTGAAGTTACTACTCGCTTCAATGTTTTTTTAGTAATTTAGATGAAAGAAATATTAATAACAGTAACGGAAGCTTTCAGTTGATTCTTTCTCAAGAAAACAACGAATTATAGATGAAACTAGCTAGATTTAGTTTAGAACAGATAGGCGGCAGTAAACAAACCAACAAGCCCTTTCCCAAAGAGACACCGGAACATACTCCCCGGCACTCTATGAGCTATTGCCATTATGTTAGTAAGATATAGAGGACAGGAGAAAAGAGAGAAAAAAAGGGGGGTGAAGAGTCCATGCCCAAGAGACGATCTTGAATGCACGCAAGCACGA